>VYZT01065321.1:1142212-1164726 GCA_013400735.1 Pomatostomus ruficeps
CGCCGCCGCCCCCCGCGCTCCGCCCGCCCTCGCTGCGGGGCGGGGACGGGGCGTGGGCACCGCACCGACCTCCCGGCGCCGGGCCAGGTACGGGCAGCCCGGCAGCGGCAGCAGCAGCAGGAGGAGGAGGCGGGAGCCGGCCGGCGTCTCCTGCGGGGTGAGGAGGAAGTTTGCGGCGGGGGTTTTGGGGGGGTTTCCGCGCCGCAGCTCCGGCGCGGGCTCCCGCTCTGCCCCTCCGGGGAAGCCGCGCCGGGGCTGCGGCGTGAGGAGTGGGGGATCCGTGATGGAAGGGGGATCCTTGAGGCCGCTCCGCTCCGCTGGGGATCCCGAAGCGAGGGGGGAAAGCATCTCGGGGGTTTTTGGTGCGGTATCGGCGTTTTCGTGAAATGCGTGAAATTGCAGGTAGAGCGAAACCCTGCTGGGGTTTTTTTTCGTGTTTGCTAAAGGAGGGGATTTTCGCTCCGGAGTTGTGTATGCTGGAAGGTTGGGCTCGCTGGGGAAGTGAGCAGGTCCTGGGGATTTTGTTATGTGGGAAAATCTAAACCCCTGTGTGTCTGTCAACAGCCGTGTGGGGTGAAATGGGAGTGCTGGGAAGAAGGGGGTGTCTTCCTGCATAGCTGAGCCTCATATTGCTCTCAGCTCTGTAACCTGAAGATAACCAAACGCATGGGATTTAAACCTTTAAAAGAGGAAGAGGAGAAAAAAAGTACTTTTTAAGGATGAATGCAAGCCCGGGGCTTGCTCTGTAATTGTTTTCTGTGACACTGGCGATGTGTTTGGATTGCCATTTCTTATTGTTGAATGTTTTTAATACCCAAATGTGGTTCTGAATGCATTTGCTGGCTCCGGGATGCTGGTGACATAGGCAGAAAAAAATGATTTGTGGTTGGTGTGTGGCTGTCACGACAGCCTGTGCTGGAGCTACAGATGCTGCTGTAGCCCTCGTGTGGGACCAGCATTGCCCTGATGCGGTGGGCGGAGTGGTTCTGCCCCTGATGGGCCTGTGTGAGATGTGTTTGGCAGCATCGGAAAGCAGCTCACGGCAGAGATCTTGTAGATGTGAGCAGCTCCTGGCCTGGAGTTGTTTGCCGTGTCCCTGAAATGGAGAAGGGCAATTGTGCTTTTCTGTTAGGCAGAAGTGACGTGTGGTTGGAGATCCCGGGGCAGGCAGGCACCCTCCTTGCTCTCTGTTGATTTTGAGGGGGTAGTTCAATGTTGCTGCTTTGGTAGTAGCAGTATTTTCATTGCTTGTGGCAGATTTGTGAGGCTGGTGGCTTTGGGGACAGAGGGCATGATTTATTCTCACGTTATTCAGCTGATTTTATCGACTTAGGGTAAGGAGGAGGCACAGATGGGAGAAAACTTCTGAAATGGGTTCAGAATAGACTCCCTAAACGTGAACTCCACGGTACCTGTGTTCAGGCCCTTATACCAGTATAATTTGTGATTATTTTGATCCCTTTTGCTATGCTATCATAACTGCTTCTGTTGAAAATAGTTTTATTCCATTCAGATGACCTGTGAATGGAACAGTTGCTCCAGTGATGGGACTGCATTGCCCTTTCCCAACATATGTTATTTTTCTGCCTGTGACCCTTCTGATTTCTGGGGGGAGGTGGGGAATAACACGGTACCACCACTAAGTGCGGTAGTGTGGAATATTATCCTTACCTCTGGGCACAGGAGGGTGGAATTTCTGTGGGCTGTTTGGTGGCATCTGCCCAAACTGAGAGGAGCTTGAGCTGTACCCAGCGCGAGATGTGGCAGCCTCCAAGCAGTTTTAAAACCTCTTTTGATGGGCTTCTTTTAAGTTTGTTATTTGAAGAATTACTGCAAACAGCAGCAAGTCGCGCAGCAGCCACCTGATGTGCAGATGTTTCTGAGCTGTGGTTTGCCTTGACGGGGCTCTTACCACCAGGGCGGCTGGGGAATCTTTGCCATGTGCAAAGCCTGCGAAACAAAACACTTCCCATGCCAAAACAGCAGGGGGAATGGAATTGCTTTGCTCCAGTTATTGATTAACCAGTGCTGTTACATGTGTCAAGCATAGCTTGGTCTTAACTTTTTAAATACAATGTCTCAGTGAAATGTTTTAAGTGGTTACTAAACTAATCACGGGTTGTTTCTGAATTAACCATTATCGAAGTAATATCTTCAAGTGCTCACCATGTTTGGGTAGCTGACCCCGTAAAATTCTGAAAATTCTGAAATGCAGCGTAATAATGTCATTCCTTTTGTTCTTTCTGTAGTCATTTAGGTTGATTGCTGCACCAGACACAGGAGAGGCTGTGTAAGTGCTTCCTGACAGCACAGAACAGTGCTTTGGGCGCTGTGTTGAGATAATGCTGCTGGTTAGTAGTAGGGGGTCTCTGCACATGGATCTGCTTTGAATTGTGTTTTCAGTGTGCGACCTAATCTTATAAATTATTTCTACTTGGTTCCCATCTGCTTTGTCTGTGCAGGTTCAAGGGTAGAAACATCTCCTGCCTCTGTGTATTTCACTGGGAAAATGAAAAAATCCCAGCAAACTGACCAAGCCAGGGTTTATGATCAGTGGGTTGTTAGTTCGTGTTTTTCATGTGTGGAGCTCGATGATGTGCATGGCAACCCTTCTGCAATGAAGTGCTTTAACTTCACTGTAAGAAGTGAAAAAAAAAAAAGAGCAGGTATGTGAGAACCTTTGTCTCAAAAGAAATAAAATGTCTTTTATAAATAGATGAGGAGACTAAATTTTTTTTAAAAATCAGCGCTTTTGATCTTCACTGGGTAAAGGCTGCAATTCCAGTTATTCCTGCAGCAGAAATGCTTTAACCTGTGGTTTGCTCAGCCACTAGCTGAGGAGCAGCCAAGGTCCTGCAGGTCCTTTCTTCTCCTAATGAGGAGCTCTTCAGAGCTACTTCAGTACTTCTTAAACATTAAGTAAATTACCTTTTAGGCTTGTCTGCATTCAGAGTGACCAACGAGCTCTGGGAAGTGTTTCTGTATAAACTACAGCAAAGCCACATCCTTAATGCTTTCCCTCTGCTTGCCAACATAAACTACTCATCACCAGGCATGGCTGGATTTCTTACTGTGTTGGAGAAACTCGAGATGTTTCTCTACCTCTTGGGGTCTGAAATTGCTCCCATTCCCCAAGCATCCCTCCCTGCTGGAGACTGCAGTGTAATCTAACCCGGGTGGGTGGCAAGACAGACGTATGATTTGTGAGGTAAAAATCTTTTTTTTTTTCCTTTGTTTTTCTTTAAATGGCTTTATTTCCTGGTGTTCACTGGAGACCAGACTTGCCGTAGTATAGAAAAGAAATGCAAAAATTATAGTTTCCAAATTCCTTGGGGGAAGGGAGTTTGACCAGTGTTCCTGTGAATAATTAGCTCAGACACAGGCAGAACTGTTCCTGCCTGGGACAGCTTCTTCCCGTTCTTCACGCAGTTTGTGCCTAATGGTGCTCTGGAGGTGCCAGGAGGTGCCGCCTCCTCCTCCTCCTCGTCACCCAGTGGCTGGGGCAGTGCTCAGTCAGCTCAGGGAACTCTTCACCCACGAGCCTGCAGCACCCGCAGGTGAGTGTGATGCAAGGGTTTTGTTATTTGTTGAGTCCCCGACAGGGTGACCTTGAGGCTTATCAAGGCAAACATGTTGGCGTGTGAGCTCAGCTGTCCCCTGAGCAGCCAACACCAGTGGCAAAGAGCAGCTTGTAACTTAGAGTTGGTTAATTAGGGGGTCTGGATTGAGAAGTGAGGGCTGAACTCTGCTTTAGGCATAAAAGAAAGACATTTTTTTGAAAGCAGCCTCCAGCTCTCTTTGTCACAGCATAGGTGTTCACTTGCAGCATTGCTTCAAAATAACGTAATCTGACCCCTCCTCTGACCCTTGGCCTTAAGACTGGTCTGTGCTTGGGGGTTTTTGGGGTGCCTTTGACCGTGAGCTGCAGCTCTCTGCTGTGTGAGGAATGCTGTGACATCTGGCCAGGGCACCCAGGACACAGTTTTGTCCCCAAGTGTTCCTGCCAAAGGAGTGGTGGATGCTGCTGCCCGCAGTGTGCCAGAGCTGCCCTCACTGCCCTGCTGGCAGGTTCAGCAGGGACTGAGCCACAGTCCCAGGCAACAAGCCCTGGTAAGAGTTTGACGTTTTCTGTCCTCCCTCCCTGTTACTGCTGTTCTGACTTTAAAAATAGAATGAGATTGTCTCATCTCAAGGCAAAGGCTTCTCAAGAGGGTTAATTATGTCACATTTATTATCTACTCTGCAGATCTTTTCAGGCAAATATGATTTTTTTTTTTAGTTGTATACCAGCTTTTAAAAACCGAGGTCTGCAGCACTCCCACACACAGCACAAAGGTGATGCTGAGTTCCCAGAGCTCATTTCAACATCCAGCTGCCTGACCTGCGTGCCCTGTCTGGGAGGAGGGGGTGGCAGGAGGTACCTGCGTTGGGCTGTCCCCGCAGCTCACTGTGTGGGAAGGGCTGTGGTCCCAGTCTGTGGAGGTCTGGCAGTTTGCACAGTCACAACCATTTCACTCCAGAAATGTTGCCAGAGACTTTTCAGGTAATTAGATCTCGTTTCTGCTCTTACTGCATTGGACACCTTGGGAGTTTCCTGAGTGATGTTTGTGACACGCTCGTGGTGTGTCAGCATGGTGCCACTTCGCGCCACTTTTTCTAGGTACATGAAAGAAAAAGGAAACTGTCTTGCAGTTCAGAGGTAAAAGTGCCTAAAGCAATGCTGGAACAAGGTGCCGAACGGTGTGGTGGGTTTAATTCTGAACTCTGTGGCTGATGTGCTGCCCCCATCCCTGCTGAAGGTGATGTACTCTTGTTCCTAACACTGCAGTTTAGGGTGTTTCTCACCTGCAAGGGGACGCTCCTTGCTTTGATGAGCCTCCAGTGATGGCTGAGTGTATGATAGTCCCGTAGTGGGAAGCAGCCCAGGGAATGATGGGACCCAACTTCAAAGTAAAGGGAAAAGCTTTTTGTTTTTTAACTTTCTTTAGAGGATCAAATTAGGAGTCTGCTAAAGCCTTTTAATGTTAAAACTTTCAGAGCATAAACGATGACCTGTGAAAAGGAGTGCTTGGATCTGGACCCTGTGTGTGATGAGGTCTGGCATGTCCATTATGGCCAATTAAAGTGACAGGTAGCAGAGTGTAAACACTCCTGACTGCTGCCGTTCGCTCCCTGCCTGGCTCCAGGCTGCACACGGCCTTTCTCCTCTGCCTTGGAAAAGCCACGATGTCACTCTGAACTTCCCAGCCGGAGCACAGGGCAGCCTTTCAGAACCTCCGTGCCCTCTGCTCGTGTGGTTCAGCAGGAACAGCCCAGAAGCTGAAGCTTGGTCCTCCAGTGGAAACCTGTTGTCCTTGAATTGCACAATTGTACGAGATGCAGATGTTGTCCTGCAGAGGGAAGGGAGGCTGGCAGGGCACCGCAGCTCAGGCTTGCCCTCTCTCTGGGGACTCTTCACTGCCTTTCCAGGATGCTGTCCAGCACTCGATCCCAGATCTGGATCTTAGGAATAATCTTGCCCCTCAAAGTCACTTCCGACACCCACAACCACATGTGAAGCTTTGCCTTAGACTGAGCTTCAAATATTGGATTTGAGTAACTAAACAATCACAGGAAGCTATTGCATTGGACAAACTACCTTGTGGCCCTAAATTAGCTTCTTATTTGAACAGCTTAGTAAAATTACAGTGCTCTGCACGCCGATCTTGAACTCGGAGAGATTTTATACTCCCAGTTATATGGGGAGACTCGGTGTTCTTCCGTGTCCTGCAGCGGGGGATGGAAGCAGTTTCTGTGACTTCCTCCCTGCCCCATCAGCCTACCTGTGAGCAGCCCTTCTCCCCCCGTGCACAGCCACAGCAGCCCGGGTGAGAAGGATGTGGGCGAGAGCCAGATGTGGGCGAGAAGGAGCCAGCTGTGGGTGAGAGCTCACTCACATCATGGACACAGATGCACATGGGTGGTCTCACTTAGTGCTTCTACATTTTCCTCTTCTGTAGTCTCTCCTGTTTCCGGCGGATCAAAGGGTAGATCTGCACCTCCCCACCTCTGCCTGACAACTGAAAAGGAAAGGAAATAACGCTGGGGAAAACCCGCGCTTTAGAAAAATGTTCCTAGCCCAGTTGGTGTAAATATGCAAATGTTTGTAGAGGAGTGGCTGTTTCTAAAACACATTAGGGAGAAATGCTTCACACCCTTCTTTGTCAGTCAGTAATTAAGAGAATACTTGCCTTCCGATGCAGTGGCTGCTTAAGTAAAGATGAGAGAGCCTGGATTTTCTCTTATGATGGAGTGCAACAGTAAGTAACTTTCATCTGAGACCAAGCCTGGCACACCTCCACATGGCGCCTCCTTCCCTTCCAGTTGCGGTGAGGTGACTTTTCCTTGCATTTGCTGGGAAGAAAGTGGATGGGGAAGCTGCAGAGACTCAGACTTGCATCTGTCCCACAGGAGATTCAGCTTGTCAGAGGGGGTCAGGGGCATGATCCTGGTGAGGGAAGTGCCATGGCTGATCTGCATGTGGCATTTCTTGTTTCTGGTCGTGTGTGACGGGTCCAGCTCTTACTAATCAGATTGCACAGTGGTGGGATACTTGGATCCTCTTTTCTTCCCTGTCTCCTCTGGCATACTGTGAGGCTGTCTAAGTGTCAGGGGTGCTGGTGATTTGGCTGTGATGGGAGTGAATTTTAACGAGGCTTGCTCTTCAGCATGAATGTATTGATGCAGGCATGTCATGTAGCCTGTCTGTCAGCCAAGTTTCTGGCTTTCAGCTGCTTTATATGCATATTTGAGAGATTGCTTCCAACCTGGGAAAGCCCAGACAGGTCACTGCGGGGCAAGGCAGAGCTGTATTCCCATACCCACCTAATGCTGACACTGCTTCCCTGCCCCACAAGGATCAGAAGGAATCCATGGGAATCGCTGTCTTCTGGCTCCTGCTTGTGTTTGGGATGGCTGTTGCAAAAGCAGGCTGGGCTTACTCATCTGCCTTCAATGCAGCCACACAATCGCCTCTTTCGAGGAAGGGAATTCATTAGTTTCTGTGAAGTGGCCTTGGATCTGTGGGCAGCAGGTGCTTCTATAGAGCAAACTGTTGCTGAATATTCAACAGTTGCTATACAAGCGTCTGGCCGGCTGCCTGTGAAGCACTTGGAGTTATCTTGAGCATCCGATTAGATAAAGTGCAAAGCACTTAGGGCTTTAAAGCTACCCGCAGCTATGTTGTGTTGGTGGTATTTTAACGTTCGGGGTTGGGTTTTCTTTTTATGAGAATCTTCCAGGATCATAAGCAGCAGCTTTATCTCTTTTGACTCAGCCAACAAAGAAGGGAGCTGCTTAGGAGAATGACAACCCCAGTGATTCATATTCAAGTCGTCAGAACCTCATTCTCTTGCTGGTTTCTGCTAATGACATGTGCACTGGAAACAAATGACTCAGGCTAGAAGTGTCTATTCATCTTTAAACTTCTTAAACTCTCCTTAATCTCAAGTTAGGTCACTTAAAGCTACCTGAATAACACTTGTTCTTGCCAGCCTCTAATTTGGCACATGAAAAACTGTAGATATCTAAACTATGAAGGACTAATTTGAGAGGCTAATGTGTGCAGTCAGCCTTTTCTTTTTCTTTTCTCTCTCTTTTTGCAGTTTAATTTCCTTAGGTGTGGTCGGTAAGCAGCCTGTGCTAGATGTCATCATTGAAAGTACAGTTCTGTGAGAAACTATGATCACTGAACAATTACAGCTTGAGATAACTTAGGGCTTTAGTCAGTAAGGTGTGGGTGCCTGTATATTGTTTACTAGCGACGTGCCCCGATTCTGTTGTCTTCTAATAGCTTATTTAACCTGTATTAGTTGTTTTGAAGTTGCTTTGTCTATGTTCTGCTGGTTATTTAGGCCACAGAAGGAAAACTTCTAATTAAATGTGTGATTGTGACAGTTGCACTGGAGGCTGGTTTCACCCAGGGAGCTGAAAAGACACCTGAGTGGCGTTATCCGAGTTCTGTGCTTTACAGGATCTGCATGAGAGATCCCGTGTGCCAGGAATGCTGCATTACCAGCGGTGTGGGAATTCCACACCCCGAGCTCTCGAAGCGCAGTGCTGGAGCGTGTAGTTCCTGCGCTCAGGAAACAGGCGTGCAGGCTGGAGCACAGCGGCTGCCGCTGGTCCTGGCTGCTGAACATCAGCTGAAATTGTGTTAGCACCGATTGGAGGTGGACTCGGAGCACTTAAAAGCACGAATTGGCAGCTGCTGGAGCTGAGCCCTCCTGCTCCTGGCAGGGTTGGTTGTGGTGCTGTTGGAAACGATATATCTTTTAAAATTTCTGTTTCTTTAGTAAGAATTGGCTAAGTCTTGCTTTAGGAAAGAGTTTCCTCCGTTTTGGTGTAAAAAGATAGGTTTAACATCTCGTCAGGCTGGGATGATGCACGGGAGATATGCAAAGAACATCAACGACCATCAGAGGCTGATAATGAACCATCAACCCGAGACAATGCCCTGGGCAGAGCGAAACCACCTATTCCGGGAAAGGACTGATAAGGAGTATCACAAAATGAAAATTTAATCAACACCGAAGATGAAAAACTCAGACCCAATGAGAACCTGGATACTGGGGTTTACCTCATTTTGTACCAATAAGTTTTGAAATAATGTGTTCCTATGAATGTTGAGTGTATAAAATCTAAGGGAAATGTCGGGAGAAACATGTGTGTTGGGAATATTCTTCCTGGGCACATCCTGGCCAGAATAAAGTAATGCCTGATTCTCTGTCACTTCAAATATAGTGTTAGAGGGTTTTTATTTTCTTCTCGGGTTTCGGTGACAGTGCTGCTGGCTTTCCAAGGGCTGAGGTCTTCAGTGTGTGATTTGGCTGCCTGGTGCTCAGAGGAGCAGCTGAGATTTGCCTCCTAAACATCCACTTTGTTTGCATCGGGCAGCAGGGTCGGGGCCAGCCCTGTGAAGAGGGGCATTGGCAACCTGGGCTGTGGCATCCGCTCTCCCTGTGAGGGCGCAGCTGAGGGGGAGCTCCTCCAAGGAGCTTGGCTGGCCCGTGTTCTCCCTTTATCCAGTCCCCATCAGTCCTGGGGCTCCCCACTGCTCGAGGATGGAATCAGCTTCCAGAAGGGGTTCCAAGTCTTGCAGTGAGGCCCTTCAGAAGCTGGAAAGCAGGTGTTGCGGCTTGTGATGGGTCATTGCCTCCAAAAACTCATTTCTTTTCTTCTTCTTTTTTTTTTTTTTTTTCCCCAGGGGGCTTAAAAGTGCAGGAACACGGGAATTACCCTTCAGAAAAGACTCGCTGGCACTGAGCAGGCTGGGAACAGTGCAGTGTGTGCTGTAGGTGTGGATCAGCTCTCCCATACAAGTAAATGTGTGAAGGTTGCCAGAAAGTGACAGGGAGAGAAGTGAGCCCCCAGCCTGTAGAGATGACACTGCACATTTAATTGCTAATGGACTCTTCAAAGAGCACCTTAGCTGCTATTATTAGAAAAAGCAAATGTGTGGTGTTACCTACAGGGAGCAAAAAGGGAGTCTTTCGTGATCTTCTTGACCTTTACTTTCTTGTGTTAATTTGTTTAATACCAGTGAGATTTTCTTGCTGGAAAAACTTGCTTAAGCAGAGACTTCTCCAAGGCCTCTGAAAAAGACGTGCTAATTGGGAGCTTCAGAGATCCAATGTGTACTGCTTGCCCCTCTCTTTCCCTCCTGGACCAGACTTTTACCAGCTGGTGCAATTCCATAATAGCAGTCAGGCTTTATTCCATTACACTTGTTAAGAAAATAGGAGGTCTGTGCATGTGGGGCTCAGCGTAGGGGAGGAAACTTCGGGGAAATGTTAGATAAATAAACACTTCTGGGTACTTCTGAAAATTGTAATTGCCCTTAACAATCTTTGCTTTTGCAACACCTGCTGAAAAGGCCTTACTGCTTGTGCTGTTTGTAGATCCCAAGACACTTTGCAAAGAGCAGCAGTGGCATTGTCCCTGCTTGCTTTGGGAGGGTGCAAGGTGCAAGTCAGATGTGCTGAAGATCCCGGGGCTAAGGCAGGGCTGGGGCAGGTTCCAGGGCTGGTGCCTGACCTGCCAAACCTCGCGCTTGCTGGGGATGAAGGGCTGTGGCTCAGAGCTGTAAATTTGATTGCATGAGGCAGCGGGGCTTCAGTAAATAGTACATGGCACAGACCAAGGACAAATCCTTTGGGACACCTCTCAAAGCAATACCTTGGGAAAGTTTCTGGCGTAATAAAGCTGACACAGAGAAGTGGGGAAAGGCTTTTTGAATAGTGCCAGGTGTCTCAGACATGATTTGTTGATCTGGAAGACCTGTTAAAAGCTCAGCTAGAAAAGCACCCAGGTGTCTGCTCCGAGTGTGTACCTGGAGTTTCAAACACAGCAGGCAGTTCTGTCCTTTTCCCTGCTGGGGTATTCATTAGTTAATGAGGTTCGAGCAGGTGCACTTGTTTGGAATTTCTTCAGCCTCCATATGCTAGGAGATTTCACAGTTACATAAATTGGTATTTCAGAAAAAAGGTAGATGGTGAGAACTGCATTTCTAGTAGGAGTTTCTGCAAATCTTAAAAAGCTGCAGCTTCTGCCTGACTCTTTTCCTGTTGAGGTGGAAAAGACAATTTGTGTCATCAGCACAGAACATCACTGGTTCTGCAGAGGGGGTTTTGAGCCTCCTTTGCTCCACCAGAGGAGTGTCCAGAGGCTGTGGGGGTGGACTTGAGCTGTGGCAAGTGGTGCTGCTGGGCCAGTGTCCAGCAGACATGCTCACCAGAAGGGCGGGGAGTGCTGGTGATGGTGCCAGTGCCTGGGGATTCCTGGGTGGGCTGACAGTTGTGTCTAAGTGTGAGATATATCCCTGAACGAAATGCTCGGTTCCTTGTGCCAATGAACTCAGCTTTGAAAGCCTCACCTGCTGGCAGTAGCTCAGTGGTCAGGCTGCCTGTGGAGCTTCCGGGTGAGCTCTGGAATGGAACTCTGAGTCAGGACTTGCTCTGGAGCTCTGAGTTACTTGTGTCACGCTGGAATTGTCAAAGCAGAATTGTGTGGCTGCTTATAAAAGGACAGAGTAAAATCTTAGCCTTTATTTTTTCAATTAAGAATTTCTATTTGTGCCTCAGGGACAAGCAAATAGAACCCAGCTTGTCTTGGCTATTCTTAGTATTCATGGGGCAGGAAGGAGATGGAGAGGACAAACAGCAAGAGCAAAGAGTTGCAGTAATGAGAATGATGTCTTATTTTAGTTGATAATTAATCAAGACATGTGGTTCCAGGAAGCAGAACAGATGATTTTGCCTTTTTTTTCCCCTGCTCTCATATATCTTTGATTATCACCAAGACTTACCCTAAACAATTTAACACCTGCCAGCTCTTTCTTCACCTTACAAATTTTTTGTCCATCCCCAAAGACAGAGTAAGCTGTTAGGCTTATCTGTTTTGCTTTTGTTTCATCTGTAATATTAATCAAAGGACTAACTCTCAGTGACTAATGTATGATCGTCTCTCAAAAGATGCCTCATTTTGTTATAAAACTTTGAGGCTATTACTTCTAGTGCATTTTGTTAGTGAATTAGGGTAAAACTGACTGCATTTTATAGCTGGGTGATGTGTCCTTCTCTCCTGTGAAGTCAGAGACGGTACTCGAGCCCCTCTGGAAGGTACAGGCTACTTTACTGGCCTGCAGGAACTGGCTTTGTAAAGCAGGGCAGCTTTTTGTTTCACAGCTTTTGTTCAGTATCGCTGTTGCTTACCAGGGCACCCAGAGAGTGTCTGATTGCTCTTCCTGTATCTGCTGAACTGCCCCAAGGGATGATGTGAATTGACTCCTGATTTTCCTTGTGCCAGGGCGGTGACATCCAGGACTGTGCCTACTTGGACAGCGAAAGCGCCTACAGCGAGTCGGAGCTGTTTCCCGATGAGGACGCGATGACTCTGGCACAGCAGGAGGTTCACCATGAGTCTGACATGGACAGTGCCATCGAGAGCGCCCAGAGCTCGGAGGCCTCGGACGTCTGTCGGAGCGAGGACAAGGACGGGGTGCTCGGCGGCCTCTTCCTGCCCGGGGACAAGTGAGTGGGGCTTTTGCTCCGTGGCAGCTCTGCTCCAAGGCGTGTGCCGGGCAGGAAGGAGCCTTTGTGTGGCTAATCCCTGCTGAGGGAGGCTGAGGATGGCTGATGGATTTAGAAACTTAACATCCATCTACAACATAAGGGGGATGGATGTCCAGGTCCCGTAAGTGGCTTAGATAATCTCAGCCTTGGCTCCTTCTGGCACGTTCCGTGAGTGCTCATGGGACTTGCATGTGTTGTGTGTTGAAGTGAGAGCGTTGGGTCTCTCCAGAACAGATCACTGCTTTAGAATCCCCCAAAACGTAGGTTCTTCTCTGTTGCCATAGGCTTTATATGCTGGAATTAAAACAAATACTTCCTGCAAAGCAGTTCAGTGGAGGATGCCGCTGTAGTCCTCTGTATGTCTGGTTACCTGATGTGGGCTCTGCTGATTTGCTTTGCAGCTTCATGTACCAAGTTAATCCTTTGTGTTTCTAATTTTCCATAACCTTTCTTGTGCAACAGTAAATTGTGTTTAACACGGGGTGTGCTGGCATGTGCGTGTGTAACCACAGTCTGCTGTTAACACCGGTGTCTCTGTAACCCTAACTTGACTCTCCCCGGGTGTGTACCTGGGAGTGCTGGTTAAAGATGGCTGGGGGAAAAAGACCTAACTTGGTTTAATCCTGTTTTGAACTGAATCAATGCAGTACCACAGGACAGAGCTCAGCTGGGCTTGCTTTGTAAGCCTCTGCCTTTTCTTCCCCATTTTTGGCCTGTCATCTTGATCTGTGCCTCGTGAGCTTTGTTCAGTGCTAAGACAGCCTTGCTTCTCTCTCCTGGGCCTCCTTGGATGCTCCCTGTGCCACCTCATTCCTGCCCTCCTGAATTTCTCAGCTAGCTGACTTCCAGCCTTCTCCCTCTTACCCAAGCCACCTCAGAAACTTTATCAAGATAATTGCAGTTTCCATCAGCTCTTTATCAAACTTGTGTCCTTTGCTTGCCGTTTCCAGTTCTCCAAAGCCCCGTCCTTGTGGTGGCTGACTTTTTCCCATGCTGTGTTTGAAGTGTTTTTCCTCCCAGCTGTGCCAGTCAGGCTCTTGGGAAGGGGGCAGGAAGGCGTTGCACCTCCTGTACCCCTCCTTCTAGGGCAGGCAGGACCTACCAAGAGCTGCTGTGCTACTCCTGATAGACCTTGGTTTATCCTCTGAGACCTCCTCAGCTTTGGTGAATCTGTGGGGGAAAAACTTGAGAAGCTTCACGCTTTTGTGTTAAAAGAGGCAATAGAGAGATTTACTTTGGGCAGTAGAGAGATTTACTTTGCTGCTTGTTGAAGAATAGGTGGGTTGTGCATCAGGTGTGTCAGCCCTCTGAAATCCTGCTCTGAAGAACAGGAGATTACCTTTAAAAACAAACCAAAAAATCCCCAAACAAACAAAAAAGCACCAAACACTTGAAAGTTCCCTTCAGAAAGTGTTAGAATGAGGAAAATCAGTTACTTTTAGCAACTCCTTTGCAAATGACTGTGCAATTCCTTGACCTCCAGTCCTGATGGAAGAGTTACAAGGAGCTTCTCCCCAAACTGGTTTGGTGTAACTACAACAGCAGTAGAACTGTAAGGACTGTAAGATCTCCCAAAAACGTATCCATCCACAGTATGTCCGTGGCACAGCAGCACTTCATGAATAAATGTTAGTGTGATGTGTTGAGCTTCTCACTAATCCCTCAGCCAAGGGGCCTTGTTAGATAAGTTAGATCTATTTCTGGTATGATATTCCTATCTTCATCCTTCAATAGTGTGCCGGGCTTGACTTGCCCTAATTTCTGTTAATGTGAATTAGATAAATGAGTTGCAGGTTATAAATGGATCTCATCAAAACAGGGGAAACAAAAGAGCATACATCTGAAATGTTGGCAGGCTTCCTCTGCTACTAATTGCTTTTGGAGGGAAGGGATATGCAAATGATGCTTGCAGCATCCACTGAAGGAACACTGGTGCATCTCTTGTTTACAGCTCACAAGTGGAGTATTACAGGAAGAGGACTCTCCCTGTAGAGAGGTTGAGAGGCTCAAGGTAGACTCAGAAGAAATCTGGGAGGAAATACTGTTGAGCTGCTGGAGAACACTGTCACCTGGGAGCCACTGTCCCGTGGCTCAGCTGGTGGGGCTGGAGGTACAAGCACTGTGCCCTGAAGCAAAAACTTAAGAGAAAAACTTAACCCGATGTGCATGAAGTGCCAGCAGCTTCTGTCAGTGCCGTGTCTGTACTGCAGAGGCCTTGGATTCTGCTCTAGCGGGAACAGCTGGGCAATGCCAGGGCCTCACAGTTGAAGCATCTATCTCAGGTCTTCCAGATGTGTTTTCCGTAGGGAGAAGTTTGTTTGTAAGAACTTGTATGTGAATTTACTGGCTTGTCTGGTTGAATGCCTTACCAAGGTGGGAGCTGAGCAAGCCGGTGTGAAACACCTGCACTCTGCAGGTGCACTGCACAGGGCAGTCTGGACTCTGGGCAGGTGAACCCTGTGCACCCTCTGCAGCCACCTTGCTCTCTTTTATTAGATTTGATGTGCTCAAAACTGCTCTGCCAGCTGCTTTCCTGTGGTGCCTGACTGCTGATCTGTTTACCTATGTGCCCTCTTTCTCTGAAGTCACAGGGTCCTGCCATTCCCTGCCCATTTGCCATCATTTTAGGTACTTTTCTGGTAGTTAGACAGCCTTTTCTTGTGGTCCATGCCTCCTCTGAAAGACAGAATTTGTCCTGATGGAAGGAAGGGCAGGAACCCAGCTTCGTCAGTAGCTTTAGTGGCTGTCTGGTATGTGGTGAGCTGAGGTTTCTTTCTGACCACACAGATGAGAGTGGCTGGAACTCCTGAGCTGTGGGAGAGGATGTATTGGGGTTACTGGGAAACTCTATGGAATAGGATGACAGCCTCTGTCTTATAAGAGTTCCTCTCACTATCCCGTGCATTTCAGAGCTGTCTGCATGGTTCCTGCATTCAGAGCAGAAATCCCCATGTGGTCTTCACGTGGAAATAGTGGCTGAGGATCATCAGGGCGTGCTCTTTAAAACGAAATGGTTTGTGCGGATCCAGACTTGTCACACAGGTACCTCGTTCATAGATTCTCATGCTCTTGTCTCTCAGGGCATTCTGTTGGCTGCACATCAGGTACATTTAGCACTTCAGGGGTTTAGCACAAAGTAAGTGGGTTACAACGTGAAGGAGTGGACAGCCTGTAAAGGTGGAAAATTCCATGTGAGGTGAGGTGCTATCAAAGTCGGCCTTCGAGATGTTTTGACCTCTTGTTTCAGGTCAAGTCCTCACAACCCTTCTGCAGCATCTGACCTCTCCACTTATTCCACCGCCTCCCTGATCAGTAACGAAGAACAGTTTGAAGACTATGGGGAAGGAGATGATGTGGATTTTACTCCCAGTAGCCCATGCCCTGATGATGAGACCAGAACCAACGCCTACTCTGACCTTGGCTCATCTGTATCTTCCAGGTTGCTCCTTATTCATTAATGAACAGTTTTTCATTTTTATTCTTCTCTGACCATACCAGAGTTTACACTGGTTAGATAGACTCACCTTAAAAGCAAAATGTTATCAGTTCATTTCCTGCCCTCCAACTGACAGACTGCATTTAATAATAAGAGCTATAGCAAATGCATTGTTTCTGATAACCTCTCTTGGGTTCTGTTGAAATAACTGGGCTGTTTTGCTTGTAGAGATTTCTTTCTATTGCAGACAAGAATTCCACCGTTCAGGGCTAGTATTGGAAGGGATCTGCTGCAATGGAAACCAGCTCAGCATATGTACCCACCCTGATACAGGGAAGACTTCCAAGAGAGGTGTTTCCCTTTAGTGTTCTGATACTACAAATCCTTCGCACTAATCTGTGACAGGAACTGCTGTGTATGTTCAGGGGGTTATTTGAAATAACAATAGCATCCTATTGACTTGGAATGTCTTGGAAAACATAAGCAAGTAGCTGCTGTCTGTTAGGAGCTGGAAATGCCACAGCAGTGCACTTGCTTCCTGCATGTGACCTCAGTCTCTGCAGCTTTTATGTCCTGTGGCCAAGGGAGGTTCAGATTTTACAGTCCTTCCCCAGGCAAGGGAATGGGTGAGCAGGGTTGGGAAGAGCTGAGCGTGAAGATTCTCTGGGATTTGTCTGCTTGGATCAATAGCACACGGAGCTCTTGTGCTCCACTGCTAACATGGGACAAGCTCACTGCATCCTTCTGTTCCGCATGCGACCCCTCTGTTCTCAGCACTTCTGCAACCCAGCCTGACCTCCTCTCTCTCTCATGCATGCAGAGCCAGACCCCTCTCCACTGCCCCTTCATGATGACGGCTTGTGTCTTTCATCCCCTCTTTCCTCAGGTTTATGCAGCCCTTTCCATTCTCATTCCTGGGGCTCAGTGCACTTCATGTCATGATTGCTCTCTTTTATTTGAGTTTATTTTCCCTTTATCGTGCCAAGATATACTGTTATCTCCTCTTTAGACCTGTGTGCACTTCTCCCTTCCTCTTCATTCCAGGGTTCCTTTCATCCTACCATCTGAGGGGGTTTGTGTGACTTCTTACCAGACCACTCTGTTTTTCATCTTCCTGCCTTTCTCTTGGAGAAAAGACTCTTCAGGTTGCATGCCAGGCTCTGGTGGGAAGATGGGCAAGAGGAGAGGGGGGAATGTTGCTGAGGTGGAACACTCATGTAGCTGCCTCTGCTGTGTGCATCACACTGGCCCCCGTGTACCTTTTGCTGTTCTTCTGGTCACCCAAACTGATTCTTTCCACTGACACCCAGAAACATCCACGCCCTCTGGAAGACCTCAGCTCAGGCAGGTGGACTTGCCCTAGGACTAGCACTGGCCATCATCAGCTCTGAGGTAGATGAGCTGTGGTTAGAGATGGTTCTTCAGGTCCCTCATCTGTGATTCTGACACACAGTCACGAGGAAAGCCTGTTGTGGGTTGGTTACTACAGCCAGTAACATCTCTCCTTTCCTGCAAACAGTGCTGGCCAAACCCCCCGAAAAATGAGACATGTTTATAACAGCGAGTTGCTGGATGTTTACTGCTCACAGTGCTGCAAAAAGATAAATCTCCTCAACGATTTGGAAGCCAGGCTGAAAAACTTGAAAGCAAACAGGTAAGCAGCCTATTGCACTGCTTCTGGCAATGCCCCTTTGGCATGGGACTGGCTAATAATTAGCAGGAGGAGAAGGAGAGGGAGCCCTCTCTGTTCCTGTATCCCATTCCATCTTACACTTGTTACTCTTACAGAACAGTAAGAAATTTAGACTTGGATATCTAGCCCAACCCAAAATGCTGTTCTTCATAAGCTGTTAAATATTTTTCTGATTTAAGGTGCAGACATCCTTACTAAACTCAAATATTGTAACCAATGAGCTCTTCGATTGCAGAGTGATATTTCAAGGAATTTTTCCCAGGAAGTGGGATCTGCTGTGCTGCTTAGTGCAGATCTACAGTTAGCTACTGCTTTCTCCAGGTGGGAAGGAGGGATCTCCAGATCCTTGGCTAATGCACATAACCTTACATACACCTCTCCTAAAGCTACTGGTCAGCAGAGGTACTTGGCTCCTGTGGGATTTTTTTGTGATGTCAAGGGAACTTGGAAAAACGATGAATCCTATGGCAGAAGTTACTTTTGGAGTTCTTTGCAATTTCAGCTTTTTTCCTTACGTTTCTCTCTGCCACTGCATCACTCCTAAGCTGTGCTGAGCACTTGGAAAGGGCTTCCGACAATCACCTAGAGGTTTCGAAGGGAATTATTTGGTGGGATTTTAGCTCCCCCTAGAAACTGGCTGTGAGTCCTGCCTGTCGGCGTAATCCTTGGGACAGAGCTCGCTGCACTGCTGCTTCTCTTGGTGTGCAGCAGTGTAGAACTTGTCCTGAGCAATGCTCCTGCCCTAGCAGGGAGCCTGCCAACATCCAGACCGTGACCAGCCAGGGCTTTGGGAATTTTCTGAGGGAGGCTGGATGTGCCTGACCAAGAGCTGTGTCTGTGCACACAGAGTTGTGACATCTCTTACCGAGAGATGCAGCAGGATGTTTTGATCTGGTTCCAGTGCTGTTGTTTGCAGCAAGGGGTCTTCGTTTAGGTAGCACCAGTCCCTCTGCACAAGGGCACAGTAAAAATGGAAAGACCTCAGTTCCTGTGCTGAACTGGGAAGCATTATGGGGAAGGATAAACTAACTGTTCACAAAATCATCTAAAAACTGGGAATCCAGAATAAATGTCCATCACTAACTTGGTGTCCCTTTGTGGTGTTTCTAATGTTAGTTTCGCTCTGATTTACACTGACAAATTTCTGCTAAATATAACAGTATTTGCAAATTGATTTATTAATGATCACAGTAATTTGTGGCTTCACTCATCTTTGCGTTCTTAGTGACTGCAGCTCTTGATTCAGTTGTTGAAGAATATTGTTCGCAGAATCATCTTTTGACTTCACTAAAAAAGTCAATATTATATTTGATTGTGCAATTAAAATTGAATTAAGTAAGTGTTTAATTCCTGTATCATTCCTTCTGTATCCATATAGCCCTAACAGGAAAATATCAAGCACAGCTTTTGGAAGGTAAGAGTCTTCAAGTTTCCTATGAATATTTGTGGAATCAGCCATAACAATTCCATAAGTGGGAGACAAATTTTAGAAAAACAAAAATGTGCCAAGATAGGCTTTAAGGGAAGGGGCCTGTGTTTGGGTGTGAATGTTGCAGAATGTAGAAGCCCCTGCTAGTCGTGGAGCAAGCCCCTGAACTGGAAAGAGCTCTGTTAAAAATATAGATACTTTTTGCTTCCTTGTGTACCAGATTTATTCTTTATACTGCTATTCCATCAGTCCAGCAACTGCTTCTTTAACCCTCTTAACGTGGGCCTTGCTGCTGTTGCCAAAATGTGAAGGAAAGCAAGAACACCCCTTTAAAAAAGACACAGAATTGTCATCTTTCTTTGACTGAGTGAACTTTGACTGAGCCCTGTAAGGTTCAAGGACATTTTAGATAATTTCCAGTGTTGCATATTCTGACACTATTCTACAGTGGGAACCACTTGAGATTTCTTTTCTTCTGTTTTTTGAAGTTCTTACTGTATGAAACTTTCTAGCTTAACTGTACCGACCAATGTGCAGTGGTGACCTTCTTTTAAATTTCTAATAAGGCAAATACAATTCAATGCATAGTGTGAATAAGACTTAAGTGTTTTTTAAACTATGTTAATGCTGGTGGCAGATCCTATCAAAGGCAACAAAGAACTCACTCCCTAGAACTAATGTCATTGACTGTGCTCAGTATGACTTCATTTAGCTACCAGTCTCTTGTAAGACTTGTGCTTAAACAGTTGTAATTGTCACTGAAATGATTGAACAGATTTCACCATCAGATGTTCAAAGTCTGAAGCCAGACTCTTTGTCCTCTCTCCTCATCAAGCAAAATAATTATCCTTCTGATCTTTCAGACAACTCTTCCACAACAGTAACTTCAGCAGCAGCAATGGCAGCACGGAAGACTTGTTCAGAGACAGTATAGACTCCTGTGATAACGATATCACTGAAAAGGTGAGAGTCTCTGTGCCCTGGGAGTGGTGTACCCAGCCAAATCCTGCTGGAGCCCTGCATCAGGGAATGAAGATCTTGCTCAGAATTACCCATGGTCTGAAGTAGCTTATTCAAAATGTCCTTGATGTTCCATTACTGTTACAGCTTTGCTTGGCAGTAATGGAAGAACAGTGCAAGCACAGATCTAGGCATCGTGTTAGGACTTTATGGTATGTTTGCAGTGATCACCTTCAAGGAACATGCAGGGTCTGGGGAGCTCAGAATTGTGGAGCTTAATTTCGCTGCTGGCTTTTCAGAGAAACATGCCCGCTTTTAAAATGGTAGAGTAGCTAAACACCAGTTAGGAACAGTGGAGGGGTGTTTGAAGAGAGATTTAAACTCTTATTTCTGCTTGCCCTGCCAGGTAACGTACCTAGAGAAGAAGGTGACCGAACTGGAGAACGATAGCCTGACAAATGGTGACCTGAAGAGCAAACTGAAACAGGAGAACACACAGCTGGTTCACAGGTAGCAAACACAGAGCCAGGTCCTCACCGTGTCAGAGCAAAGCTAGAGCGCAGTTGTGGGGAAGGAATGTCTCTACCTGTAGAGTGTGGCCAAGTGTTCTTCCTCAATGCTGACAGATGAAATAAGGCTTCATCTAAGAAGTCTAGGTGGAACAGGGCTGCCTTGCTGGACTTCCAGCAAGAAGAGGCCTCCAAACAAGTGTCTTTGACAGATGTTACTGACTTGCACAGAGAAAACTCTCCTGCTGTTAGAGGTTACCCCTGGTGGTTGGGGGTTTTTTTCTTGCATGAAGCAAGAGCAGAAGGCTGGGTCTTAGTCCCAGCTTCTTTAGACTGAAGGAATAATAGATGAACTGATACTACTTAATTCTGTGTTCATTAGTAAATATGAGAGATACTGGGAGAGGTTAAATGCCAAGGGAGGTGGTGAATTAGAATGAAATAAAGGAGCAGGAAGGAGAGAGGCAATGAATTTGCACACATATAAGTACTTCTGAAGCTGTTACTGAAATGAGATCTGATTTCTTTAGAGTTCATGAGCTGGAGGAGCTATTGAAAGACCAAGAAACATCAGCAGAACAGACCCTGGAAGAAGAGATAAAGAGACATAGAGAAGCTTACAGCAAGTATGAAAAAGAGAAGGGCACAGAAATTGAACTGCTAAATACAAGGTAACAAACATCTTGGTGCCACCTGAACAGGGCACAAGGTTTTCTTTTCTTCACTTTTACTTTGCTTGTAGATGTCGGCTGCTCACCAGCAGACAGTGCACAGATGGTGGCAGGTTGGCAGCTCTGTGGAGTAGCTCTGCAGTCACGTGTCTAATGCCCAAAAGCTTGGAGGATGCTTTACATTAATGCTTTAATCCATGTGGCCCATGTAGACAGCTTAGCTGGATATTTGGCATGGATTCAAGGAGGGAATTGTGACCAGTTCTAGCAAATACTTGTGCCTGCGCTTGTTTTTTCCAACCTATTTTTTTTCAGATACCTTTGGTTAGGAGCACAAAAATCTGAGAGTCATTGTAGCATTTTGGGCCCTAAAAACAAACAAGCAAAAAGTTCATGTTGAAAAGTGCTGATTAGAAAGATTTTACCTGTTTGGTCTTCTATCAAGTACAAGTGAGATAGCGTTACTATTTTGCATGTCTGCAGTCTTGAAGAAGTATTTGCTGTAAGATTTTTGTTATTATCACAGGGTTCAGCAGCTGGAAGAAGAAAATGGTGATCTGAAAAGCACTGTCACACGGCTGAAATCCCAAACAGAGAGATTGGATGAGGTAACAAAACTCCTGAGTCCTTGAGCAATTTAGCAGCAGTTAATATAAGAGCAAACTCTTACAGTGCTTGGCCCAGCTTCTTAAATTTTCCTTCCTTAAACAAGATTATTAATGGAATTGGAAGACTGGTCACCTTTAGAAGCAGGAGTGTCCTGAGCCACGAGCCGGTTTATGACCAGCTGTGTGTATAGGTTCATGCTGTGAAACTGAGGGTGTTTGTTCGTTCCAGGAGAGGCAACGCATGTCAGACAGGTTGGAAGACACAAGTCTGCGACTGAAGGATGAGATGGATTTGTACAAGAGGATGATGGACAAGCTGCGGCAGAACAGGCTGGAGTTCAACAAGGAGCGGGAAGCCACGCAGGAGGTAAGGGTGAAGAGGGATGTCAGACCGGGCAGTCCCATCTCACCTGCGGGGAAGCCCAGCTGAGAAAGAATGGGCAGATGGGATGAGCACTGAGAACACCATGTCCGGTGATGCTACTGCTGGATTGGGTTTCTGTGGGAAGGGTGCCCCACAGAGCAATGAAAGCTGCAAGAATACCTAATGTGGTATTTACAACTCTGTGAGAACTGTGTGCCCTAGCATTTCCTACATTCTGTTTGCAAGGGAAATCACGCTTCTCGGGCATGGAGCTTAGCAGTCAGAGCCATTTCCAGCTCTGGGGCGGTTTAGGGGACCTGTGCTTCCACAGGAAGCAGAGTAAGAGGCTGCATTGCAGGGCTGTGGCCTCAGCCAGGCTCAGCGAGTGCTTTTGCCCGAGTACAGGGGGGGCTGTGGGCAGGGAAGGCTGCACAGACAGGGCCTGTTTGCTGCCCACAGCTCATTGAGGACCTGCGGAAGGAACTGGAGCACCTGCAGCTGTACAAGCTGGAATGTGAACGTCCCGGGCGTGGGAGAAGCTCTTCCTCCAGCCTGAGTGAATTCAATGCCAAAACCAGAGAGGTGGAGATGGAGCATGAAATAAAACGGCTGAAGCAGGTGAGCCGGGAAGGGCCTCTCGATCCACATCAAATGTACAGGAACGCCTTGAAAAACGCCTGTAACTGCAAACCCAAGCACTCTGCCTTCAGATTTTGTCCCCCTCTCTCACACAA
>VYZT01065323.1:0-12806 GCA_013400735.1 Pomatostomus ruficeps
TGGCTGCTTCACCACCACAAATATTGAGTATTTGAACCTTGATATTAACTTAACTACATTTTCAGACATTTTATAGTGCAGTTACCAATGAGACCTTATCTTGAGTTCCTAGTGTCTAAATATTGGTGCTAGAAGACAAAGGAGCCAGTCTTTTGAGATTTAGAGATGAAAGAATATAATAAAGTATATTAAAAATATTGTCAATATTTTCATTCCTTTTTCATCTAAATAAAGAAAAAAGGTTTACCTTCTTTTTTTCCCTTTTTTTTTCTAAAAATGCCTCTTGCTCTTCCACTGAGATTTTAATGCAACCATTATCCGAGTTGTCAAATATCAGAAAACTCCTTTCTTTCCTGAAAAAAAAAAAAAAATGGGAGCAACTTTCCTATGCAAAAACATAAGATAAATTGATGGTATCTGAAGCCTAAACTAAAACTTGCTGAAGTCAGTGAATGTGAAGCTATTCATGTTCAGAAGCTGTCTTTCGAATACTTGCATTTCTCTGCCTTTGTGATAATACAGATGGTATAGCACTAGAAGGTAGGGGACCTGGGTTTCTTAACCTAAGGAACATTGTTCCAGCAATTC
The DNA here is from genome assembly GCA_013400735.1 of Pomatostomus ruficeps. Taxonomy (NCBI): domain Eukaryota; kingdom Metazoa; phylum Chordata; class Aves; order Passeriformes; family Timaliidae; genus Pomatostomus; species Pomatostomus ruficeps. The sequence goes on from VYZT01065323.1 coordinate 589, forward strand.
CACCTCCGAAGCCCAAACTAAGCTTGGAAATAGAGTTTTTCCTACCTATATATGAATTTTGCATGCATGGCTTAAAGGTACAAATGAAAGCTGAATTTCCAGCCAAGGATCTTAGCTTTGAAGGGGAGCGCCTTTTCCTGGAGTACTCAAAACAACTGTTCACTTAAATGAGTAATCACTGGACTAAAACAAGGACAAATTTAGGTATCAGCCAGGGTCTAGACCTGTCTCTTCTTTTGGTATGCCTGATTTTGGCACACTGCTCTGCACAGCTGGAACCAGAGGTTCACAGGATCTGCTGGTCACTCCCATCCAGCTTCACTCCGCAGAGGGGAGGCAGATTGCAGCTCCTTCAGCATAGCTCAGGCCCTGCTGCAAGGCTTGTGTTTTGTGTGAAGTAACTGTCATCTGAAACACCTTTTCATCAACCCCAGTTCACCTTTCAAACACCTTTTTTTGTTTCATACACATTGCATAACATACAGTTATATACTATAATATAAACTGCACCACCATTCCAGCTGGAAAGAGCCTGAGTATACTTCACATGTCAGGATGTCCAGAAGAATTATCGATTTCAGTGATAAACTTCCATAAATAAGAAATAAATATCTAAGAACTCAGTTCAGTAAAGGCAGAGATGGTGATGAGAAACTTCCCCAAGTAATCCCAATTACCTGAATTTTTTTCTCCTAAATACTTCAATAGATAGTTTCTCAGTTGTCCAGGCAAAGTGTTTTCTTTCTAACTTTGTTTCCTGAGTGTGGGAATTGAAATTCAAGCAAAATGTCACCTTAAATGCCTAGGTGGTTAGTTGAATCCCCACCCAAAGTATCTCAAAAACATATTTAAGTGTTTAGACATGTATGTAGCTGTGTTTAGACACTAAACTTTGGGGAAATGCATCTTGCTGATAAGAGAGATATAAAAAGACTAAATATCTTCCTATACCTGGCTTTGACATTGAGTCTTTAAATTTACTTGGGGGCGGGAGGGGATTATCTCTGTCTCAAAACAAAATTAACATCTTGCAAGCTATAAACAGGTGCAACAAATATTATTTACTCACGTTCTTAATTTACCAGCATAGAAAGACCTGATCCTGATCTAGTCTGATGACTCATTTTAATAGACCTGGTGTGATTTTAATTGGTTGAATGTTGATTTTATCCCTCTTGTGAAGTATTTTGCTGCAGCGAATTGGAATCTTAACATGATCTGTGCTGAGATTAAGTAATAGCTCTCTTTTAATTTTCCTCATTTTGTCCTTTGATCTGTATGTGTATCTAATGGATGCAAAAGAGTGCTTTATTTCAGAAGCTATTAACTCAGAGAGAAATATTCTGTGGTTTTTCTTACTAAAGGACAATATTTATAGATTCTGTTGGGCCATATGGACAGTATTTCAGAGTCACCACCATTTTCTGTGCAGAGGGAATTTATGGTTTGTAAACTGTGCTTTCCACTCCCCAGAAAAAATGGAAAAGCATACTACTCTCAACAACTTACTGGACCATTTGTGGCACTATAAGCAAGAAACATGAGGTAAGGAGAGACAAAACACCAACAAATCGAACCAGTAAACAAAAAAATCTTCCTTTCAGTATAATTTTTCACTGCTGAAACAGCTAAATTACTTTTGAAGAGTATTTCTGTAATGAATAACATACCATGTAGTTGCATAGATGGATGAACCATGTGTTGTGATGGTGGAGAAAAGAAGTCGTAATTTGGGAAACAGGAGTTGTTGGGTGCACTGGGGCTGGCGAATTGTTTAGCAACAAGCTATAGCACTTAAGCACAAACAAGTCTCTGGGGCCAGATGGGATCCACCCAAAGGTACAGAGAAAGCTGGCTGAACTTACCGAGCCAATTTTCATCATCAAAGAGAAAAAACAGCTTCAAGTGGTGCCAGGGGACATTTAGATTGAAGATTATAAAAAAATTCTTCACAGAAAGAGCTGTCAAGCACTGGAAAGGCTGCCCAGGGAAGTGGTGGAATCACCGTTGCTGGAGATATTTTAAAAGCTGCGTAGATGTATCTGGGGATGTGGTTTGTTGGTGACCTTGGCAGTGCTGGGTTAATGGTTGGACTCAATGGTCTTAGAGGTCTTTTACAACCCAAATTATCCAGTGATTCTTGAGTTGAAGAATTTAAATTTTCATGAATACATACATGTATATAAAGGCTAAGAGGGAAGTTTCAAGCTCATCTGAAACTTGCACCTTTTTGACATTGATGGTCTTTGGGCAAGAGTAGGTAGAGTCTTCTCCTAATAAGACTATGGAGACATTACAGTACAAAATTTTAAGGAGTAGGTGAATTCTTGAAAGCATAATCAGCAGTTAAGCAATAAGACATTAAACTACTCTGTGGAAACCTGTATTATTACAGTGCCATTGAAGAAGGCCTTCTACCTTTTGAATCTTCCACAAAGTTTTTATTACTTTGATGTCCCTTGACAATTTTAACATGACTCAAAGCAGAAGACTATCAAAATTAATCTCCCATTTCTTATATTTATTTGGTTTTTTGCTTCTGTTTAGGACATGTCTCTTGGTCTGTTAAAGCACTTAGTTTCAAGATCATCACCAGAAAAAGAAGATCTAGTAGGCACTGACAAGTTTGGATAAGGTTTCCTGACAAAGAAAATCCTGTGTTCCTGAGAATTCTGGCACTTGAGTGGTTAAGTCAGTTCAACTCAGGCTGAGTTACCTACCAAGGTAAAATGTAAAATAAAAAGCGTTGAAACACATCTCATCAGTACTCAATATTATTTATGGAGAGTGCCTGGGCATTCCGGCAGGTAATATTCCTGTTGTTTGTTTAAGTAAAATAACTAATTTGTCTCTTTAATAAGAACATTATAGATATCCTGTGAATTTCTATGTCAGCAGCACTTCGAAAAGATGGTGTGTGCATAGACAGACATACTGAGAATAAACTACTGAGAGCTTTACTCTGTAGGTAGAAAGATGAACCTGAGGGTAAAATATTTCAGAACTATTCTGACAACAATGCAAGTTTATGAAATGCTTGTGTTGGGAGAAAAAAAGATTATAATAATACTCTGCACATGAGTTGCACTTTTCACCTGGGAAACCTAAAGTATTTTTCAGACATCAGCACTCCCAAGAGGAAGGTCTTGTGTTATTCTACAGATGGATGAACCAAAGTACAGGGGCATCTATCACCTTTCCAGCTCCCTCTGGAGTAAAGAAGACTTTTCTATTGGGCAGCAAATGATGCCTTATGATCTAAACTGCTTTTAAAAAAGAAAGGAAAATGAAAGAGAGGAAGAGAAAGAGAGAAAATGTCTTTTACAGTTTCAATAAGCTGACAGTGTTGTTGGCACTGGTTGGAATCTAGCAATACTAATTTTAATAGAAATGGCTGGAAATGTTTTGCTGGTTTTAACTTCTTTTTATAACTTGATCTTGATTTTCTCTAAGCACTTGAAACAGCATGAAACCTTTTCCTCCACTACTCTTCTTGTTGTGAGGGTAGTTTCTCTCCTAAGTGATTTTGAGCTCAACAGGTGTATTTGTGTTAGCTAAACCAGGAATAATGGTCCTAATGCCTGAGCAGTTTTAATCCCACCTAATACTACCAATAAACCAGAAAATATGCTCAGTAAAAATTACATGCTTTGAACTCTTATTGCATGAGGTGGTTCTGGAAGATACATGAACAGGCATTTAATCAGACTGATTAACAGATGTGTAATCTCATACTGGTAACTCTTTGCCTTGTCGCCATCTGCTTTCTTGGTTTGTTATAAAGTTTGCTTCACAGAAAAAAAAAAAAATCAGCTGTGGAAGTTTGAAGATCTGAACTACATATTTTTTGTACTATTTGGATTTTTGCCTATCTGTTTTCTTGTCTTTAGGAATGAACTATTAATTCAATATACACAGGACAAGTTCAAACAGAGCCTTGGCTTAAAACTTCTCTAGAAGTTACAGGTCCATGACTACTATAGTAGTAATATCAATCAATGCCAAGGGACTTTTGCTTCAATGGGTTTGTAAACTTCCTAAATTAAAGAAATCCAGGTCAACATAGACAAACATATCAGATAGTATGAATAAGAAGATATGATTCTCTTCAAGGAAATATATTTTTTTGCCGGGATCTTACCAGTTCAGAAATTGCATTTATGATGTTTCTGGTTTAAAACATACTCTGTGGCACCTCTTTGGTGTCACCTAGAAAGTCTGTGTATCATCATTTCTCAGGTTTGCTTTCTAGGTTTACTCCTTGCTTAAAAGAGAGATGTCAGCTCTCTGTGAAGTCTCTCAACCTGAAGTTACATAGCAGGTTTTCCTCTGCCAGTGGCCCTGTCACCTTTTCCACCTCAGATTATGTACAAACATGTTTGCATAGAGAACTGTAGCTGTGAGTGAGAAAATACCTGGCAAATTTTCTTATGCACTATCAATGAGCTAGAATACCAGACCAGACACTGGGTATAGGGTGCTCAATTAGTCCAATATTTGGGATGGATCAGAGTTGAGGGTCACATGCTGCTCTGGCAGTCAGTGCTTGCAGAGTGGTCTCTGGGGATAGCTTAGAGAAGTCCCCTACACTGCAGTCTATTCTCTTACTTTCACAGTAAAAACCAGTAAAAGTGTTAACTATGAAATAACTTATTCTAATGGCTCCTTGCAAAAACACATGAAGAGGACTATCTGCTAACACAAAGAATAAGGAGATTAAGGTCACATCTAACACAACAACGCAAGGATTTAGGAGGGCAATACAATTCCATGCAAGTTCCTTCCCCACATTTGTGGAAGTACCAGTTTAGTTGCAAAAAAAAAAAAAGGGGGAGGGGGGGAGGAGGAATGGGGGTTGAGAGGGAAGAGTCCTCTGAAGTTGCAATCTTTATATAGAATTATTTATGGTGTTTCCCATCACATTTAGATTTGTGATGAAGCTTGAAGTTTCGACAAAACCATATTCTGGTTTTAGTTGCAAACAGAAATTCTGCTGGATCATGAGCAACACCTGAGTTGAGAACGTCCTGGGGTATGTGGGAAATGGGAACCCTCTTACAGCCATGGCTGCTGTGCTGCCTCTTCCAGGAGCAAGGAACTTTGCTGGAGAGAAGGACAGGTTGAGGCAAGGCTGGGACATCCTTCTGTGGGTGAGCATGGCTTGGTAGAACCCATGGCCAAGCTGGACAGGGCTGTGGAAAGATAGAGACCAACATCCTACAGCCACAGTGGGGCTGGGACTGCCAGTGCCCAAAATGTGGTCCTGGACTGTGAGCAGGGACAGAAAGTCCCACAGGTGCCTCCGGTCCTGTCAGTGTGCATGGTCCTTCTCTGGATCAGAGGCTTTCCATATTGGGATGAAACCTCTAAATCTTATTGAGAGACTGCTGTCTCCACTAAACCTCTGTTCCATAGCCAAAATGGGGTGGTGCTTGTAATCCGTTAAGTCTTTGCCTGAAGTTAAAAGACAAAAATTATATAGAAAAGAAAGTGAAAATGCTTCAGAATCAGAATGTACCAATATATAACAATAGTTAAGCTGATTCATTCTCATGAGGTTTTATGTTGATTCATTTATCCATTTTTGATGCCAGTGAGGGAGAGCAAGAGTGGCTCCCTACTCTTCTCTCTCTGAAATTAAAAGGCAGTAAATTTTAAACCAATAAAAGCAAATGTTGTTTTGTTTTGCTTGCTTTTTTCTTTTTTTTAAATGTAGCTGATAGTCAACCTGAATAATTCAATGTCAGACAAGGTCACTAGAGGCAACTGCAATATCAGGACTTTAGAAAAGGTCTGAGTAATTTTATTGCCAGTAATAACAGTTTTGCCATTACAGAACCTAAAAAAATGTTGGAAAGGTCACCAGTCTTCATGCCTCAGGGTCTGGATGGTCACCTGTGGGGTCAGGACAAAACTCAGTCGCATAGTGTGCACACCCACAGGTATACTTGCATACATACAGTCACATCAGCACTTTCAGAATTACTCACTCATAGATTTTAACAGGTGATTGAGAATGTGTTACCTGAGAAATGAAGAGTCTTAATTTTGAGCCATTTGGTATTTTTTGTCATCCTGTCAGAGAAGGGCTTCCCATGGTTTCTAGTTCTCATATGGAGATGCACTTGGATATTTGGCATACAAACATTATATCATGAGTGGTTTACAACAGTGATTCACACCGTTTTACTGCAGAGACCACCTGAGAGAATTGAAAATGGACTTTGCTTTGATGGGTTTGGTCCCTCTTCTCCATCTCGGGACAGATGCTGACCTTTTATTCCCTGCCTGCACTGAATAGCTCCTCAGAGTACAGGGTCATGGCGTAGGGACCTCTATTCTGATCCTGCAGAGGCCAGTAGAACCATAGCAGGGTTTTTTAACTTTACAAGGTGCCTCACCACCAAGGCCCAATTTACCAGCCTGGAAACATTTTCTTATTGTGCAGTTGGTAGATTGTACTGTTAATGAAACATTTCATGCCTTAAAGATTGGATGGAATCTGAGGTTTGAGTGGAGAAGGGAGAGTCAAAGCTTAATCTGACCAAATGGAAGAGAAAAAAACTATTCAAGTGATTCTGAAGTTTAGGTGGAATCACTAATCACTGAAGATGTTTATCCTCAGCAGATGATCAAGTCTTTTATTTTTTTATGAAGAAAACCCCAGAATACAATGTTCTGGTATAATCAAATCTCTGCAAAATTCTCTGAACCATTTAAGGCTGATTAGATGACTCAGCTCCCATTCTGTTGAGGGTACCTTAGAACTATTACTCATACCTAAATTCAATATTTTCTTCATGGGCTACAGGAGTATGAGTATGAAACTGTCAGACTTCAGGAAACCAGTTATGACTTCTTAGAATTGTGAGCTTCTTGAATGCCTCAGTCCTATTTCATGTGATATTTTACAGGCTGCCTGCAGAGGCAGAGTTTGAGAGTAAGATAGTCTTGCAGATCTCAGCCTCCTGGGGAGACGTTCACTTTTCCTCTTTATGAAACTAGCTGATACCGCTTTGCATGTGGTAACTGGATGCAACAGGAGGGGAAAGTTTATAAACTTTTTTTTTTCCTCCAGATATTGACCAAAACTGAAGCATGAAAATGAATGAGAAAGGGAGATAAATTACAATTAAAGACAAGGTGTCTCTCTTACTTACTCAGTTTTATATGCTTAACAAAAGAAGAGGATGTTTAAATTGAAAAACTCCAGTGAGTAGTCATTGTTTCTCAGTCTCCAGACACCTCTGGACAGATGTGTGTCTGACAGATGCACAGTATTGTAATTAACATAAAGGCAACTCAGTCATATTTAATAGCCTGCAATAAACAAGAACTTGATATAGACCACATAATCCTCCCTCCTATCTTTATCCTATGGTTTGTCTAGGATTGTATGTATTATTTTCATGATTTGTCTATGATTTTATCTAGTATTTCCATGTTCATAACAACCTTTCTAAACTCATCATCTTTCACATTCAAACATAAATGCAAAGCATAGCAAATCCTCAACAGAAAGTGAATATTTGGCAACTGGGGAAGAAAAGAGAAGATAGGGGCAATAAAACCAAAACAAAATACAAGAGAGATAGATCCTTCTCACATCATTTCACATACTCAAAGAAGATACTCACGAGAGAGCACAAGGAAAGAAATGTAGCATAAGAGTCTGCGTAGGAAGAAATGGAATAACAATAAAATCTCCATTAAAGAACTGGGGGAGGCTTGGAACTCAAAAAGGACACTGAAGTGACTGAGTAAGACGCTATCCTTTCTTGGTTTATTTCATTTGAATGTAGGGGGTATTTATTACACTACTGAGTCTGCAATATGTTTCTTTGACTGATTCATGAGTTACATTTGCTGTATGTAGAAAGCAAGCTTACACAAAAAAAAGGTTTTATGCCCACTCCATTTCCCTTTGGTAAATCTAATAAGATTGGCTGAAACATCATAGGCATAATGTCTCAGAAAGTAAAGGTGTTTTTTTTAATACAAAGCAGAGGTACTGTTGGATGGGCTGGGACAAGGAGACTGAAAGGAAGCACACTGGAAAATCAGCATCTGAATGAGACCACCTTGGCCCTCTTTATACTCAGTGAAAAGGAAAAGGGACAAAGAGAGCAACACATCTCCCCTACTAAAATCAGTGTCTTCTCTCAAATAACTTTTTTAAAAAATTTAAATGAAGAGATACAGCCATAGACATCATCTATGTAGGTGGCTTCAGCTGGTTTAATCACATTTGGAATAAATGTACTTTATATTCTGTGTAATAATCATGTTGTATGCGTGAGTGTATCAAATATAAGCTCTCTCCAACTCTTTTTCTGTCCATCAACAATATCTTTTTACACAACTGGTTGACTTCATCCAAATTTGACAGAAAAATAAATGTTTCAAAGGCATTCTGTCATGTACTGCTACAATGCTGTTTATTCTGGGAAAACATACAACTTGAAAGACACTGTTGTCATACTCCCCTTAGTGAAACCTTCAGATGCTATACTTTATTAAACATCAGAGATTTCATGTGGTGAAAGTAATGCAGAGAGAAAGAAGAAAAGCTGGAAGCAGGTATTTATTAGCTCTGGTACTCTCTGAACTAATTATTTAAACATCATGATTATCTTTGACCAAGGTTTAATGGCAGAGTATCTGCACCCTTTCAAAAGAAGCTGCCAAACTCATAATTGATACAGAGGTTTCAAAGATTCAATTTCTAAAGAGAATAGGATATCTTTTAGATTTAGAAGTGGTGTTCCTTGTAAGCCCTGCAGTTTTGGTAACAATAATTACTTTTTTATTGCGTATTATTTCTATGTACAGAAAACTTAATTCTCCAGGACCATCCATCTGACAATGTGGTTTTTGAATGCAAAGCACAGAAAAGGTCTTTTCAAAGACAGAGAGAAGGAGAGAGAGAAAGAGAGGAAGGAAGGAAGGTGCTTAAACATGACATACAACGTTTTCTGTGCTCTCCTAGATGATCTTATTAAAAGGAAATGCAACATGAAATAAAATCCTTTGNAGGAAGGAAGGAAGGAAGGAAGGAAGGAAGGAAGGAAGGTGCTTAAACATGACATACAACGTTTTCTGTGCTCTCCTAGATGATCTTATTAAAAGGAAATGCAACATGAAATAAAATCCTTTGTTGTGTGATCCTGTAAAGCATGGATATGTGTCTCATGTCATCAGGTGAACTTCCTTGCTGCTTAACTTGTACCTTAAAGTGCAAAGAACACATTCCATGTGTTACATATTAAAAGTGATTACACCAAAATAAGAATCCAGCTCAAAAAAACATAACTTTTTAAAGTCTTTTCAAGGAAAATGTATATTCTAAGTTGCAAACAAATCTCTCAGAGGGATTAGGCAGGCACCATTTTAATTTATCCATTCCAGAATTCAGTGCCAAGAACATTACAAAGATGAAAATAAAGAAACCGCCGACTGTGCATTTTTGTTGTTGGAGCTGCTGCGGCAGCAGTCTCAGAAAAAGGAGGGAACTGCTGTGCTACCTCTATCCCACACATACTGAAAGCCTGTAAGGAGCTGGATTCTCTCATCCTTCTGCCAAATAACTGGATAGCAGCTGAAATCCACCAAGTGCAGCTTTGTATAAAGAAAAGACGAAAAAGAAAAAGACAGAAAAAATAACAGATGTTTGGAATAGTGACTGTACTGCAGATTACTCCAGTGTGGGGGGTCTGAAGAATGGAGAGAGCTATTTTTGGAGTGACTTGCAAGAAGCAATGTTGTAGCTGTTGGTAGTTATGTTTGTAGCTATGTTTGTAAATGCTTCCTTCTTCTTGATAGGCTCAGGCTGATTTTTTTTTTCTTTTTGCTAATACAATGTTAAAGTTCAAATGGCAAAATGCATCTGGGATCTGCCTTTAGCCAGTTCTGCTGAGATGAGCAGACAAAGGCGTCCTTGTTACATCCTGGCAGTTGTTAAAAGACTTTGACTCTCACTTGCCATCAGCTATGATCCAGTCCAGAACATTGCAGTTTTTTGTTATTCTTAGGTTCTCTACAAAATAGGTTCAATCTGCTTCCGTTTTTCTCAGATGATATATCACACTGACATGATATTAATTTTGCACTTGCATTATTGATGTAAATTGACAGTATAGGACTGGAAGTATGGTCATTAGAGTGTCCAAGAGCAGGATAAAATTTATTTTGGGTGATGGCAAGCAATTTGGAAGCCACTGAGACAGCTGGCTTGTTATCTTTCTTTGGACTAGCCTTACTATATTTAATAAATGGTTAGGCTGTTGTTAAGGTGACACAAAATTGGTTGTGCCACGTGTTCAATGCACCACAGTAACATTTTCCCACATGGGGAAACATATAATTACTACAAAAATGACCATGATTAGCAACTTAGAGCAGAAAGCACAATTTGCATACAAATACATTTTCTCACTTTTATCTGGTTTTGAAGCTTGCATTTAACAAAATACTTGAACATACCTATATCTTTAAGTGAGGAGGTAATACCACTGATGTGACCATCAATATTCCTCTAGCTGTCAACCTATTTGGATAATCCACTGGAGACTAGAATTTCCATCTGATCCCACTAAAATCAGGGATCTGGTTGTCTTTAAGTAATTTTTCTCTTAAACTAATCAGCTGAACTTTTGCCAAAGGAACCATAAGGTTTACAGCTACAATTCTATGATCCTATAAATCTTTTTAGTAATTAGGCAGGAATTAAGTAACTATGGTGTATCAATATTTGCCTGTGTTATCTATAATTTCCTTCCTACAATATAAGTTACTCCTCCAGAATAGTAAATTTTAGTAGTCTTATTGAAATATATTCTTAAATATTGTTCTCTTTAAATAATATTCAATCACAGTCACTGTGATAGATTTTTGCAAGCCAAACTGGGGTTCCAATCAGAATTTTATTAATTACAGCAAGCAAGGTAAAGGCAAATACAGCGCTGGGCGACAGGGGAGTCCCCGCTCCACCAACTGTCACCCTGATCAGTTCAAAACTCCCCCCTTTTTATCTTGTTTCATCTTCCTGGTTGACGTGTTATTTCTCGTTTCCGCTGTACTCTGCGCATGCCCGCCGTGTTGCTAGGGGGTCGTTTCCTGCCTTTTGGTGGTCGTGATGATGAAGGCACATTCCTCCTCCTGTGTTCGTCCTTTAACATTCCCTTATATGGCGATCAAGTTGCCTTCCTGGAACTTAAAGCTTGGTTAAGCAAGAGCATATTTACATATGGATTCCACCTCGCTGTAAGCGATGGATTCCTGTCATTCTAGTGAACAAAGGATGTCTTATCTACCACAGTCACCACTGCATGTTCAGCTCCTGCATCTCATGTGAACTGTGTATGATGTGTGTATGATCACCTATTTACACTGACACATACATTTATTTACATTAAAACATTAAAATGTTCTAAACCAAAGCAAAACTAAGAAAAAAAAGTCCCTCAATAACTTAAAAAATGCTGAGAGATGAAAATGACTTAAATAAAATGAAACTTGCAAAAGTGCAAGCAGCTGCCATGACTATTCTGCAATAATTCATGTATTTTATTGTTCTGTTTTGATTTTTAGATAATTAGTTGGTGGCAAAGGAATAATCATGTTGCATGAAACATTGTGAATTTAATTTCACAATGGAAGCTATACACTGTATCTACTGAGACATAAAAGGACAAACAAAATCTGCTAAAGGGCCAGGCTCAAAAGGAATTTTATGCTCACAATATACAGTGTTTGGGGTTTTTTTCCTATCACAATATTGGTCTAAATAATTGTGATTTCAAACGTAGCAATGCAAAATCTTCATTTTAGATTATTTAAATGTTAATTTTAAAGCTCTGTCTCACTTTTTTTGCAGAGGGAAATGATTGGGGAATGACCTCTCATTTTGTAGGAAATGTCTTTCAGTAGAGCTGATGATCAAGTATTAAATACTCTTACTGCTTTCATTGGGGTTATTCCCCTAAGCATAAAAGTTAAGTTCTTGTGCAAAATTCCAAGTTCAGACCCTTCACTGCTCTGAGGGAGTGAATAGCACCCTGCTGATGGAAAAGAACTGGAAAAGAAAGAGAGAAATCTCTGTTGTTCACAGTCAATAATGCAAAGACAAACAAAAAGCACATTCACACAAGAGAACCACACGAGTCCTAGACGATAACAGCTCAGCTGAATTTTCACATTCCCTTCCCCTCCCCGCCCCC
>VYZT01065328.1:6000-75084 GCA_013400735.1 Pomatostomus ruficeps
CACGCAGCGCTCCGGCCCCACCGCCCCGGGAGCGTGGGGCTGGCGCCGGCCGGGCGTCTGTGCCCGGGATGGCGCTGGGGGCCCTGGCTGGTGGCTGGTGGCCCTGGGCCTCAGCAGAACCTCTCTGACCTTTGCCATGGTTCGGCTGGCTGAGTGCCCCGCGCACGGGCCCGGCATCCCTCGCAGCCGGCTCCTAGGCAGCTTCATCTGCCTCTGCTACGAACGTCTCCTTTTTGCAGTGGGTTGCTGACACGAAAAAAAAGCGGTGCACCTTAGGTGAACACGCCCTGGATATCTAATTTTTTGACAATAATTTTTTATGCTTCTTTGAGGATGATCCAAACTAGTATCTTCTATTCTCATCTCCAGCCTGCCTTTGGAGAAACGTCTTAGTGTTGGGAGTAAGGACGCATTTGCGTGGCTGCCTCCAGATGGATGAATGAATGAACCTGATAAAGCTCTGTGAGCCATTTTGAACTGTTAGAACAAGCCTGGTCTTTTCAACTTCAGCGTTACCCGTTTTTGTGAAAGTTGTTTATACATGTGTAGAAGTTCATATGGTAAAGTTACCAAAAAACAGTGCCTGCAGAGAGCCATGACTGAGACAGGTTCAGTTTGTCAGTTCACCTTGAATTCTTATGAGAGTCAGCTCTGGTCCTGTAGCTTGTGTTCTTACACAAATACTTCTGTAACAGCTGGCTTTGAAAATAAAACTTTAATAATAAATAATTAATAATAAACCTCCCTTCTCTTTCTGTCTTAAGTTTCCAGAGCAGATATGATGAGAAACTCTTCCTTTGGTCACAATTTCTTGGAAAGTGAGTGACTATTTCTGAGATATTTAAATAAAGGAAGTTTTGCTGACTCACTTTTTGCAATAGAAATAGCTCTTGAGGTGGGATTTGACCGGGGAAATGTGATCAGATGGTTCACCTTGGGGGAGATGTTGAATCTGATTTGAACAATACATGAAAAAGGGGAAAGAGAAGGTAAACAGTCACCAAGGCCTGTCAAGTTTTTGCAGTATTGCATCCTGTGTATGAAGATGCTAATCTCTCCCTTCTGAAATCACTGGTATTGGCAAACAGGACAAAAATGACAAATTCACATTTTGGATATGAAGACATAAACCTCACTAAAAATGTGGCAGGCGTTACTCTCATAAAGGTGTAAGATGTTACGTTACATCATTTGCAACAGGAAGAAATTTTAGTAAAAATTTCAAGATTTCTAAAGAGCATTCCAGTAAAGAGCAATGAATGTTTCTATCAATATGATTAAATCAAATCAGTTTTTTTATTTAAGGGGCAAATTTATTAATGGATTGCACTGGTTACCTGGAAAATTGCTGCTGAACTTTCATCCATTTCACTATGTGGCCTACCTTTTCTGAAAGAAAACTGAAGTATACATCTTTTTGAAAGGTTAAACATGTTGTTAGTGCTGTTGTTGATCTCTTGTGGTCTCTGAAGCTTTGGGAATAGCTCAGAGCAAAATAAATACCAGCAAACTCATTGTCACTTTAAAATGTATTAATATGTATAATCATGTCTAAAACTACCTTTAAGTAATGCTTTCTACTCTGCTGAAGAACTGTAAATATCCCTCTCTGCTGACTAGAAACTTGTTGGTATTTGCTTCCACAAGTAATTAGAGCTTTTGTATCTTCTTTTTTCTTTAATGCCCAAAGTAAGATTCTTCATAGTCTGGATTTTCAATCCATGGATACTATGTTTCATGAAAACTGGTCCATTCTAATGTGTCTCACACTAATCATATTTTAACAGGTTTGCCTGTGTTTCTAATGCAATGTAACTGCTAAGATAGCAGATTTAAAATCTGTCATTGAGTCTCTATGAACTTGGGAATCACAGGGTTAAATAACTTTGAGAGAAGTGGGATAGGAAAGGAGGCTTTTATGGGACAGAGAGTCAGAGACATTTGTAGAACAAACTAAGAAACACTGACTTGGAAGCTTTGACTTCAAATAAAAAGGGGGTTTTTTAGCTTTTCAAAGGTATGAGACTTCAGCATTTGTCTGTGTATATGCTTGGGAGGTGTTTAATAAAAAGAAAAGCAAACCATTTATCTTAATTGAAGAGCAGCTTATTTTGGTTTAGCTTGAACCTGTCATTTTACTAATTTTCACTGATTTCTAAACAATGGCAGCATGTAAGGCAAAGTCAGAGAATCCGTACAAACTTTTGTTCCTAGTTAAAAACTCTGAAAAACAAAAAAAAAATTACATTTTGGTCATATTACTGAAATCCTTACACATAACAAGTCTGAACTGTTAAAGAAGGTATTATTATTAAAGAAGGATTCCAGGAATCAAATACTTTAAAAGCTTAAAAATACCAGATAAAATGAAAATTAAAAGCAGTGCCAAGATACAAAAAAATACCATCTTTGCTCTTTTATTCACAGCTATGCTGAGCTCACTGAAGATGCCATGAAGAGACGGAAAATTGGAATTGTGCTGTTCATCATGTGTTGTGTTCTCTCCAGTCTACAGTGTGGATGAATAGAGATACCTCTGCTTCCATGAAATGGCAAAACAGAGTCATTTAGCTAGTAGGAATGTTGCTTCAGCATTCAAAATTAATTACACTTTTAAAAAAGACTTTCTGTTGGTTTTATTCTCCTAAAAAATAGCATTTTAACAGTATCAATTCACTGTTAGACTTTTTCATTTTAACAGTCAGATACTTCACTTTTTCATATGTACTTGGCATCTGTTTTAATCATATGAATAACAAAGGACTAACAGGATCTTTTCCTGTAAATTACATAAAGTACATTCCACTCCGAAAGGTAAGAGAAAAAATTACTTAATAGAGCATTGTATTTCTGTGCTTTTCCTATTATATCTGACTTATTTACTTTAAGTTTATTGTTAGTGAATTCAAAATGAGGCTTTGCACTAAAGAATTAGTATTGTTTAAATATTTGAACTTTTTCAGTAGATTCTGCATCAGAGGTTTGGTTTCTTCCTCCTTCTTACTACCCATTTCTATAATAGAAGTTTTTCAGAACTGGCTGCCATCCCATGTTTGCAGCTCTCATGGCTTTCAATGACTCTATCAGTGACATTTGGGCTGTAAAACCCTTCCAGTTGTTTGCAGCTGAGTCCCCAGTTATCTTCTTGTTACTTGAGAACACGGTGGATCCATTATATTCTCAATTTTGCTACTTCTCGTGTCTAACAGGTAAAACAAGTAGGACAAGCACATAAAATCTCAAACAGTCAAAGTAGATTGATTGAATGAGATAATTTATTCAATGCCATATGGGTGAATAGAAGTCATAACCAGTATTTTGTTGTCATTTCATGTTTTATCTGGCTCCTTTGACAATCTCACCCTGCATTCATTAAGCAATCTCTATTTAGCAGTATTTGTCCTGTCAAAACAGATTACAAACTTTCTCTGTAGTCAGAAACCTTGTAGAAAAAGGAAAATAATATTTTCTTCATTTTATGTGAAAGAATAAATCTGTTTCTGCTTTCCAAGCAGAAGAAAATGTGGCTTATTCTGTGCTCTGATTTGTTATTCTCTACTAGGAAAACCTGAGCACCCTTGCTTGTGCCAGTAATGAATCAGAGAAGAAACAATATTTGTTCTGAACATCTGACAAATTTTAGGATGATGCTAATGTTATCCCTACTCTCTTGTGGTAAGTTACAGTGACTATGAAGATGATGGGTTAATATAAAGGTACGACACGCGTTTTTACTTGCATACTTTATAACCAAAGCAAAGGCATTGCAAAAATATAAAGAAAATAAAATAATTAAAGTGTATGACAAGACAGTTTGTTATAGTTAACCAAATTTTGGAAACTTGAAATAAACAGGATAAAAGGCAAATTAGAGTATTTCTATCCAGTCCTCAGATGGAAATGGAAAAATAGTTTCACCTTAACTACTTCTTTCTGAAGAGTATTTTTCAGATTTCTGTAAGAAGGTTTGTTTTGTGTTTTTTAACTTTGTCAAGCAGAATCTTGCTGTGCCTCACCTCAGATATTTGCGTAAAGGCACCCCAGTGACTACTATTTTACCTGGTTAAAAACAAACAGGTTTGGTTGTTTTGGCATTACTGAAAAGACTCTAACGGCATTACTAAGAGCAACAGTGACAGAACATGAAAAAACCTATTTTCTCATAGCCAGTGCTGTAAGATCACAGCAAAGTATGCAAATTTGGTACAAGGAAAAGTGAAAAAGAGATTGCTTTTTATTTCTAGACAAACCTGACAATGTTTAAAAGGTTTCTATAGAAGCTCATGAACATTTGGTCATGAATAAGTGTCTCTGAGACTTGATGGCCCCATGTTTGACACGGTTAAGGACTTGCAGAGAAACCTTGATTCAAGCATTTGAATTTGAGCTCATTCTTTAGGCAGAAAACTGTTGTTTTAATGAAAACAAAAGCTAAATGAGATAGTTTAGTGGTGGACTCACCACAGGCAATGCACAAGGAAGCTTTAGTGCTGATCATAATCCTTGTAGCCTCCCAACACAGTGTTGACGTGTTCACAAAAGACTTTTATCAAAATGAAAACATCTACCTTTGATTAAAAAAAACACTTGAAAGACCCAAACCAACCTCTCCCCCGCTATGTTGTCCAGTCCTATCAAAAAATAATGAGGAGTTTTCAAGGCAGCCAGATATTCCCATGACTCTACTTAGTTTTGTCAGAAAACACAGCCCTTTGTATGAATAGAAAATTTTGATCAGTCTAACTAAAATCTTTACTAAAAAGTAACAATAGAAAAAACATTCCAGAAGATTATCTGATCTCCTTTGTGGTTGTAACTAGCTAGACAAATTAGGAATGCTCAAGGCAGGGTAAAAGCTGTTAAAAATGAAAGACAAAACCAAATGAAATAAAAAAGTTTTTTCGTTGACTATGTATTCTGTTATCACATAGTGGGAAATAAAAGCAAGCCCATACACAGAAAAATCAGTGAAAATAGCAGGAATTAAATGGATGAGATAATCAAAAGTGGATAGTGCTTGCAGGATTTTATAATGGACCACCAGAAACAGAAGATGCAATCTGCTTGTATGTGTAAGCCATTTAGGATGCAGTTCAGAACTACCATGCATAGTATTTAGAAACAGAGAGAAAAGAGGAAAACAGTATTTCTTAATAGATATTAAAGTACTTCTTAATTTGTAAGTTATGGAAATTAATTATTATAAAAAGAAACTCCGATTTTACAACTGTTTTTTTACTGTCATGATATTTAGAGGGGAATTTTGCAATTGATCTTGGCTATGATTGAGCAGCACATATGTACTATTACATAGTTCCCATCTCTTTGCTGTATGCTTACTTTTAAAAGAGTAAACATCTGTCAAACAGTTCATGTTCCATAGTAAATGTTTTTTAAAACATGCTAATAGAAATGGGAAATGCATTAAATGAAAAAATAGTGAAAGCAAATTAATGTATAATGACTGCTTAAGTAATGAATTTTAGGCAATAATTAAGTATTTTTATTTCTGTGCTGTCGGGGAATAGTCCAAAATGAGTGAGATTATGAAAATACTCCACTGAATTTGGATCCCCTAGATATAAAACTAGTATCAATTGGTTAATAGCTGATAAACCTACTGTGCTTATATCCTAAGCCACTGGAGATGAACAGTCTTTTCTATTTTTAAATAGGAATGGTGATGGATAACACAGAGACTTTCCAACAGGAGCTGCAGAGTGTTAATAGTGGTCAGTTCTACTCCTGGCAACTGGAGTCATGTTTCATGAAAGATGCATGTCTGTATCCCGGATGAAGCTTTCCAAACAAGCTCTTGCTGTTTGCATGGTAATGAAGCACTCCCAAAAGGTGTTGAAAATAGTCAGCAGGACTAATGAGATTTTAGCAAAGGGCTCAAATCAGTATGCCAGCCACATTTCACAGGCTGCAGTCAGTGCCTGCTGGGTGGATGACAGGTCATGTTCCATTTTAATTACACGTGCCCCATGACCGGTGTGAGCCATGTGTTTGTTTCAGCCTGGCATTTGCAGGTTGGGTAGTACAGGGTGCAGGGCAGTGTCTCAACCCCAGAGAAAAGTGTGGTGCATCTGACTTCTCTAAGTGAAGAGGCAGGAAGAGGTTGGTCCAAACACTAGAGAAAGAGAGATGACAATTATGTGTGAGAAGTCAGCATTTGTGTGGTGTGCGTTTCCCCACTCCACTTTTGTATGTGATGGAACGCTATGTAGTCATTACTCAAGGTACAACAACATAAAACTTCTTACCTGAAACCAAGGACTTTTATTCTTCTAGCCCAAGAAAACAGGGTGACAGAGAATAGGAGATAGAACAAGAGAATGGAAAATGTGTGTAGTAACAAAGAAAGGAAAGAAATCCCCCAAAAGCATGAAGAAGGTTGATATACAAAGGTGGAGGTATCACCAAGAGTGTAGAAACCAAGTTCTGGTATTTATCTTTGCTCCTGGACGTTCATTCTCTGGGACAATGGGGTGGAAGAGCTGGTCTTACTTTTCCTTCAAAGAGTGTTCACTAGTGTCATGTAATTCCTTGTGGTTTTTCTGGACTCATCTCCACATCTCTCTGCTTTGCTTTGCTGCCTCACCCTTGGCCTTCATGGCAAATTAAATTACACACCTAAAACCTTAATTTCATCACTGCGCTATACCTAGTGAACCATTCCAAATGTCTGTAAATATTTCTAGTTAGAGCTTGGAAATCAGACATCAGTTTCTGAAAGAATTTTATGCCTGCAGGATTGGGCCCTAATTGCTGTTCATTGAAACTTGCTTCTTGTTAAAAAATAGTTTCATTAAATGCAGTGCAGCTCAGGATTAGCAAGATAATTAAGTTTGTAATGATCCATATGACACGGAGTGAATAAAAGATATCAGGAATTCCTAATAAGAGTACAGTACCCTTAAGACTAAAATTCATTATTCTTTGCAATGTAAAGTCAAACATTTTACCCTCTAGGCCATAAAGTATTTTCTTAGTTTTCTTGGGGAAAAAACCAGAATTAAATAGGCCATCAGAGGCTTCTCCCCAGGTAACACACAGGCACTATAAACCAATGCAAAGGACAGAAAGTGCAGTCTTGCTCTGGCCAGCCTCCTTCATCTGCTCATGAGCAGGCAGGAGAGCCTGCAACTCACCCTCAAATGTGCTGCATATGCTGCACGATTCCAGCAGCTCATAAAGGTTAATACATTTCTTCTGACAACCTGCCAGTATTTTAGCAGTGTTTTCCCATTTTAACCATTTTTTGCCCTTTTTCATTGGATGAGGTAGCTTAGAAATCAGAATAATGCCTTCCTCACTGAAGCACCTACTACTGTTGTAGTCTAACAAAGAGGGTTTCAGCATCTGCTTTTTTTGGATTCAACACCCTAAAGTCTGGTTGTGTTTTCCTGACATCCTGAGTCCTGTTGAATATACACATTGGCCAAATTAAAAGTCTTTGACCGTGAACATAGTCTAACAGGGCCCAGGGACGATGAATTCCAGCAGCACAGCAGAGGGAAGGATGAGGCTATTTGAGATGAGCAGCTGGAGGAAACAACAGGATGCTCAGTCCGCTAGTTACAAGTTTAAAGGTCAATAGAGAAAATCAATCCTTTATAGAAATAAATATTCCCTGTCCTGTCCACAAACCAGCCACTTTAACATGTTTTTGCAAGGACTGGACAGGTCAGAGCATGACTGTGCTATCTATAGTGTGCACTGTCTACTCTTCTTCACATTGGCTCCAGGCCTTGTGGAGGTTTAGGGAGAGGCTCAGCCAGACAAGACAATGAAAAGTGAAAGAATTTTGCAGGAATCTGCACACAGACATACAGACCTTCCTGAAATATTCTTTCCTGTGTGTGGGAAGCAGCAGATTTCCAATTTCTGCTGCTGTGGAAAACAGAAACTCAATTCAACCAGTGAGCATGCTATTTTCATTCACCTGGTGGAGATCCAAGGTATTTTCCTCACGGTAATTAACAGCTTTGTAACCCACCCAGTGCCTGCAAAGGCACTGTGAAACAAAGAAGACTCAGATAGACTTGCGGGAGTAGAAGAAGCTGGAGATGAAAGCCCAGTGTTGGGTTTCATTGCTCTCCAGACAAAAGAAAAAACCTTTTGGAGCAAAGCACAGTGGCAGAACATAACAAAGTATTGATTATTGCACTTAATTGATGCTAGGTTCAATTTGAAGATTTTTAAGTAGCCTTTTGTTTTCACAGGATTCTTTGTTGGTTGATGTGTGGTGCAGTTCTGTGTAAATCAACGGATTTTTACAAGTGTACATATATAATCCTGTCGAAATCAGAAAACATATTTATGAGTAGAAGAAAATGTACATTGATTCTAGGCATAAGTATTCTGTTTGAAATCTCTGTGTGGAAATGATTCAGCAGCAGCTAAATTGTAAAGATAGAATGCTAAAGTCTCCTCACTGTTATGTTAAGCTTATACTATCTGAGAAACATGAGCATTGATGTGCTATTCAACAAGCCATATGAAGGGGAAGAAACACCAAAACTATGTCCCATTTTTAGAATTCAGTTTTTGGAAGAATTTTCCACTGCTGAAAGGGAACTAGCAGTGGGAGGTTTGTGAATTGTCTGCATGATAAATAACTTGAATCACACACAGACTGAGGAGTCACAGTGGTTAAAATCCTCCCCTGTCTGAATTTGATGGGAGACTCTGCAGCTGAACGCGAGACAGACAACATGCACATGTGCTGTTTTGGCTTTCCCTGCAATGTTGCAAGAGCTTTGTACATCATTTTGTTTGCTAAACAGACCAAGTGTTGTGGAAGGAGAAGGAAAAGCAGGAGCTACTTCTTCTGTTGTAAATGACAGTCAGAAATACTCACTGATCTGGATCATTTTTCTTCCCTGGAACCAGACTTTAGATCTTAGGTTGAAAGTTTTCTTGCATGTGTGGAGACAGACATCCTTAATACACAAAACTAAAGAAAAACTTTGAAACCAAACTGCCCCCAGGAAGAGCAAAGCCAGGAAGACCATTTTGAGAAACCTGGTTCATGCATACACGCATGCAGTTGGAAGTCCCTCTGGATGTGGTTCATGACTTGCCCTAAAGGAGTTTCAACGCTCTGAGAATGACACCTATTAGTCACCACCACAACTCTCCTTTCCAATACCTCTTTCTATAAAATATTCTAGAAATTCTCCTTATAGGGAGAAGATGTTTGAGCAACTTTCAGTAAATTAGAGAAGTTTAGTTGAGATTGTTTTGAAGTGCCACCTTCTTTCTGCTGCATGCAGAGGAACTGTAGGACAAAGAAGAAAGATAATTAAGAAAAATATGAGAGCAAAGAGTTTCAGAAGTTGTGTGTGTGCCAGCAGTGGACAAATGGTTTGCTGATTGAAGTGTAATGCCTTTGGGAAAAAAAATCCTCACAAAAGTACATTGGTGTAACCTGAATGTCCTTTTACTATGCACCCAACACTTGAAAAAAAGGAAGTCTTGCTAAATGCAGAAGGAAATTCTGGCATTTCATGTACACACATAAAAAAATGTTTGAAAACATTAGTATGAAAAGGCAATGAATCTCTCTGCTAAAATTGTCTGTGTCTGCAAGAGATAAGAGGGCAGGAGCAAGGAGAAAGAACAGTAATTTCTTTTAAATTATTCTTGTAATCCATTTACTTATAGCGCAGCCCCTACAAAACACCTTGCAATGGTTAGGCAGATGCTCTGGCAGAAATAAGTACCGTCACTGTTCCCTCACTTTTCCATTTCCTTGCAATTCACTTTTTTTTGGAAGTAGTGAATTTTTCAGCTCAGGTATTGTTCACAGTGACATGCTAATAGAGACCTCTACTCATCAACACAATAGAAATTATTAACATGAAGGAATTATTAGCATACCATTATTCATGTGGTTAAACATGCATGTGAAGTCTTTGGTGGGCTTTTGCTTTGCAATTTCTACGGCTCAGCTGGCTCCCGCAGCTCCAAAGTCCCCTGTGGTGGGGAAAGCTGCAGAACCACCACGCGAAACCTTCCACTGGTAATCACAAGGACTGACCATTCAGGGCCACCAGCCTTGCCCTGCACAAGAGGGGAGGAGTTACAGGGGGAGATTTGTCTTGTTTAACGTTTTTGTTTTGCCCAAAGGAAGATATTCTGACCAAGCCTATGAAGCCCAGCTCCATTCCTGAATTTTGAAGGCTAAACTTCTCGGATAAACAAAGGGCATTTAAGTCAGTGTCTTTAAAAGATTCATAAGAGGGAATAAATGTTGCTTGTTCTGTGTCTGATAAAGCTTGGGAAGTGTAAAATAAATCTCAGAAGTTTTGAGGAAGACTTAGGAACAGTCAGTGAGGCACAAGCAACAGCAGAGACAGCAGTGGCAGCTACAGGAAATTCTGGGGGCTGAGCATGAGAATGAGCAGGGCAGGGGGTTCCTGGAGTCAGGGACACCCAAGCAAGGGCCTAAAAAGTCATACAAGGAGCTGCTGAGTTCACTTGGTTTGTTCAGCCTAATGAAGATGAGACTTCATAGCTGCCTTCAGCTTCCTCATGAGGGGAAGCACAGGGGCAGGTACTGATTTCTCTCTGGTGACCAGTCACAGAACCTGAGGGAACAGCATGAAGCTGTGTCGGGGGGGGTTCAGGTTGGGTATCAGGAAATGGTTCTTCACCTGGAGGGTGGTTGGGCACCGAAACAGGCTCCCCAGGGAAGTGGTCACAGCACCAAGCCTGACAGAGCTCAAGAAGCATTTGGACAACATTCTCAGGGGCAATCCTTGGGATGGGACTGTGTAGGGCTGAGAGTTGGACTCAATGATTCTGATGGGTTCCTTCCAGCTCAGGAGTTTTTGTGGTTCATTGAAGAGCTGAGAGACCTGCAGGCAGCTCTCTCAAGCAGGGTGATGTGCCAAGGGTGTTGCCATGGGCAACCACGGCAGATTTCGGTGACACAGGAATCTTCTGTTGGTGAGGGGAGCAGTAACAGTGGTGAGTTCTGTGGGCTGAGCAGAACAAGCTGGCAGGGGACCAAGAAAGGATACCTGGTGGTGGAGGTTACTACAGGCCACTGATCAGGAGGAGCCTTTTGATGAGACCTTCTTGCTTTGGCTGCAGGGCTCATCATCCTCACCATCTCTCATCCTGCTGGGAGAGTTCAACCACCCAGACATCTGTTGGGAGAGCAATACAGCCAGCTGCAAGCAATCCAGGACACTCCAGGAGTGTGCAGAGGATACCTTCCTGGTCCAGGTACTGGACAGATCAATGGAGGAGAAGCATTACTGGCACTGGTGCTCACTGATGAGGATGAATTCCATTAGAAGGGTTAAGTCTGGAAGCAGCCTGGGCTGTAGTGACCATGCCCTGGTGAACTTTGTGATCTCATGGAGCATGGGCCTGGCAAGGAGAACAGTCAGGACCCTGAAGGTTAGATGAGAAAACTTCCACATGTTTAAGGAGTTGGTGAGTGAGATCCTTTGGGAAACTGTCCTTAAGGATATGGGGGCTGACTAGAGCTGGCAGCACTTTAAGGCCCCTTTTCTTAAAGCATGAGAGGTTGCCATCCCTATGTGTAGGAAGTCTTGCAAGGCAGGCCAGAAAACAGCATGGCGGAGCAAAGATCTGCTCCTCAAATTTGAAGGAAGAAGAAAATGCACAGCCAGTGGAAGAGGGAGAGGTGACTTGGGGAGAGTACGGGGATATGGTTCAGATGTATAGGGACAGCATAAGGAAAGCCAAGGCACAGATGGAACTTAGTTTGCCAAGACATATGAAGAATAACAAGAAGGAATTCTATTAAGGATATAGATAAGAAGAGAAAGACTGAGAAGATAATAGCCCTTTATACGTGAGAATGGAGAACTGGTAAAAACAGATACAGAGAAAGCTGAAGTAGTCAGTGAGTTCCTCACCTCAGTCTTCACTGGCTTATAGTCAGGCTTACCACATTTCTCAAGTTCTTGAACTTTAGGTAGGAGTTGGAGGACTGAAGCTGTAAGCAAAGAGCAGGTTCTGGACCATTTGATGAAACTGAACAACCACAAGTTTATGGAATCTGATGACATGCATCCCAGGGAAATCCCATCCCTGAGGGAACTGGATGCTGTTGTTGCCAAGCATCTCCCATCGTATTTGAAAAGTTATGGCAGTGAGGTCAAGTACTTGATGACTAGAAAAAACAAAACATGGCTCCATTTTTAAGAAGGGAAGTAAGGAAGATGTTAGGAATTACAAACCTCTTATACTGACCTCTGTGCCTGGGAAGATGGTGTTGCAGATCCTCCTGGAAGCACTGTTAAATCACATATGAGACAAGGAGGTGGTCCGAGACAAACAACATGGCTGTACAAAGGGCAGATCACACCTGACTGCTCTGGTGACCTTCTATGATGGAGTGACTGCAACAGTCAACAGCTCACAACCAGTGCAATTTGATGCACGTCAGTGCTGTGAGTGAGCAAGCAGTCAGCTTGATTCTGATCTGAATTCCTAACCCTTCAGCTCTGCAGCAGTCTTAGTCACAAAGTGTACAGAGTAGAAGACAACTGTAGTTCAATACAAAAGTTGAATACAGTTTACTTTGGCCCAGTAATTAATTTTTTGGATCATCTCTGTCTTACTTGAAAGTAACAGTATTCTGGTTCCACCATTGTTTTCCAATGATTTTGGTAGTCTTGGGATGGCATCTGGAGTCTGTAGCCTGTCCTTCCACAGAGGGCATTAAAGGTGAGGCTCTACACAGACCATACCAGGCAGTCTATGATACAGCAGAGTAATTGTAAACCAGCTTCACTTGCCACTGCCACCTTGTGAGAAGACTGGTAAAAGGAGAAGATATTCTGGGCGTTATTTGGGGTAAAGTGCAAAAAATGGGCAATGTGGAAGGACAAGATATTTTCCAGTATGACATTTGTGTTTGCACCAGGTCAGAAAGGACTCTTCTCCTTTTATTTTAAGCTGATCATAGTGTGGAAATGGAATGGAGTGAGAAAACGCACAGCCATAGGAAATACTCAGTACAAGCTCCTATAGATAAGTGTAACATAGAACAGGATGAGAAAAGCAGCATACAAGCTTCTAGCCTGTTATCCTCATAACCTTCAGCATCATTGCAAGGGTGTCTGGATTTTCCAAGGCATTTTGTAGTGGGCAACAGAACCCTGATCCCAAGTTTTATGGTTGGAATTGACTTTATTTTTGGAATTGTTATTAGGACGAGGTTTGGGGTAAAGTGGTGCTATTTGTGACACTGGTAGCAGGGCATACAGTAGTACCCTTCTTGTTAGGGTGTGCTACCTGTCCCTGTGCCCCTCAGGGCTCCGGGATGTCTGCCAGGATTGATGGGATCGGCACCTTGTTGCCCATGATTCCCTGGCAGAAACCCACTGTGCCTGCTGACGGTGCTCACTCCTTCCCAAGCAGACTGGGACATCCCGTTCGAGCCTTGTACCTTGGTCCCGACCATGAGAAGTTTCAGAAGCCATGTCCTGAACCCTGCTGTGCTGCCATCTCCTGCTCCTTGAGGCTTCATAACCCCGGGCCTGCTGAACCCTGCTGTGGCCATCATGGTTCTGCCTCTGGGACCTGCTTCGGTCCCTTTCCCAGTCCCTGGCACGGCCACTGCTGCACTCTCCACTGGAAGATCTGCACTGCCGGTGGTCTCTGGAATGATGCCGCCTCCTTTCTGCAGAGTGGCGATGAGCTCTCCTTCCTCGATTACGTCTGGTGGAGCTGGTGTAGTGCCCTATTGAGTACACCTCATAGTTATTATCTCCCACTTTGCGAAGGAGGTATCGGAAAGGCTCCCGGCAAATTGGGCACACAGCTCTGTGGCGGGACCATTCCAGGATACAAGAAAAGCAGAAAGCATGGCTGCACCAGCTCACAAAGACTTGGTTGTTAATGACGTCCAGACAGATTGGGCACATTAGGTTTTCTGAGTTATGTGAAGAGTCAGTCCAGAGCACCTGGTTGTTGCTGGCAGCAGAGGAAGAGGTGTCATCTTCTGAGAAACCCTCCTCCAATGCCATCTGGCACTGCAAACCAAAGAGACATAAAGCTCCTGACCTGCCCTAGAGACACAATCCAGAGGTGCAGTCTACAAACAGCAGCCGAGGTGTCCACATCAAGCAATGAAGAGCTGCCCATTCTACCTCAAGGCTGTGCCTGAGCTGCCACAAGTACCAGGAACTATCCTGGGGTAGACAAGTGACATCAGAAGTGTCTCTGCATGTGACAGCTCTCAGGGCAGAGTGATGACTGACCTCTCTGACATGTGCAAGCAGGAACTGTGAAGGTGTAAAAGCAGTTTCTGGCCTCTCAGCAACAGCAGCTGAAGCCTGGGAATGTGGCAGCTTGGGACCAGCTCCCCAGGTCTTGCCACTATTGCCACACAACAAATCCTCCCCCACATGTAGATTTCCCCATGGGACGAGGGCAGGCATTCTGACCTTTCAGGGCTGCCCCACACTGCAAAAAGGATTGATGTCGCACATGTCACAATGACTTTTAGATGACACCACAGGGCTTTCAGGAACTACAAACAGAATACACAAGCTCTGGCCTCAGGGAAAGAAGGTTCCCAGATTCACGAGGCTGCCTTGCTATCAAGCAGAGTCCCCCTGCTGTATTTTTTTCAGAGAGCACCCACAAAAAGTTCTCAAGAATAATGAACTAGAGCATCTCCCCTATTAGGAAATGCTGAAAGTGCTGCCTACAGACCCTTCAACCTGAGGAAGACTCCAAAAGGGGTAATTTTTCAAAGTATATCCATACCTGAAGGAAGGGTACAGAGAAAACTGAGCCAGGCTCTTTTCAGGGATGCTCAATGACAACAGGGACAAAACAAAACACTTCAAAACAAAAACCTTCCCTCTGAACATCAGGAAACATTTTTTGCTGTCACAGTGACTGAGCACTGACAGATCTAGCTGAGGGCACTCATGGATCTCCTTCCTTAGAGAAACTCAGAAGCTATGTGAGTGGTCCTTGGCCACCATCTCTCAGTGGGTTGCTTGAGCAGGGGAGGTTGGACCAGTTGACCTCTGGAGGTCTTTTTCCACTTCAGCCATACTGAGGTGATTCTGACTCAAAGCACACTTGTGCAAGCTAAGAAAGCATATTGGGAGTGCCCGAGTAGGAAGATTTCAGTGCTTTTTTATGCTCTTGAAGAGTCATGTTTGCCTCGTAGAAGTCAATCATCCATGAATCTGTGCCTTTTTACCTCTGGGGGCTTTGTCAGTGATTGCACAGAAAACTAACAAGCAGAATGAAAGCATGAGGGCTGTATAGAGTTAAACATCTCCCTGAAGATACTGGTATGTTTCCATAGCAGCTGTTGCACTTCACCATAGTTCTAAGAGGTGTTCGTCAAGTCACA
Source organism: Pomatostomus ruficeps (assembly GCA_013400735.1). Lineage (NCBI taxonomy): Eukaryota > Metazoa > Chordata > Aves > Passeriformes > Timaliidae > Pomatostomus > Pomatostomus ruficeps. The sequence goes on from VYZT01065328.1 coordinate 21,371, forward strand.
GTTTACAACTAATCTAACTTACTGCATGTCAGTGCTGTGAGTGAGAAAGTGGGCAACCTGATCCTGATGTGAATTCGTTGATGGCAGCATCCTAATCCTTCTGCTCTGTGACAATCCTAGTCATGGAGTGACAAAAAGAGAGTATAGAGTCAAGGACTACTGTAGTTCAATACAAAAATTGAATGCAGTTTGTCATGGTCCAGTAATTAATTTTTTGGATCTCCTCTATCTTTTGACAAAGCTCCTCTTCATACCAGTCTGACTTGAAAGTAAAAATTTTCAAGACTCCTGTTAAGATTGTTGAAACCTTATCTCCACACACTTCAAAATGGAACCCTGTGTGATCAAATATAAAGGCCAACCAAAAGCACTATTTAGTCCTTCTTGGTACCTCAAATAAGTGGAATTATCAGTGCAGATTAATATCTGCAATTAAAACTGCCCATTCACCATTCCTGAGCACATCTTACACAGGATGGTTATCATTGTTCTGTGGACTGACCATCACCCCTCCAAAATGATCAAAGAGGGATGTGACTGGTATCCTGGGGATAGCATTAGGAGTATTACAGAGCATGAATGCTGAAGTCCTAGTAAAAAAAAAAACAACTCAGTACTGAGTGTTTTATACCAATTTAAACCAATTGCACTTATCAGATATATTACCTCAATGGGAAAGGATTGATGAAAAGGATTGTCGACTATATAATGACTATTCTAGGTACAGCCAGTACCAATACCTATTAATTGTATCCAAACTCAGTTACGAATACAACTTCCTGCAGACCCAGTTATAGGGGGACCCAATGTACCTTGCCCACTGAAATTTGTAAAGTAATCTGGGATAATGCAAATAAATTTCAAAGAGAATTTCCATTTGGTGGCATCTAATTAACTTCACCTATGACCCTGCCAACTAGTAAAGGTTGTATTCTAATAATACACAATGCTTCAGCATACATCACATACCCAATCATTGTGGAATTATTCCCTCTCTGATATAGCACAGAGTATGGATCCAGCAAAATGCGAACAAATAACAAACTGCCCCTGTTGATGCACACATTGCATGGGAGCAACAAGGACTTATTGGTGAAACCAACACCATTAAGGCCTAAGACATTTGTCTTGACATTGAACAAAATGTTTGTTATTTTGAAATACATCCTGGTTAAATCCTTGGAACTGTGCTTATATACATTGGAAAGAAATAAGTTTTTTGTATAAGAATTATTCCTGATTCTGTCCTGAGAGACAATATCTCTACAGAAATAAAGAAACATCTGCATTCGTAATTTTACCTAAATTGGATGGTTCTGTCACAACCCATGATTTGCTGCAATCTAACTACACATCCTATCAAGATTTACTGCCCACCCTCGTTGGAATGAACCTTGCACTGGTGGAAAAACTACTGCAGCATGACAGGCTATGTTGGCTGCTGGAGTTCTGTGTCTGAAGCAATAAACACAGAACTTACTCACCGTTCTTCCTGGTATAGAAGAGATACACCATGTCTTGGAAAGAATGAAGAAAGATGGATAACATCACCAGTGGGACATTTTGTTCAGTTGGTCACCACCAACAGCAGGAATTCTAAGTCTAATGTTGCACACTATTAATAATTTTGTTGTTTTCTGTCATGTTAAGCTTATTGTTAAATACTGTTCTGTATGTTAGAGTTTGCATACTAGCACTATTATATGCATCTCCTCTCTTATGTAATATTGTTTTATCATGTTCCATAAGGTCTTAAAAAAATTAAATCAGGTAACATGATCAAAAATTTCCTTCAATTAATATTGGTGCATAATATATCTCTGTTTATAACCACAGAGGCAGGAGGTGACCACACCACCATTCACTGGAGCAAGAGAGAGACTCAGTTTAGTCATGGGTTGTGCTGGTGGTGGGGGGAATGGACACAGGTCTCAGAGTGACCAACAAATCCCTACCAGCCTCCCTTGCCTTCTCAGGTGCCCTAAAAGAACTGGAAGCTCTGGAACTTGAGGGCCAGGCAAACGACATAGTAGATGAAGGTCCATCCAGAGATCTAGTCAGTGAACCCCACACATTACAATTGTTTCAAGTTCAGTTGCTAAAAGTCAAGTTTTTAGTAGCAAAAACTGCTTTTTTCTTTCCTTTGAAACTCCATAAACATTAGGGTGAGCAGCAGGTACTGCTCTGCAATTTTAAAAGCCCTCCAAAAAGTTTATGGAGTTTTTATGCCCCAAATCCAGATTGTGTTTAATTGTTATCCTCTATTACATAACCTGTTCAAATTCTATGCTTCCAATGATCACCTCCAGAAGAATGAAAATTCAGTATTTGTTCCCCAGGGAAGCTGTTACAGATATGCATTATGCAGTTTCCTTTATCCCTTTTGTTAAATTAAACCAATATTTTAAATATCCTGAATATAAATTTTGCTTTCCTCATTTACTACTAGGTCTGAAGAAAAAACTGGAGATGGTCTTATTTCCTTAGCAACAGAGTCAGGTGTGATTTATGTCACTGTGTGTTCCTGCAGCTGTCTCCAAGCAACAAAACAAACTGCAATGCCAACTCTTGTAGGCACACTATATGGAGGGGGATAAGGGAAAACTTGGAGCCCAAAAACCTATCCCTGGCATTAAACGGGAGGTAAGACTGAACAGACATGGGGTTCTCCTAGAAAAAAGAAAATCAAATATTCTAAATGTATCAGTTCAGCCTGACAAATGATCAGTATGCAAAGAGTAGTCTATTTTAAATCAGTCAGCATTTAGGAGACAGCTGTAGGTGTGTCTTAACACTTTCCCAAGGTTTTGCCTTAGCTTATGAAAGTGGTACCACTGTGTTTGCTGTCTCTGAGCTCAAAGGAGACTTCTCAGAGTTTCTCCAGAGCAGGAGCTCTTGTGAAAAACAGAGTAATTGCATAGAAAAAAAAAAAAACAGTAATAATTCACTGTTAAAGTAGTTGCCAAAATTTGCCAAACTTCATTTGCCATTTCAAAGCTGTTTCCTCTTTGAAGTCAAGAGGCTTGCATCTACAATTGTATCATGTTGGCAAACACTGTGTCTCTAAATAACAACTTTAAAGCTAGTGAGGCTTGCCAAATGCAATCATGACAGATAGCACTATTTTCCTGAAAAAATTACAGTTTTCGTTAAGGTGAAATTTGCTTTGGAATTTGAGGTTTTATGAGCAAAAGCTGCAGTTTATGCATCAGTCTCCCCAAGCCGATATCTTTTAGGTGCTTTTCAGGTGCAGAGCTAAGACCTGTGGGTGAAAGCGAGAAAGCAAGCAACCCTCCCCTGTGTAAACATTTCATCTACACTGCTATCTTACTCACACTGGAAATCCATAAACCCTCTGAAACGCTGGGAACTCCTCAGTGCTGGAGGCAGTGCACCCATGTTCCACAGCCCTGAGCACTAGGTGTCCAAGCCAGCCCTGATGCAGAGAAAGAGGGGGCAGAGAACATCACCTCTTCCCAGCGTTTCCCTGTCATGTCAGTGTCAGCGTGATCCTACTGCATTCTCTTTTGCTCTTTGTGAAATGGGAAATACCCACAGGCCAGGGCCTCCCACCCGTGTGGCTTGGGTGCAACACTGGCATCTATGGCTTGCAATACCAGCAGGCAGAGGGGAAGGACTTTGTAAAGACCGTTAGACCAACCCTCATTTCTAGGGATCAGTTTCAAAATGGCAGCAATGGTGTGGGTGCATGAAGGTCTCCTTAGAGCTGGGTTGCTGGGGCCAGGTTTGTATCTCTGCTGGCAGCACTGGTCAGGATTCATCCCAACCTGTTAACCAATTAACCACTGCTCCAGCATTTCCCAGGCAGAGATCACTTTACCGTCATCCTTCAAACTTTCAGGTTTCCAATTCCTGGGCTTCTACCTAAGCAGTTGTGCTCTGAAGCCAGCCTGCCTAATTTCAGCACATTAGACAATAGCCACCTTGCCTTGCACTTATGAAAATTGCTTGGGGTTTTTTTCAATATGTTTGTGCTAAATGGTTTCTTCTTCCTCTTTTTTTATTTTTTTCTTTTTTTGGCTTGTCTTTGCACCTCATCCTTTTGGTAAAGGAACAGCAGTCTTTCTGCAGAACACTTCCTGCTTTTTAGACCATCCCCCTTTAGTTCATATATTTGTCCTAAATTTAAATGTCATGTTTCTGTAGACCTTCTCTAGGAGAGCTCTCACTGAAGCATTTTTATGATACTCTACCAAAATTCTCATCATCTGGCAGCTGTTCCTTAATTTAAAAAAGAGCATAAAGCTGTAATGCATAATGCTGGGGTTTTTTAATAACATTTTGACCTGAATTGATAAGTTGTTGCAGTAGTATAAACCTGGATTTATGCTCAATATTGGATGAAAAAAACCTTAAGGATTTGCTAGCTGTCTACACATACACACTCCCATTGACATTGCTTCTGTAGATCAGGTCTCACTGCAAGTTTCAATATTTAAAAAGAAAATACACTACATCTTTGAGACCTGATGCAGTGCCAAAATCAGGCTTGTTCTCCTGTTCCCTTTTTTTACCTAAAATAATGAAACACGGAATTTTGCATTAAAAAGCAATCCCTAGGAACTTCAAGAAATGCTAACTGGCCCTATAGATACAAAATAGTAAAGAAGAATCTAATTTCTTTTATGAGCTGTAAAATAACTTTAATCATATGAATAGCATCACCAAATCTGTGGGACTACCTCCATGTCTGGTGCTGTCAACAAGCTCAAATACCTTTTTCTTTAATTTGAGATGCAAATTCTGATTCAGTTTTATAGCATGCATGTCTCCTACTCTCTGTGGTGAGGCAGGCTGTTTCCCATTGTAAAATGGCACAAGGTGAAAAAATTGAGAAGCTGATTCTCTCTAAAACACAAGGAAAACTACCTGGGTCTCCCAAGTGGTCCTCAAAGTGTCTTTAGGTCCTTCAAGAAAATGTCTCTCTTGTATGTATAAATACATGGACATGAATAAGACTTTCTGATATAAAACCTCTGCAAAAGGAGAACCAGACCTGTGGAAAATACAAACCCATTTTGGTTCTTGTAGTACTTACCTGCTTATTATTTTGTTGTGGTTTTAGTAGTGGGGAGCAGGCTATAAAGATGGCTTTTGTGAGAAACTTCTGGAATTCTTCACCATTTCCAGCAGAGCCAATCTCGGATGGCTCTGAAGATGATGGACATCCCACTGGCCAAGCCTGGGCCAATTAGAAAGGTTGGGTATGCCTCTATGATGACATATTTAAGGAAAAATCAAAACAAAGTGTGCACGCAGCTGCCTTTAGTTAGAGAAGGAGGAGGATGTGAGAACATGTGAGGGAAAACAACATGGAGACACCAAAGTCAGTGGAGAAGGAGGGGGAAGAGGTGGTCCAGGCTCTAGAGCTGCGATTCCTCTGCAGGCTGTGGTGAGCCCATGGTGAGGCGGGTGTCCCCCCTGCAGTCCAAGAGATCCACAGGGAATGCAGAGATCCACCCACAGTCCGTGGGTGAGGTGCCAACGTTAGAGCGCGGAGATGCCAGAGGCCGCAGCAGCCATGGATGCCAGAAGAAGCCACAGTAGCCGTAGACGCCAGAAGAAGCCGTAGCAGGTGCAGCCCAGTGAGAGACAGAGACTGAGATAAAAGTCCCGCAGTTTGTGGAAAAGGTGACTACGCTGTAGCGGGTGGACGTAGAAGGAAACTGCAGTCCAGGTGGGAGACCTGGTTAGAGAGAGAGAGGCCCCCTGCTTCCATGCTGGAGCAGTTTGTCCTTGGAAAACTGCGCCCTGTAGACGAGTAAAACCCACACCATAGAAGTTCGCAAAAAACTGTCTCTCATGGGAGATACCCTACGGCAAATGCAGAAGAAAAAAAAAATCTTCTCTCCCTAAGCAAAAGAAAAAAATATTAGAAATGAACTGACCTGAACACCCACACCCTGCCCCCCTCACACTGTTAGTAAGAGGGAGGGAGGGGTGAGGAGAGAAAAGAAAGACGTCTTTTAAAAGTTTATTTTATTTCTCATATCCTCCTTCTAACTCTGGTCATAATAAATTTCACTTTGCATCTTAAGTTAAGCCTGTTTTGTCCTTAAAGTGTTTTCTCCCAGTTCCTTATCTCAGCTCATAGACCTTTAAATTAATTCTGTAGGTTTTTTTCCCCTCTCTCCTTCCCTCCTCTGCCCAGCTGTGGCAGGAGAGGGAACGAGTAAGCAGCTGCTGTAAATACCTAGCACTTAGCCAAGGTCAAACCACAACACATTTGTATCCATAGTTTTACAAAATTTTATATACTTTTAATAAGAAGTTTGACAGTATCACAATGGAAATAAAACTCTTTTTTATGCTTTCCCTAGATGGCAGCTTCTTATACTTAAAAGAATTTTAAAAGTGCTTCAAGGCACCCAATGTTTGGTTTGGGTGGTGGTTTTTGTTTGGGGTTTTTTTGGAGTTTTTTTGGTTGGTTTTTTTTTGGTTGGTTGGTTGGTTTTTTTGTTTTTTGGGGTTTTTTTTGTTTGCTTCAATAATCCCTTCTGCAGGAATATTTAAAGGATGAGCTAGAAGTGTCAAAATTTTTATTATCCGGCAGCAAGCTATCCTTTTCATTCACCATTATGTCTCATGTGCACTTGTTTGCTTCTAGGAAGCTCATTTTAAATGGCATGCCTTTGTTTTTGTTCATTATTTTAATTAAAATAAGCGTCCTGTGGTTGTTAGAGCTAAATTTTTATCTTAATCTTTTACCCTTTCATTTGTTCATAAATACCAATTTCTTTAGTGTTCTAGTGAGGTTTTTCAGTTTATGTTTAGTGCTGCATATCCAGTAGTCTGACTATGGGATAATAAAAGACTGATTTCGACATTGCCTTATACCAGTCCTTGTAGAACTAATTAAATTTAGAGATGAAACAGGCTGCCAGCAAGTCTGCATGTTGCAGTTCTCTTAGAAGAGTTGGAGGTAGTCCTTTCCATCAAAATGCTGCAATACCACCTCAGTTCTAAGAGCAAGTTGATGCAAAACAGTAATGACTAAATCCACCATCTGAGAAGCCTGGGAGGAAGATGACCTCTCAGGAAGCAACCCAGACACAGCCACGAGGTCTGTATGGAAATTGTGGCCCACAGGGCTGGACAGCAGCATCAGGGGACCCAAACAGCAGCCAGCAACTCCAGTTTGGTGGATGCCCACTCTAAAATACATGCTCTCCATATTCCTTCCTCTCCTCTCCTCAAAACTCTGGAAGCAAACTTAAGGTCCACCAGTCACCTCCCCTTCCCTAAATCCACAAAGGTATGGCTTGTCATGAGGAGAGAGGTCAAGAGGAGAGCACAGTCCTATGTCCCATCTCTTTGTTGGACCAAAAAGGTCAGATGGGATGATGGTAGACAAACCCTCCCCCTCCCAGAGTGACTCAGTACACCTCAGGAAAGGAACAGTGAACAGGCTGTGCTTCTGAACCCTTCAAGGCAGCTTGACATTAGATTCTTTATGTCCCAAAATCTACACTTGCTGCTTTTCCTTCCTTTCTCATTGTCGTAAAATGAAAAAACATCTGTGAAATGTCTGTGCTTGTCATTTCTGAGATGAGTTTCCAGCTCTTCTAGCAGCAGTTAAGTATGTATCTGGCAGTCTGGGGTGGGGGAGAGGGGGGAAGGTTTTGGGTTGGTTTGGTTTGGTTTTTTCCTTTTCTTCAACTTCCTTTGAACTGTGTTGCAGATCTGCAAATTTCTCTCAATGATACACATGTTCTTTCCTGAACATTTTTCTCCAGTCTATGTGACTTGAAAAATGCCTAATGAAATAGTCTTCTGTTCCTGCACCATAAACACACGTTAGCCTTAGAGGTACCAATTCTCAGTTGATTTGCAAAACCCATCTGCAAGCTCTTGCTTCTTTACTCACTATCTAAAAGAGGCATTTCTCATTCCCTGATGAAGCTTTAACCAGTAAAGGACCACAATGGCTCCATTTAAAATTTCCCTAAACAGCAATAAAACATTATTAATCCCTGCTCCCTCTCTGGTCCAAGATCAACTAACAGTCATCATAAACACAGCAAACTGGGCTATTTGTCTATGCTTCAGCTCATGTAGGAATAATTTTCTGCTTGATTCTTCAATCAGATCTGCAGACTTTCCATCAGCTGGCTTTTTTATTCTCAGCCCACACAAGACAGTAAAATTGTCATCTTTTAAAAGTAAATATTGTACCTTCCCAGTTAAATTTTCATTTAAAAAATAAATCAATAGAGATTGCAACTGATAACCAGATTGCGATTGCTTTTAAGATTCTGGTATCTTTCCCATGAGATAATCTGACAGCACAAAATATACATCTATTTATTATGAGGAAAACTCAGATACTCAATCAGCCTGTTTTAAGAGAGGCCATAAATGAGATTTAGTATTTTAAACAGCCTGGGTAACTTTCCTTCTTCTTAATTTCCAGCAACTTCCAGTTATGTCCTTCTTCCCTGAGAAGAGTTTTTAAGAATGTTTCAAGACTTTTATTTATGTATTTACTTACGGATATGCAATCCCCTACTCATACAATTAAGAAACTTCTTTTTGTGTTTTTTTCACAGAAACTCAAAAGAGGTAAGCCACTTTGTTCTCTGCACAGTTCATCTCAAGACGTCCCTCTCTGCATTGTTCCTCTCTACAGCCTTCACCACCAGCCTAAACAGGCACTGATCCCTGCCTTAAAGCCCCTGTTCTGCAATCCACCCAAAAGCAGAAGCAAAAAGCATCTCTAAAATTATTATATCAAATAGTGTCCTTGCGCTCTTTGTCATGCAGCATAGGGCTGTTGTGCTTTCACAATACAGGGGAAATACTCTTTTCACTCTGGGTTTGGAAAGGAAAATGGATGAAAAGGAAGACAGAAAATGCATGCAAATATATTTTCAGTATGTTTCTGTAACACTTTAAAACACTGTTCATTGGATGTTTCTGCTTAAGTCTGAACAGATTCACTGCAGATTTTTGTCATTAAAGAAGAATTAAGTCTGAAGTGCAATATTCTCATGCTTTAATGCTACAGCATTTCATTGAAGAGATTCAGGTGCAGACATCCTACCTGTGATTATCTCCAGCCATGGACATGAGGAGGCTGAGTGAAGGCATTTGCCATGTGGCCAGCATGAGGCCCATGATTCCCCTCATTTCTTGAACTCCCTGGCAGAGGCTAACAGAGTCGTGATGCAGCACTTAACTGCCCCACAGCATGGCACAGCCCTCAGTTCTAGCAGCCAACTGAATGCCAAACTCCTGCTTTCACCTGGTAATTTTGCTGGAAAACCATAGTGCTTTAAATAGATAAAGACAGGAAAAATAAAATAGTAAGAACTCTGATAGGTTTTCTTTCTTTTCCCTTTCTCCCCTACATTGTAATCTGTTTTATTGACTGCTGATATTACTGTAGGCACCGAATCAGGATCAGACCAATCCCATTGCAATGGGAGTAACGTTTTAATGTCAGAAAAGGTCAGAAAGCCACCCTTCTGGAAGCAGGAGTTTTCCCTGGAGTGAGAGACAGCTTTAACGCCAAAGACCCCTGAGTTAAACCACTTACATCCAACTCCCCAGATGGAACAAGGGCAGTCAGAGTACACCCTCTGTTAGAAACATTACAAGCTGTATATGCTAGAGCATTCCTGGCACTGCTTCCTGGCCCAAGTCAGTCCTGCAGGGTTAAAACTCAAAGGAAGGCAAGGGCAGTGCTGCTGCTGGCTCATCCCCTGTGCCGCTGCTTGGAGCTGCACGGACTCTGGCCACACTCAGGGTAACAGCAAGTCTGACAGCCTTTTACACCCATACTTTCTCAGAACTGGCTTAATCAGAGATGAAGGTTAAGTTTCTTCAGTTTTAGAACTGCTGGTTTCAAGCAATTTGGTATCATTGTGGGCTCTGACCTGCAGTGGTTTCCAGCACAGCCATTAACCCAACACTGCTCAGGGGCTGTGCACATTGGGCTGCTCCACGTCCCACTGCTGCGTGGCTACAAGCTCTGTGATCGCTGTGCCCGGGCTGGGAAGGGCAGCTCCCTCATGTGGGACGTCCTGCTGAAAATGGACATGCATTCAAATTCCATTAGCACCTTTCTTCCCGCAACTTCCAATGTTTGTTTCTCCTGCTCCGTTCTGGCTGCTTAGGAGTGTTAAGTGCGTTTCATTGCTACTTAGCAAAGGCAAAGACACACCCCACTGTGCCAGTTTTATTACGTATAACATTCCATAATGCTCAAATTACACCAGACCGAGTCAAAAGCCTGATCTCCATGGTATGTTCAGGATTAATTGATGTAAAATATCATACCAATACCCCAAAAGAAGTATTCATTCATGTTGTCATGCATTTTATTCTTGTTCTCGTTTTGTTTTGCTAATGAAAAGTTTATTTATGCTGTGAAGCTATAATTATATGTGCATTTTCATCTGCTATAGGTCTTTAATTTCTCTAGTTCCATCACTAGATTTTATAATTCTTGATAACAGAAGGATGCATACAATGTGTTCACAAGATTAAATAAGGCCGCATAACTGTGCTAAGCTAGTTCAATACCTGCCTACACAAATGTAAACAGGGTGTGCCCTGTCTCTAAGAAACTTCGTATTTGTGTTACATCAAAACAACATTTAAATAGAAATGGGAAATCAGATACATCACAGGTAGCAGAATTTAAGACTAGTTTTAGTTGATAAATTACTTTGAATTTGCTGGGCACAAAGGAAAAAAAATAGCTTATCAAATAATATTCCACATTAAAAACTGATTTATTATGAAGTACTATGAACTGAACAGATTGTTCCTGGTGACTATGTCTTCCAAAAGGAACCAATACATTTCTCTGAGTTCCCCTCCTTCAGCTTTGTGGTGAGAGGGTAGGAGATCCATTGCTTCTTGAGATGTGGATGGTGCGTGTGCCTATCTGGGGGATGGTAGAGTATGACTCCACCAGCCAGTCTCCTCAGACTCCCTTAACACTTCTTAGCCTTTCTACTTCTCCCCTCAGCTCTGCCACCAGGCTGAGTAGATCTTGCACCTGGTCGCCCCTCACACAGCTGGTATTTCTGCCGCCGCCAGGCTCCGGCACCTTTTGCTGCCTTGAGCAGCGCTGGGCTCTGGCACTCCCTGCGCTGGGACCGGGACCCTGCACGCGTCCGCGGGCGCTCTCTCGGCGTCGCCGCGCCTTTCTGGTGCCCCCAGGGGATGTGGCTTTTGGCCGAGAGGAAGCCAAGCCTGGGCTCCTCGGGCGGTGCTTGACCTCCACCCGAGCTCGCTGCCGGAGCCCTGCGCGCCCTCCGGCCGCGGTGGCCTCGCCCTTCCTGGGGGTGTTCGTGCGGGTGGGGGTGGCGCGGTCCCTGCGCGGTCCGAGCTACTCTGGGCCACGGCTCCGTCGTGTCCCGCTGCGCCGCCCGTCTCTGCCCTAGTATCGAGGGCTTGCCCGGTAGGAAAGCTCCATTCGCTTGGTGCCCTAAGGCACAGAGATGTGACTCACTTCACCTTTGAGGTCCAGGAGGGACCCCAGGCTGGGCAGAGGTTGCTTTGTGATCTGTTCCTAAACAAGCACCTGAGGAAATCTTCACACCAGCATTTCGGGATAAGCTTAAAGCTCTTAGAGAGTTCCTGTGTCTTTTCCTGTGTCTTTTCCCCCTCCTTTCCTCTTCCTTCTCTTTATCCCACTCCTCTCGTCTTTCCTCCACTTTTCCCAGAAACTCTTGGGAACTTTGAAGCTTGCAGAACAGCAGTGTAGCGCAAGAAGAAGATGCTGAGTTTAGAGTAGTTACAGCATCAGGTGTACATACTCCCTTCCCCATGTGAAAGGGGACACAGGCTATCACTCAAGATACATGGCACAGACTTGCACATTTGAAACGTAACCTTGCAATGTAATTTTGAGCTCTTCCTGTTTTATACTCATTTTTGCTCAATTCTTTCCCTTTCAATTCTCTGCTGCTCAGGACCACACCTCACAAATAGTGCTGCAACATCACTGTTTGCTTACAAAATAATCATGGTTCCAGCCTTTTCTCATAAACCCAGATGCAGCTCAGAGTTCAATGAAGGTGTCATCAGATTAACTAAAACCAAAATTGCCCTGCATGGGTCTTAAAAGCAGTTATTGAAGTTCCTTCATCTGAAGGAAGTATTTACTCTGAAGTTTATTTAGCAGTCATTGTCCAAATACAGGAGCTCCCAACATTTTTCATGCCTTTGATTGCAATGGTTTATCCCCTGTCGAGAACAAAATATTAAGAACAAAATATCACTATAGCATCACATGGCTTGATTTTTAACTCTGCTAGCATCTCTGTGTTTGCTTATGCATAAATAACAAAGACGTGCTCTGCAGTTTCATGTGAGGAACCCCACTGGCACCTTAGGTTTCTCAAGCTGTAGGAAAGAATTGTGACCTTCTTGTCCTCGACTCTACAACTGAGGGAGCTTCAGTTGAGACCTTTATTGGTCTTAAAGAATCATTCAATCTACAAAGTTTGCCAGATACCAGTGTTGGTCCAGACCAAATAACCCTTCCAGAAACCAACTGATTTAATTGTCAGAATAAATTCACTTCATGTTCTTGGTGATATTCAGAAATTTCTACAAGATTGGATGAAAATCACACTATTCTCTGATATGCCCCAGTACTTGTACTCATATACAGTCCAGACTGGAGACTCCTGGAAAAGATGAGAAGTAGAAACAGTTTTGAATGTGGCTGGAGAAATCATATGGTTACCAGGTTGTTGGTAAGTCAACTGCCAAGAAACTTGTGCAGAAGTAAAACTCAGTTAACAACTCAGAACACGACCTGATTGGCATCCTTTCCTCCCAGTGGCTCAAGAATAGCATAGTGCATGCAGTCTCTTTGAAGGAGAAAAGCATAAATGCTGACTCTTTTACTTGAGCTCCAGGAACTAGACCATATTATGAAGACATCCAGAAAAACACTGCTGGTGATGGTCCACTCTGGGACCAATACGATATCAAGCCAAACTAGACAGATGGGACAGAAAAAACTTGGCTCCATGTTTTCTGTCCTCAAGAGTGAGACAAGAGCAGGATAGAAATAATGGAGACACATCATTGATCATATTAATAGAGTGAAATGGGTTTTCCCAGAGCCTTAAACAGAAGGATTTTTTTAAAGACTGAGTGACCAGTATTTCCTGAGCAGTAATTACTGGGAATGGAAGGAAGTGAAGCACTAAGGAAGGCAGTGGTTTAAAAATAGAAGGGAGTATGTAAATGAGACAAATATAACATAGACATTAACTCAGCAAATCATAAACAAATTGACCTACAATGACAGAAAAAGTGCAAAGAAATAGCATTTCAAATGGTAGAAATTGCAACAAGAGGCAAAAAGAATTGGAAATTTCTTATTTTAAAGAAGACAATATAATTGACATGACAGACAACTAGTGGGAGGAATTGAATGTCTAGAATGTTAAAAGCATTGCTTTTTACCTGGTTAAGAGAAATAAAATAGGTATAACACAGGTGGAACAATTACAGCATGTGTCACAGGAACCATTGCTTACCTTAGAGAGTTTAAACTACAGTCCAGAGTGCACACACAGACAAGGACTGAGCATTAGTTATATCACTTATGAATTGGTTTGATTTTCCTTTTTTAGCTCTTTTTTTTCCATGTTTGACAGATATGAGTAGATTGAACATTGTAAACCAATGAAAAGACATATTATGTACACAATAAGACTGTTGTCTTAGGTTGCTATTCTGAAATTTGCATCTTTGACCTGAGTGCTACCTGATGCTGCGGGATCCTGTCCATTCTGTTCCTATCCCATCTGTTCACCCCTTCAGACTGCTAACTGGTATTTCTTTGGCTTTGCTTTGTTTGGGGTTTTTTTGGTTGTTTTGGTTTTTTGGTTGGTTTTGGGGGTTTTTGGGGTGATGGTAGTGGTTAGGCTTTCTGTAAATGTTCACACACTTTATTTCACATTAAAAGATAATTGAAAACAAGTTGGTTTTCTCGGTTGGTTTCTCAAAGTTTCTCAAAGTTTCATTGTATACATTTCTACTTGGAAATCTTCAAGGTCTAACAGTTTTACCTGTTCCAGTTCTTTCTGAATCCTGCAAGGCAAGATTCATGGATTAGTGACAGTGACAGTGATAAAAAGGAGACAGTTTTTCTGTTGCATATGAGGATAGTTTTAGGCAGCTTCATCTGAAAAAAAGGACCAGATAAAAGAGAAGGAACAAGAGTGGGTGTTGTCATTCTTTGAGAAAAGTTTTAGATGGTCAAAAAACTACAATAGAGGCAGAGAAATTTTTTTGGTCAAATGGTCCTATTAAATAAATACAGACCAGATAGAAGTTATAAAAGAAACAAGGAGAATAGGTAAAATTAATATGTTGTCTAGCTCAGAGCATAGAAAGGTGTAATAAGAGAAGTTAATATGTTACATAAAGATTTATGTTAGGCTGGGCAAAGAACAAAACAACTTCCATTTAAATGTTTTAAGAAAAAAAAATTAAATCAAGATGGGCACCTGTTTAATGAACACCTCTTTCTATCTCATTAGGAGCAACATTTATATAATAATTTACTACTATGTATCTGGAAAAAGGCAAGATGAGGTACTTGAAGTATTTTCCTGACAAAGATGAAATGATTCCCAGGCCAGCAGAGTAAGAAACATGCTAATCTTGTAGCAGATACACACTTGAGAAAACAGGGCCAGGTTACTTTTTCCCAAGTTGTGAAGTAAATTTTCTGTGGAATGTTCTAGACAGTTGGTTTTATACAGAAAATAGATTCTAGCAGAGGCCAGAGAAAATGTGTGATGCCTGGAAGAACTGCAACATCATCCACACTTCAGCCGGAGCAAACAGAATGACAGATGGTGGCTTAATTTGATAGCAATCTCAGGCAAAATAGTGGAAAATCAAATAATCAATTGTAGGAGATTCAGCCGACAGAAAATGCGCAATCTTGCATCTACCATGACAACACATCTGCCACTGCTGTTCTTTAATCTGTCCAAACGCTTAGTAAAGGTTTTTTGCTTTGCAGACAAGAACAAGATACAGCTAATCTCAAAGGTTAAGGTCTTTGTGGTGTTACCCCCACCCTTCTGTATTCTCCATGCTCCCTTCTCTCCTTCTTCCATTTTCCAGAGTCAATGCTCTTTAGTTGTAGCTGGAGAAACAGTTTATCCATTTAACTTGGAAAACTAGTTTTGCCAGAAAGTGGATTTAATTATTGAGTGTCAGAAGGTAAAGGTAATTTGAAGTCTTGAATGGTGGTGGTAAATTGTACGTGGCTCTTCTTTGCAAAGTCACAATTGAAAAATGAGTGGTCTAAAATATCTTCAAACTGCTGGCTAATGTGTTGGAATGTTTCTTACAAGATGAAAAGGAACAAATGTTGCCTGAAATCTAAAAAACCATCATGGGCTGTAGTTGCTAGAGCTTCAGTGCACAGCAGCTTGCTTGTAACCTAAGCAATGAGCTAAAACATGAAACAGGCACAATTACAAAGTAAGTTTGCATGATAGCAGCAGAAGACTGTAAACAAGATACAGTGCATTTGAGAAATCAGCAGAGAGCAGAAATGCACAGCAGAATCCTCACTGAGGTAATCCCCAAGCTGTGAAAATTCAATCATAGAAGAAACACTCTTTTGACCTAACTACAAATGCAAATACATACTGCAGCAGCCTTACAGTATGAGCTCTGTGGCACCCAGGGATCCAGTTGACTTTTAAAGGCTGATCACTCTGATACATATAAAGAAAGCAGAACATATTGAATAGTTAGTCAGAAGGGTGTTTGTGTATATATATATATCTATATATATATATCTATATATGTAAAAAGAAAGACTGTTTGCAGCACCTGATAAAACATCTCGACTTTCTCAGCTTTGGAGAGAGAACTGTTTCTTAAGGAAGTTTTGAGATACCGAAAAGTATGACATGCATGTGTCACAGCATGAGTCAGACATTTAGTGGAAAATGGGCTAGCAAGGTTTTCAAACTATAAATTGGTTTAAAAAGTAGAGTGAATAAATAGAAAAGAATCCTACATGGATAGGACTGGAAGAGACTGCATGGCTTCAAGCAAACACTCATGGCATAGAGGCGTCCCTGGTCTCTTTTCTAAAGGGCTTTTGTAACCCAGTCTGGAAGAGGTGGCAGGAGGCACCAAGTGCAGCCATTTCCTCAGAACAGCAGCAGCAAGAAGGTCAGATCATGTGGCTTGGGGCTTTCTCCAGACCAATCCTGAAAAGCTCCAGGAACACAGACCCTACTGCCTCTCTGAGCAACCTACACTGCACTGGACTGTCCCTACAGGGAAAAAGGCTTACCTTTGTATATCATGTGGTCTCCTCCTGTTTCAGCTCAGACACGCACTGTCCACTGTTCTGGAAAGCATGGCTCCATCTTCTCAGTGACCTGCCCAGAGGCAGAAGGGGGCTCTGAGGTGCCTTCCCTTCTTCAGGCAGATGTAATCCAGTCTGTCAGGCTCCCCTTGCCAGGCTCACTCTCCCTGCTCAACCTCTTCTTCAGGTTTTGTTATTCCATAAAGGGCCAAAAAGCTGCTCCCATTAATTTCAGAGATTTATAATTTAAAATAGACTACTGTTGATCTGATGGCATTAGTAGAGACATATTGTGTTCATTGCTTATGTGAACCTGTAACAGCTCCATTGGTCAGGCAATATCAGTAAGAGTCAACATTTCCATTTCAGGATGCTGAAAATTGTTGGTCTTAGTACCTTGTAAAAGACTTTTAATAGTAAAAAAGGTTGGGCTGCTTCTAATTGTGGATTGAGGTAATTTTGTCTGGATAGGACATAAACTCATCGAACTCTTGCAGAGTAATGAGTAGGATCTGTTTTCTAACTTGGGAAGTTGATCAGTTAATCTGGGCCAAGTACTGCCAAGAAGAAAAAAACCCAACAAAACAGAAGAAACAACCAAAACCAACCACCACCACCAGCCTACCTGTGAATATTCATTGAAGATTGTTCCTGAATAATTTCACCTGATCACAATGGGGTCTCTTTGTATTTATGAATACAGTATTTGTGAATATTCTGCTCAGTTAGTTTACTCTATGGTCTGACAAGGAAAGCACTAATGTTAAGGTGCTTGGAGTTGCAAACCCTCGGTCTGGCAGCTTAAACTTAAATGCCATGCAACATATACATGAAATTAAAACAACTCAAGATAATTACTTTCCAGGACTAACTACTCTTCAAAACAATTATTTCAAAAATATATTTAATACTAAATAGGAATTTAATAGTAGGTACTAAATCAAATATATCTCCATTTCTGGACAACAGAAAGTGAAAATATGTTCTTCAGAATATAAGTCATCTTCTCCAAGTCCCACATGCAAATCTCTTACTCTGAAATATCAATTTCCTCCTTCACTTCTACTTTTTTATACTCAAGCCAAAACACTGGGCCCAATGAAAGTTGCTTCTTAAAAATTTGCTTCAGATTAAAATAGTTGATAATTGTCACCATCCTTTATTTTTGAAGTGTTGGAAACAACAGAAACATTACAATAGAGATATTACGTTCCCAGAATACATCATCTTAAATGGTAATCAGATTCATCCTGAATGAATAAACCCATGATAGATGCAGTGCACATTGTGCTCAGACAAAGCAGTTCTCTTCCATTTTGAATGGGGCCTTATTAACTAATTACACAGTAATAATCAGAACATGCTGATCCCAGTGAGTAATGACCAGAAGGGTGTGATTTTGTCTGTGCACACCTTGACCCAGCAAGTCCCGAGTCATTCATCAGGGAACTGTATTATTCTTATTGGCAAATTAAACTGCATATGAGAGCAGAGCCTGCAGTTGTATGGACAGCTTAATTTTATTGGCTACTGTGGAATAGCCATGGGTACAGCAAAGGGAATGAATGTTGTGTATGTCAAATGTCATGTATGTCAAATGTCATATATGTCAAATTAATTGAGAATAATCCCCAGACATCATAGTTGCTTAATAATCACAACAGATTTTCCAGTAGTAAAATGACTGATTTCATTTCACACCACTGTACTTATTATAGTTTTGTTTTGGGTTTTTTTTTTAAATAACAGTGGTCTATATGAAACCTGAAATCTTTGTGCTTACTGGTTTCAAAATAGTAATTGCAGTCATTCATGAAATTACAAAAACTTTGAAGAAGGAAAGAGAAAAAAAGAAATTAGCTGAATTTTTCCTGCTGCCAGCAGGACTTACTTTCACACAAAGGAGTGTCTCCCATTAATTAACAGCAATTAGAACCATGATCCAAAAGTTCCTGGAGAGCTGTGGAATGGCAAGTCCTTGCAGTCAACAGCCTCTTTCATGAGAAAAACAACCATTAGGAAAGGGCACAGCCTCTTTCCTGTTGAATATGTTTTTCCTTCAACATAATTTTCCACAACATAAAATATAATAGAACTGCTTTGTTAAATCTCAGCTAGACTAAGTAATTTCTTACACACGGTTTTCCAAGACAAAATAAAAGGAGCTGAACATATCCCCAGACTTGAAATACATTGCTAGTGCTATTGCATGTAAAACTAGAGCTAATGGCTTGTTTCTTGACAAGGAGCTTTAACATGTGGTTTCTTCAGCTCTCCATTTTTCAGCAGCAATTATTACTGGAGGTTTAGCCACTACATGGACTGCTACTGGCAGCAATGGCTTGGTCACATAGCAAGTGTGGCACCAGTGTGGTAACTTTTCAGACAAGCACAAGTGGAACATGTGCTCTGGACTTGTGCCATTTTTTAGAAATAATGGTCTTATAATTTACGGTAGAAACAATATCAGAGTATCAAACATGCCTTCTAGAAAAGGGCAGGCTGAATGCAAAAAATGGGAAAGCTGCTACTCTTTAATGCAATGTAGAAATATGAGAATGAGCAATTGTCGTGGTTTGACTCTGGCTAAGTGCTAGGCATCCACGGCAGCTGCTCACTCGTTTTCTCCCCTGCCACAGCTGGGCAGAGGAGGAAAGGAGAGGGGGGACGAAAAAACTCATGGAATTAACTCAAAGGTCCATAAGTTGAGATAAGGAACTGGGAGAAAACACTCCAAGGACAAACCAGGCTCAACTTAAGTTGCAAAGTGAAATCTATTACTACCAGAGATAGAAAGAGGATATGAGAAATAAACTAAACCTTTAAAAGACACTGTTCTTTTCCCTCCCCACCCCTCCCTCCCTCTTACTAACAGTGCAAGGGGGGCAGGGTGTGCGGTTTCTGGTCAGTCCATTTCCAGGATCTTCTTTCCCTGCTTAGGAAGAGGAGTTTTTTCCTCTGCTTTTGCCCTGGGGTCCCTCTTATGAGGGACAGTTCTCTGTGAACTACTGCGGCGTAGTTTTTTTTTTTTTTACTTGTCCATGGAATGCAGTCCTCCANGTGGCTCTGCATCCCTCGTGGACCCCCATGGACTGCAGGGGGGGACACCCCACCTCATCATGGTCTCACCACAGCCTGCAGAGGCCTCTCAGCTCCAGAGCCTGGAGCACCTTCTCCCCTCCTTCTCCACTGACTTTGGTGTCTCCATGTTGTTTTTCCTCACGTTCTCACATCCTCCTCCTTCTCTAACTAAAGGCAGCTGTGTGCACACTTTGTTTTGATTTTTCCTTAAATATGTCATCATAGAGGCATACCCAACCTTTCTAATTGGCCCAGGCTTGGCCAGTGGCATGTCCATCATCTTCAGAGCCATCCGAGATTGGCTCTGCTGGAAATGGTGAAGAATTCCAGAAACTTCTCACAGGAGCCATCTTTATGGTCCCCTCCCCTCTACTAAAACCACAACAGCAATTTTACGGTGACTTTCACCCAAGGTGCGCCAAAGGGTTGAACATATCTTGAATTCTTTATTTGTCCAACATTTGTCATTTTAGAAAACAATCTTTGATATTCACACGTTAAGTTTGATTTTATCTGGGTAGACTATGATTCAAAAGCTAGTAGTATTTTTCCCATCATTATGCTATCCCAGTACCTAACCATCATTCATTGACATAATTTAATTTCATGTGAATAAAAGACAAAAGTAATATTTCAAGCCACAATTTTACAAATGAGATAGCAAGGTCCAGAAAGATTTTAAAAATGGATGAGAAAAGCCTAGAGGTAAAGCCTGGAGACAGCAACTTGATCACAAGATCTGCTTCCTGCTTGCCTGGCCTGCTTGCTTGCCCTACTGCAGGGTGTGAACATATGTAGAAGGAGGTTTTGTGTCTTGGTCTTGGTTTTTTTGGTTTTGTTTTGTTGGTTTGTTGTGGTTTTTTTAATTTTATTTTTGCATGTGTTAGAATCACAGAATTGTTTGAGTTGGAAGCAGCCTTAGAGATGATGTATTTCCAACCCCTCTGCCATGGTATTGGTTTTAGTACCAGTCCCTGGACTTAAAGAAGAATGGGCTATACACTTCACAGTAAGGCTCATGCTCAGTCCACTCTTCCCTTTTTTATAGGGATACTCAACTGAATATTCCCTGTGCACCCCAAAAACCTGTCCCAGAAGTATTATCTTCCCCGGAGCATGGAATTCTCTGGATGATGGAGAAGTCCCTCAAGCAGAAAATTTATGATTATTCTCATAGTGACTTTGTCAATGAAGATGACGATTTTTGAACTGTGATATGAAATTGAATTGCTAGCATTGGCCGTCATTGTTTTTGAGACATATTATATGCATGCTGGACAATCATAGGCTTCTCACAGCTATCTTATTAAGACAGAAGAAAAAGGAGTTGTTAGAACCTCTACTAGACATGACAGGAACTTGCAAGATAGATGACAGGAATAATAGAGATGTTTCTTTGCTGGAAAAACAAAATAAGAAGGATGTTTCTGGACTACCTGAAAATGTCCTGACCAAAACATGAACACAATGCTATACTTACTTTGCTAGTGTGATTTGATGTGCTCAAAATACTGGTGAGACTAAAAGATTAATTTGAATCCTTAGGTGTTTCCTAATATTAAGCTATTAATGGTTATGTATGTCTTGTCTGGGTAAAACCTCCATCAACTGCTCTCTGCCCATAGGTTTAGAATTTCCAACCTCTGGGGTTTCTGCGAAAAGGAAAGTAAGGAAAAGTATTTCTAATCTCTACAGAAGTATGGCATAAATGTCTTGCCTCATATCCCTGAGGATGCAGAGTGGGAGGGAGGGAACAAAGTGGGGAAAATAGAGTCTGGGTGGCTCAATAATATATCTTACATAGCCAGAAGTGTTTGCCTAAGCAGGATCCAAAAAGTTTTCTCTCTGTGGATAGAGATCTTCAAGTTCTCACATAAAGTCTGTAATACACCTTGATATTACAGGTTTGCAGATGGTGGGCCAGGCATACCTTTCCACAGAGGTGTAGGTACTCTTGATCTCCTATGCTAGGGACAGAGATTCAGCAGACCACAACAGCCTTCTGCATTTCTGTTGGGAGAGGGCAGGTCTAAGTGTCAGTAAGGCCATTTCTTGAGTTTGCTACCTCTAAGCAAAAATCACTATAATTCTGCCTTAGAAACAAGAAGAGAACCCTGAAAGCATAACTGTCAGGCAGGACTAATCACCTTTGTGCCAGACAGTGAGTCCTTAGAGCAGTTAGGATTTGCCTGTTAAAGCTGTGCTTGAGAGAGATTATTTATATACCTGTTGCAATGGCAACACAGAAAGATATCAAGAGTTTTCAGCTGTGCTAACTTTGAGTCAGAATGAGTTTTCTTCAGGGATGCTGATCTCCAGTGGTTTTTGTCCCCTACTTTTAATATACTTATCACAAAACAATGAAGAATTGTGAGGCCATTAGTGGATTAACCTGGGCCAGATGCCAGGCACCAATGAAAGCTGCTCACTCACTCCCCTCCACAGCTGGACAGGGGAGAGAAAATTTAATGAAGGGTTCATGGGTTGAGATAAGGACCAGGAGAGATCACTCATCAAATACCATCACAGGCAAAACAGACTCAACTTTGAGATATGAAGTGAATTTATTACTAACAAAAGCAGAGCAGAATAATGAGAAGTAACATAAGCCCTTAGAAACACCTTCCCAACCCTGTTCCCTCCTTCCCACCCCTGCCTCCTACTCCCGCAGCACAGGGAGACAGGGAATGGGTGTTGTGGTCACATCATCACCCATGACTTCTCACACTCCTCAGGGAGAGGAGTCCTTCCCCTGCTGCACCATGGGGTCCCTCCCATGGGAGACAGTTCTCCATTAACTTCTCCAACATGGATCTATCCCACGAGTGGCAGCTTCGTGCGAACTGCTGCAATGTGAGTCCATCCCATGGGCACCACTCCCCCTCAAACTCCTGTCGCACTGGGTCACTGTTCCATGGTTGCAGTCCCTGAAGGACATGCTGCTCCAACATGGGAGCTGGGGCCCTCTCTCCATGGGTCTTCCACAGGCTCACAGCCTTCTCTAGGTATCCACCTACTTTGGTGTGGGTCTCCTCTAAGGGCTGCAGGTGGATCTCTGAATCCCCAGGACCCTGGACATCTCATCAACCAGACCAATGCAGCTGGATCAGCACTGGAACCAGGATCAACATCCCATCAGCTGGTTCGGCACTGGAACCACAATCTACATCCTGTCATTTGCATCAGCGCTGGAACTACAGTCTACAAACCATCATCTGGATCAGCGCTGGAACTACAGTCTACAAACTGTCATCTGGATCAGCACTGGAACGAGGACTGGCAAAGGCTTCCCCCTGGATGGAGGAACTGGATCCATGATCTGCTCCTAATGCTGAGATCAGGTGGGGCTGAGGAGCTGCTGGGCTGTGGCCTCGAGAGCCTGGAGCAGATGGAAACATGGCAGGAGGAGATACAGGATGAGGCCCAAGGCATCATCGAGGGTCCATATATGGTCAAAGCCAAGGTGGATGGAGCTGGCAGAGCTGCTGGAGCTGCAGGAGAGGTGGGAATGGGATGAGCACGAGGATGACACCCATCCTGCCAACATTTCACTACGGCTCCCAAATCACTGGACATGGATGAGGCACAGCACTCACAGGTCTTTATCCGCAACTTCCTCTGGAGCCTCATGCCCACAGAATGAGGGCCCTAGGATCCTCAGAGATTACCAGGGACATCCCCCCCATCAGCATCAAACCCCTCCAATGTCCACAGAATGGTGACCCTGGAGACCCCCTGTAGCCCGCCCCACTACCAAAACCAGGCCATGCAAAGACAACACATTCCACCCCTCACCTCTGCAAATCATGTATTGAAGAATTATCATTAAAATCCAAATTCATCACACAAGCTTCACTTTAAACAACAAAAACAATCAAACTAAACAAAAGGAAAAAATCCCAACACCAAAACCAAAATAACATCCTATCACAGAACAAAACCAAATAATTTACACAAAATCCACTCCTTTATCCTTCACCACAATTACAACAAAACTTCCCCATTATCATTCCACTCTATAACTCTATTCAAAACTTTTTTTGTCTGTTACTTCTCCCAGTTAGTATCTTTATCTCAAAATTCTCATGATTGCCTGCATTCTCTGTCAAAAAGACTGTCATGGGTTAACCTGGTGTGTTGCTTTTGCATGGCCTGCTTTTGGTGGCAGGGAGGACCACAGAGTTACAGTGGCTTCTGTGAGAAGCTTCCAGAACTTTCACCATGTCCGGTAGAGCCAATCCCTGGTGGCTCTGAAGATGGACGTTCTGCTGGCCAAGGCTGCGCCAATTAGAGATGGTGTTAACACCTCTGTGAGAACAGATTTAAGAAGAAATCAAAACAAAGATTGGTGGGGCAGTTTAAATTCTAGAAGCCAGAGAAGAGGAGGTGAGAATGTGTGAGAGAAACAACATGGAGACATCAAGGTCTGTGGAGAAGGAGGGAGAGGAGGTGCTCCAGGTGCCAGAGCTGGGACTTCTCTGCAGGCCATGGTGAGGACCATGGTGAAGCAGCTGTGCCCCTGCAGCCCTTGGAGATTCATGGGGTTGAAGAGATCCACCTGCAGCCTGTGGAGGAGGTGCTCACGCTGGAGTGGGTGGGTGCCTGGAGGAGGCTGTGAGGGGAAGAAAACCTTGGAAGACTAACTGACCTAAACCCCCACCCCTGTCTCCCTGTGCTGTCGGTGAGAGGGAGGGTTTGGGGAGAAAAAGTTGTTTTTTAAGGGCTTGTTTTACTTCTCACTATTCTGCTCTGATTTTGTTAGTAATAAATTCACTTCATATCTCTCAAGCTGAGCGTGTTTTGCCCTTGGAGTGTTTCATCCCAGTCCTTATATCAACTCATGAACCCTTCATTAAATTTTCTTTCCTCTGCCCAGCTGTAATAGGGGAGGGTGAGTGAGCAGCTTTCATGGGTGTCTGGCGTTTGGCCAGTGTTAAACCATGACAACTGGGCAGATGCCAGGCCCCCACCAAATCACTCTCTCACTTCCCTCTGCAGCTGGAGAGAGGCGAGAAAATTTAGCAAAGGGTTCATGGGTTGAGATAAGGACCAGGAGAGATCACTCACCAAATATCATCATGGGCAAAACAGGCTCAATTTAGAGATATGAACTTACTACTAACAAAATCAGAGCAGGATAATGAGAAGTAATGTAAGTCCTTAGAAACACCTTCCCAACCCTGTTCCCTCCTTCCCACCCCTCCCTCCTACCCCAGCAGTGCAGGGAGACAGGGAGTTGGGGCTGTGGTCCCCTGCTGCACCGTGGGGTCCCTCCCACGGGAGACAGTTCTCCATTAACTTCTCCAACATGTATCCATCCCATGAGCAGCAGCTCCCTGAAAATTGCTGTGATGTGAGTCCATCCCATGGGCAGCAGTCCCCCTCAAACTGCTGCAGCACTTGGTCACTGTTCCATGGAGTGCAGTCCTTGAAGGACAGGCTGTGGCAGCCTGGGAGCAGGGCCCTCTTCCCACAGGTCTCCCCCAGGCTCACAGGCTCCTCTCAGGCACCCACCTGCTCTGGTGTGGGGCTCCTCCACAGGCTGCAGGTGGATCTCTGCATCCCCATGGACCTTGGTGGGCTGCAGGGGCACAGCTGCCTCACCATGGGCTGCACCAGGGGCTGCAGAGGAATCCTGGCCCCTGGAGCACCTCCTGCCCCTCCTCCTTCACTGACCTTGGTGTCTGCAGGGCTGCTCCTCTCACATGGTCTCACCCCACTCTGCTCTGGCTGGAATTAAAACTGCGCCACAAACTTTGTTTTGATTTCTTCTTAAATATATTATCATGGAAGCATTACCACCACGTCTGATTAGCCCAGCCTTAACCAGCAGCACGTCCATTTTTGCAGCCACCAGAGATTGGCTCTGTTGGACATGGTGGAAGCTTCTGGTAGCTCATCACAAAAGCCATGTCTGTGCCCGATATGTCCCCCCACCCCCCGCCACTACCAAAACAAGGACGTGCAAAACCAGTACTTGAAGAAATGCAGCTGGATTTGATCAGACACCGTCAGGTTCTGTGATATTTCATCAGTGTATCAACATGCTAATCTCTCTGGTAGTAATTTTTTTCTGTGTTGTTTGAAAATTCTCAGATAATGTTTTTCCTGCAAACTACTGTCTCAAGACTTTCAAAAGAAAGGTCAGTTATCTGATTTGTCTTTTACTAGGTGACAGATCTGCTTCTAAGGTTTAATCTTCAGCCAAAAATAAGAGCCAAACTTCTGATTGTGGCTAGACTGTCTTAGCATAATATATTAATTATATAATTTTAAAATTGCTATGTATTTTCGGGTTGGATAAAACAATGTAGGGTTTCGTAGAACTATAGGGCTCAGAAGGTGAATAAGGGCTCCTTTTTCCACCTGCTGAAGTACAACCACTGCTAGAGACAAGCCATCTCTGTCACAGACAAGAGTAACAAGCCTGGATGGCCAACATCACCACCTTAGAGAGGTGAGGACACCAAGTCTGGCTGGTGAGAATGACGACAGCTGGAACAAAGCACCAAGAGACACTGGCAGCTGTCACCTGTTCTCTCTAAACCAAGCCTGGGTATTTTTCTGGGAGATAAATCATACATAGATCAATGAGTCAGGATGAAACTTTATAGCATGTGGCATATGGGTCAGACTAAGTAACTAAAGGTGTCTTTCCAGCGTTTATATGGATAGTCAGCTGACCAGAGGAGTGAATGACAGATTGTGCATTCAGTGAGAACCACAGGCAGGAACACAGGCAGGCAGGGCATACGAACTCCTGACCTTCCATGGTGCAAATCACCATCCCTTAAATAAATAAAGCCACAACATATTATATAGGAAGGCATACAGGATCCTGATTGCGCCCCTGTGTGGTGGGGCTTTTTTCCTTAGGAAACTCTCTGTTTTCCTCCATGCTTTTTGTTTGTTTATTTGTTTTATTATGAGACAAAGGATAGGAGCAGTACATGACTTTCTTTTGTAGCTCATGATTTTATATCCTACATCTGAAAATGAAATGTAGCATGAAATTTACTTTTTGTAGTAATGTGAAATTGGATCAAGTAAAAGCAATTTCTGTACACTTAGCAGGGAGAGCCCCTTAAAAAAGGCTGAAAATGCCTCCATTCAGTTTAAAAAAAAAATAAACATCAGATTTGTACCTTGTCTCATAGTGATTTTATTACCATCTGATATATGACTTATATTGAATTACAGATGGATGTCAAGCTACAAAATTATGAGATTTTCCTTTTGTTCTAATGTATTGTTCAAATTCTTTCTCTCTCTGACTCAAGAAAAAACATCAGGCTCTACGCAGCTGCAGCTAAAAGAACTTCCACCATAAAACATTGGCTCTGTTTGCAGCAACTAGGACAATGGTTTTTATTTTAATAACAGTGTTCAGTGATTCATGTTAATAAAAAATCCTCAAGAAGTATAGGCCTTCAATGCTTGGATTTTTTTTTTTTTAATTAATTATTCTCCCTTTTGATTATGATGGTACAGTTCAGAAATCTCTGGAAAAAGTGTCATATTATGACATTTGGTGTTATTCACCTTCAGGCTAGCAGAGCATGTCAGCTTTTTCAAAAGTTGCAGCCAAGTAAGGAGGAAGCATCATAGCCTCTTACCCGGTGGCTTCCCCTTGTACTTGATCCTGCTGTGCGAGCTGGGTGACAAACACAAGAGCTGTCACAGCCCAGCCCAGCTCCCCCCACACATCTGCCTGGCAGCACCATGCAGCAGCATATGCTCTGCCACAGCCCACAAGGTACAAAACAGCCCCGGGGTACAAGAGAAGCTCTTGGAAGAGCTTCTGATAAGATGCTATTTACCAACCCCATCAAAAAGCCCCTTCAAAAACAAACAGACCTCACCAAATAAAACGTCTCTGAGACTAAACTGATCTCTAGAAGACCTCCAAAATACCCTCCTCACGGTGAATATTAAATAGCACTAATACACACATGTTGGCAGAATAAGTGAAGTGTGGGTTCTGCCATGCATCCATAATGCTGGCAGCCCTGTGCATGGGGAAAACAAGCCCACTCTGATAGCAACTCTCTTCTTTGCATTTCACATTGCCATGCAGAGTACCTAGCAATACTGCTGAGCCCCTGTGGTTTGAGTAAATAAACAGTTCCAGTTTGTAATTAGTATGCAGCAGAATGATAAAACATGATGAAAAATGAGACCTTCACCAGGCCATAAATAATTGTTTCTGACACAGCACTGAAGAGTGATTTGTCTGTGTACAAGAACAATGCAGGACAAATAGCAAACTGTGAAAGCTTTTATACCTGAATAAATTAAAATTATCTGGTTGGAAATTACACACACACTCGTAATACACACAGAGATTTCACAGACAAAATTACTGTTACACTGAAGCCACAGTGGTGGAATGACCAAACTCAGACAAGTACTCAGATGTTTGGCTTCACCTGCTCAGGCAGCCTTACCACAGGAAAGGGATTAGCAACCAGTAACAGCTTAAGCAGGTGCAGAATGAGCTCCCAGACAGCAAAGCTGCTGTTAGTTTTGAGAAAGACTGTTTCCATGGTTTCTACAAAAATATTCCAGGTAACATCAAACCACTTGCTCATCCTGTTTCAGTGATATTCCCTCTCCTGATGGCAATGGCACAATAAAGATTCTTGCCCTAGCATCCACGCCTTTCAACCAGAGATTGTCCTTTCCATGTCAGGGAGCCACACGTTGAGCTCCCTGCACTCTGCCATTTTGCAGAAGAGGTGAGTGATGGTGCCCAGGTCACTATGGCTGGTCTGGTGTCCACGAGCCCCAGGAATGGCTCAAGGCATACTGCATTACTAAAATTTCCCAATTGCCACTCCAAGATGCAGTCACCAGATTCCCTCCTCACCTGCCACATTCAGTCATGAGCATTTTGTGTCCCTGCTGTCAACTGTAAAAACCCTGTGGGCTCCAAGGGCCTGCCCAGATCCCCATAACACTAGGAAACCTCACCTAGAAGGGTGTGAGCACGCAGCCGCCGCCTGAGTGCCCAAACCACCAGCTATGGCCCCTCCTGGGGCACCACTTTGGAAAGGATAATTAAATGCTCCTGAAGGTGGAGAGAGGGTGAGTTGTGACCATGCTCAGGAGTGTGGTCGGAGCTCACATCCATCGGGTTATGCTCTTACCTCATCCAGGGGCTAACATTAAACACTATTACAAAATAGAAAAAACTGCTCCTAACATAACCTGAATTTAAATACAATGACTTACAGCAAGAGCAATTTGTCTACAATACAAATTAATGTGGATTAGAGTAGGCACATGTCAAAATGGGTGTCTGGTCCCTGTGAGGGCATGAAACATCCTGGAGCAGTTAGCCATTGGAAACCATTGACAAAGAAGAGTGGAATTTTTCTCTTGAAATAGAGTATGGATAAACTAAACAACAGAAAGAAGAATTTTTAAGGCTGAGAGGTGTTTCTTTGGCACTACAGGAAAAGGTGCAAACTGCCAATAATAGTGTCAGGTTGGAAGTGAGAGGACAGTAGTAAGCCACCAGTCTCTGGAGCAGTCCCTCAGCCTCGACAACGGGCAAGATGACATACAGAAATGGGCTTGGTAGACATGTGAATAGGAAAACAAGAAGTGACAGACAGGGATAGTGGGAGACTATAGTTGATGGCTCAGGACTTCTATTTGCACATCTGCAGGCAGACAAAGTTCAGTCTGAGATTGGCTTTGTTTTTCATGGTGCTGGTGCCGGTGCCGGGTGGCATCAATGAACAGTGCTTTAATTTTTGCCATCTCTGCAAGAGGTTCATTCCCATCATCGCATGCAACTCAGCCTCAGTTTCACAGATTTTTATTAAGGCCACCAGAACTGTAGCCATTAATAGAACTGAAAACTCAAAATGGTTCAAATCTAAACAAAGTAAAATGCTCTTCTACAACTACATTTTTCTCTCTGAAGACATGCTGTAGAATGACCCCATGCCTGACTGAAGCACCATGGAAACCCTTCAGATACTACACTGATGGGGGTTCTGTAAAAGCCTATATAAAATCTGTACAATCCTGATTAGAATTGCTTACACAAAAGGGAGACATTAATACTATGCATCAGAGCCTCTGCAGGGGCACACTGTGAATTGCTTTATGTAGTGCCTTCTAAAGTTTATTCTTTGGTGTAAATCTAAATGTGGTAAAAGAAAAAACAATCTCTGTTCAGATCATCTGGGAAAAAACTGTTTAATGTCATTAATATTATAAAAGAATGAATTACAAGCCTGCTGTTTCTTGTATAAAGCAGTACAGCTCTGTAGACTCAAGGGCTTTTTTGAAATATCCTTGCAGCCACATCACTGAAAGAGCCTGCTGGTGTCTCATAGCACTGTCCCCACAGCCTGCCTTGGCCCAGCACTAGGCACTGTGTGGATTTTGCTGCATTGGTGTCCACAAAGAGTCAGGGTGTTCAATGGGACCAACAAAACCAGGGTCTTCATAACAAGTGAAAAAGCTATTTCTTGGCCATGGGCTCTAGGGCTTAAAAGTATCAGCCACAGAGAGGACGTGCGTTCATGCATGACTATTGTGTGAGAGGCTAAACATCCAGGAACACTGCATGATTTTGAAGAATAAACAAGGAACACTGGGTGCATTCACTGCCTGGATAGTCCAGAGAAGCCTTCATTTTTCACTTTGCGTGATGGCCCTGATGGTGTTCTGACTGCTGCACGTTCTGAGTAGAAAGACGGAATTACATCTTAAGGGTTAGTAGCATACATACCTTAGCTCCTCCTAATGAAAGACTATCCTCAAAGGACAAGGCAATTATTCCTCTTGCAGGGAGTGAATGTGCAGGATTCTTGCAAACTGGGAAAAGTGACAAAGATATTCCTAACAATTCAGACTGATTTGACTTTGCTTATGGACAATGACAAAGCTGACCAGAAAACCTCACCTAGCCCAGCAACTTCTGGTGTTTCAAAACATGAGAGACCCATGCACACATGGAAGTGATGGTGCACCCCTGAAAAAGATGCTGACATTACAGATCCACATGCTTCTCATTTAAGGAGGTGACAGGTAGTGAAATTGGCAGCTTTTAGTAATCCTTTGTCACAATTTCTGTGCAGACCCTTTGTAAATGATCCCTAAACAATGTGCCAGCCTCCCATGGCTACCATTAGAGATGGTCCTATGCACATCTATGACTATAGCTAATTATGAGCCATGGTTGTGAACAACTTATTGATCTATTGGATTTCTTTATTATGTTAACTGTGATTATTTTACTAACTTACCCATGGTAAAGTGTTTAAAACCAGAAATTTAATGTAAAGTAAATACATTTATTTCCAAACTGTGTTTTTCAAACAAAAAAAATCCCTACTGAAAGATAAAAATGTCAGTAGGAAATATCATTCTGATTAAAGGATAACTGCTGCCACTGACACACCACATCTACCTGCCTGCAGGTACACAGACATGTCTATTCAGTTCCAGGTTTTGGAATTGCCCAGAGACTTGTCTCCATGCTGCGCCATTGCTCTCACTTTCTGTCTGACCCTGCTGGCATTTCCAAAAGAAATCTCCCTGACAGATGAACTAGTTTGGTCTTTCATCTTCTATTAACCAAAACTGATCACTAGAATACCCTGCTGCAACAGAGGACGAAAGAGCTAGGCAGTGAGGAGCTGAAGACCTATTGACTGACCTGAGATTCAGATACTGAATCAATGCTTTCACAATATTTTTCCTCACAGTTAAACTTTTTTTTTTTTTATCCTCCTACCAGGCAAGGAAAAAAAAGGGAAAAAACCACCCAGGGTTGCATGCTGTTGATGCCACATGGGAAGCTTCACAGCTTTCCTGTGTCTGGTTTCCATGCAGAGCAGGCAAAACATATGCAGCAGCAGCATGAGTAGAAGGAAAATGGACATGCTGCCTCATTTACCTTCCTTCATAGTCCTAGAAGTTGTAGGTGCTGCACCCCTGCTGAGATTTGACTCTCAGTCTGTAGTGGGTTATTTATGAAGTTTTCAAAAGACATTCAAACAGTTAGTACAGAAGGATACAAAAATAACATGCTTTTTTTTTAACAGACAATGCTGCATCACATTGTCCCAGAAACCCTTAATTCTCAAAAAAATCAGTTATTGTTTCATTGTGTTCACCATCCTGTCAAAATTACCATTTTTTTTTCAGAATTGTTTATTCAGTGGCATTTGCCTACCCTTGAAGAATATAACAGAAGAAGATAGCTAAAACTTGTTTTTCTGTTCCCAAGGGCTGAGCTTCCACAGTTAATGTTACACACACTGCACCCAGCAGGTCCCATGACTTACTGTGGGAGAGATCTCAACTCCAGAATTCTGTCCCAGGCAAAGACAACACACTGCTGAAGATCAGAGAGACAGTTAAACAAGCAGCTTTTTTACAAACAATTCCCACTTGGTGGATGTTATATTTTGAGCTATCACAGGCCCAGTTGATAAGAATTAGCATGTTTGAAGAGGAAGTTTATTCTAAGCAAAAAACTTCACTTAAACAGAACTTTGTGGTTTCATGTATGAAGGCTGGAAAAAGGTGCGGAGCAGATGGATGCAGGAGGATAATTTTTTGATGATAATTTTGTGAAAATTCAGCCTGGAATAAAAACCTTACAAAGTAGCATATCCTGCTTTTCAGAGATGTCAGCAGGGCAAAGGAAGTGGTACTCAGTACAGATAGGAATGCCAAGCTAGGGGGACTGTCACGATGATACAGTGCCAGGCAACAAGTGCCAGATTTAGAGGAACCCCAGAACATCCACCCATCTGCCAAGATATTCCCAGCCCACGGAGCATCCGCCTCTGGAGCTAACTCAGAGCCTATGATGATAAACCAAGGTTCACCCACAGGAAGAGAACAGGAGAGACTGGGGACATCATGGGCTGTCCAGTAACTGCAAGGTGACATCCTATTGCAGCTGTTGCTATTTCCTGCTGGTCTTTAAACCACCACAGAGGTTTAAATGGAGCAATACACTGAGACTCCTTTGAATGCCCCAGCAGCAGCAGTGCATGTTACCACAGCCATAGTTCACCCGTCACCGTCTTGGGTAAAGGCAAGGAGAAATGTCCTTCCCAGAACCCCAGAGAGCTCAAACACAGGTAATGACAGCAGAAAAACTGTTAGCAGAGCCATAAACTTCATCCCTTTTCTCCGAGAATTCCTCCCTTCACCTCACTCCACCTTCACCCTCGCATGGGACCATGGTGCTCCATCTGAAAATACGCACAAGCCTTCCACTTGCATGATCAAACGAGCTCTTCACAACTTACCTCTTCAGATAGCCAGAAATTGTCTTCTACATGAAAGTATAAATTTATCTGTAACCAAGACAGAGTCATTTGATCCTGAGCTAATATTATGTTTCAGCTCAAAAAGCTTTTTTCCTCTCCTCAGCATTTACTATCCCACATATTTATTAAGAGATATTGTATCTCCTCTGACCTTTGTTTGACCTGGCTAAAGGAGCTACGCTCATCAAAGGAAATGTAATTACTTTAAAATAAAATTACCAGTTCTGCTAACAAGAGAGAATAGAGAGACTACAAAGTCAGGGGACTTCAGTAGTAACAATTAAAATGGGAAGGTGCCTTAGAGGTTTCAGCTGGAAACAATCATTAATTTCCCAAATACATGTTTCCCCATGAGACACAGAAATGAAAAAGTCTTCTACTAAAGATAAGAATAATTCACTTATTAAAAACTGGAACAGCTTTTTGCACATCCTCTGGTCTTTGCCAGCGTGGATCTCAGGAGGCACCTCCAGCCACGGCACAGGTAGTGAGTGCATGAGCTGTGGCAGGAGGCAGAATACTGGCTGTGCCAAGAAGCACTGTTCCACAGGTTATTAGTGAATTTGTTTTCCACTGACACAGACTGTTAGACCCACTTGGCTTCCTGTCCAATCAAGTCTCTTTTCAATCTTTTTCAGCAAAAAAACCCTCCTGATTTCTTTTCAATATCCAAGTTGTGATTATAAGACAGTTATGTTTTCACTTTGACATGTCAGAAGTATGGCAGCTAAAAATTAAGTGGGAAATCTGACCCTACAGTGGAGAAGGGGCCTGTCATTAAACAAGAAGCAGTCCATATGCCAAACACTTCATTTCCAAGAAAGAATAGCACAAATAAAGTTTCTGATTTTAATGACAGTCTCCTCCAAGAAGTCAGTGACTGAACTAACTGGACATGAAACTGTGACTGGGACATGGCACTGCTCACCAGCTCCTGGGAAGAGAGGCTCTGGAAGGGCACCCTTGAGGCATTTGCGTCCTTGTTCAAATTAGAGCCCTGCAGAGGTGGGGGCACATCACTAATAAAAACCTACTCCAGCAAGAAGGATTAGTCAGCTGCCGAACTCTCTACCCTCTCTTTCTCACTGTGCTTAAATCATGGTGAGTTGTAGAACAACTCTGTGTGTCCAAGAGATGTATTATATAGATAGATAATATGTGTCTGTGTAAAAGCCTGTCATAGGTTAAGCCCACCTGGCAACTAAGCACCACACAGCCACTTGCTTACCCTCCACACCCCAGCCGCCCCTGGTGGAATGCGAAGGAGAAGCAAAAGTAAAATTTATAAGCTGAAAAAGAGCAAAATATAACAATAATAATAAAATGAGATAAAACTCAAGAAGAAAAAAAGTGATGCACAATAAATTGCACACCACCCACTACCTGGTGGCAAGCCCAGTCCCCAATACCCACTTGACCCCTTTATCAGGTAATTCTCCCAGTTTATGTACTGGTCTTATCAGTCTGCATATGGAATATCCCTTTGGCCAGGTCGGGTCAGCTCTCCTGGCCATGTTCCCCCAGCCTTTGTGCACCAGCTCGCTGGCAGAGCATGAGACACTGAAACGTCCTTGACACAGGGACTAAGCACTAATAAGCAACAATCAAAACACCACTGTGCCTCCAACATGATTCTCATACTGAATCCAAAAAACAGCACTGTACCACTACAAAGAAGAAATTATCCCAGTCGAAGCCAGGACAAAGTTTCTTCTATAAATGCTAGAGAAACTGCTTCTATTTGCATAGAGGAAGAAAAATGTCTTTGACCTGCAGTCTGATAAAGCTTGAAAAAGTTGTAGATTACTTCTCTTCCTCGTCTGTAGTTCATTTTCCCCAAACTGTTATATTTACATCCATGAGCAGAAACATGCTAGAGGGACACTACAGCTCTTTGGTGGCAAACCACACAGTCTACATCCTGCACATGGCCTTATGGGCCTTTGGCCCTGTCCTGGTACATCTCAGGGAGGTTACAAGAGAGGACACAGCACACAGTTCCTGGCAGAAGCTGGAGGTGCGCAAATGGCTCCAGATGACAATTGGGCTGTCTGCAGGCAGTGCTGAGACCCTTGAATCACACCAGAGCCTGGGGCATCACCACAGAGCTGCCTCATTGATTACCTGCCCCACTGCCTGCCCAGGCTGCACTCCAGAAAAGGGACATAGGGCAAGAAAAAAAGGCTTGTGTACTCATGGACACTGCCTGCACTCATCTGTATGGCAAGTGCTTTTCCCATTGCTCGGGATCATTTAAGCCTGGTCTTTCCTAGCTTTCCAGAAAGCACGATTCTTTTGATTTATAGTAGCTGATCTATGAAAGAAATGCATATGTGCCCCTTCAAGTGCTGGAGCTTCTGGACACAGCCTTGGTGGCAGCCAGAGCTGAGGACATGGGTTTGCGCCGAACATGCAGTGGGGCGCTTTGCTGCATGCCAAGGCCTTATGCAGGGCTCGAGGCAGATGACAGGTATGTGGTGCCCATCCCCATGGCATCATCTGCCTCCTTTACTTGCAGCTGCAATAGAGTCAGATATTCAAGCAACTTCATTACTTTCCTACCTGCTTCAGCCATGTAGTGACAGCTTTAATTAGTGTAGATAATGCCACAAGAATAAAATCCTGACATAACGTAACGTCTCTTGGTGGTATATAAATGTCAGGACATTCATGGAAGACAAGTGTTGCAGCAAAACAAATGCCTGTATTTTAATTTACTGAGTGATAGATGAAGATGCAAATGTCACCACATGGCTGAAGGGTACTGAGCAGATAAGTGGAGGTGGCTCACTGTAGCGTGCTGCCCAAGCTTAACGCTTTTCAGGGATTGTAAAGCTGCCTGGTGTTCTGTGGGACAATTTTTGTCCAGCGCCATGGGTCAGATAGACAGCTGCAGAGGAGCAGTATCTCCTTGTCTATCTATATACCTAGGTATTACTGTCACAGTGGGAGGGCAGAGCAGCTGATGTTAATAAAGCAGGTAGAAGCAAAGAAGAGAGAACGGACTTCTGATAGCACTATTTAGGTTTTTATTGTCTCTTCAGGATTACAGTTACACAGAGTTTTATGGGGAAAGGAAAGGGGTGATCTGAAGAATAGGGTCTAGGGTTCTCATCAAATCACAGAGTGAAGGGGGATGAGAGTTTTCCAATGAGTTCTGGGCAAAGGCAGAACATACTTGCATCAAGCAATTGGTATAACACAACAGCAGAAGTTTCTAGTAACTCTTGAATAGTAATACAACATGATGAATATTAAAATAACAGAGGTGGAACAGAATCTATGATTGACAAGGTTAAAACGTGGCAGCTAGGGGATTTCCCCTAGCTCACTGCTACACAAGCTGATGTGCACCATGCTCCTGGGAAGGGGACACCCTGGGCAGTTTGTACTAGAACTGCCCAGGAGGACGTGCCAGGACCAGGCTATGGTCATTTATTACAGACACACAGAATAGTTTGGTTTGGAAGGGGACCTTACAGATTATCTGGTTCCAACCCACTTGCCATGGACAGGGAACCTTCCACCTGACCAGGTTTCTCAGAGCCCCATCCAGCATTTTGAGGGATGAGGCACCCACAGCTTCTCTGAGCAACCTGTTCCAGTGCCTCACCAACCTCACAGTGAAGGATTTCTTCCTAATATCCAATCTAAACTTAGCTCCTTTCAGTTTAAAGCCATTCCCCTGTGTCCTGTCACTACCCGCCCTTGTAAAAAGCCCCTCTCCAGCTTTCTTGTAGACTACCCCCATAGATACTGGAAGGTGCTATACTGTCTCCCCAGAGCCTTTTCTTCTCCAGGCTGAAAACGCCCAGCTCTTTCAGCCTCTTTGGCCTATATGTTGTGGGATACATCCCTGTAGCTCTTTCCTCACTGGATTAGTCCTGCCTCCAGCTGATGTGGTATCTGTCTTGCCCATAAATCATGCATAGGCAGAAGAAAAACACAGGTCCTTGGAGGAAGAGATGAGGAGAGAGAGGCAGGGAGGACTCTTTTCCTGAAGTCCTTCACCGAGTGTGGATTTGGGCTTCAAGGCACCTTGACAGTATAAGCAATAAATAGCAAAAGGATATAACCTGGACACAGGAGTTCAGTTTGAAGATGATATGACTTTAAATTAAATTAGCCTTTATGTTCTGTTCATATCATAATCTAATTTCACTGACATTTTCAGAAGTCTCCAACAATATACACAGCACAATTAATGCATTAAAAATTCAAATGCCAGGTCAAGGATAAGGTAATAAATGAAGAACAGAAATTGTTTTCTAAAAGGGAACAACTCCTTTCTTTCTTTTGCCTCATTTTTACTGTTGGTTTTGAATGATATTTTCCATTTCAGGATTTTTAAATGTGGACCCAGGTTTCATCAGCACATGTAGTTCCAACCACTGAACACCATAAGGTCCCCAGGTCATGATCTCAGCCCTGTGCAGCCCCCCCAGCACCTCATCACAACAGGAGCACCCTGAATCTGCCTGACACAGCACACAAACACATGCAAGAGTTTCATATGCACGATTTACCCCATGGCTGAGGATGATTCTCATCCCCTTCACTCCTGCTGAAAAAGAGCCCAACAGCAGTAGGAAGGGCCAGCCAAGACCTTGCAGCTCGAAGAACATGTAATTTTATACAGCTTCTGAATCCCTGAGGAATTATCCTGGAGTAGCAAAAAGATTATCTGCCTTTTATTCATCCACAAAGGGATTTATCTGAGATAGCTATTACAACAGAGGAATTCCCTCATGTGATGATGCCAAGAAAAATTTTGATATATAACTTAGAGAAAACAGGCTAAAACTCCACATTATTTAAAGCCAATTCCTGTGAAGAGAAGGGTTTTCATAAGGAGGCAGCTTAGGCAAAGAAAACAATGATTAAAAATGTCAGTTGATGGTTGTCATCTAAGACATGATAGAAACGACCAGAAAACACTGTAATTTAGACATATTAAAACAGGCTCTAGAAAAAAATCAATCAAACTGTTTTCTCACTACACATTAATGACATCCTTTCCTTCAGCAAAGAATTTTTCCAGCAGTGCCCCACACTGTGGGGATATTGCAATACATGAATTTATTTTCCAAGTAGATGACTTAAAATAATATTCAAGCAAGACAGAGCCAAGTTGTTACATTTCTTTCCTCTGAAGGACAAAAGGTCAATCTTCCCTATTGTCAATATTTTAGTCTTTAATACATCTATTTTCTTAAGATTTTTGTTTTCTTTTTAAATCGGATAAGCCCTTAGATAGGATAGTTTGATTTTTTGCAGCTAATGCTGCTCCAGAAGGCAGATCTCCTTTGCCCATTTCCCCTGTTTTTGTAGGTCTCCTGTCATGAGTATCCTCCTGCAGCACCTGCCCATGAACATGCCTGTGAGCCGTGGATGAGAGACAGAAAAGTGATTAATGGAAATAGGTTCCCTGTACTCCATGTGCAAAGGCACACACCTTGACAGACAGGAATACAGCTCCAGTTTTGCCCACTTCCAAAAATCTGAGTTTATCTGCAGGCAGTCCTGTCCTCCATAGAAATGTTCTTGTCAAGCTAATCACATCCCATCGAAGGGGAGGGCAGGCCACATTTGGGGGATGTGGCCATCACTCACTCAGGAGCACAGGAGGTTGTGGAAAAGCAGTAAAGCCACTACAGAGTGGGCAGAGCCTTGAAAGAAAGGACAAGACTGCACGGTGCAGCAGGGACCAAAGGGGTTTTGGTGGGGTTTTTGTTTGGTTATGTTTTCTTTTACACCTTCATTTCTGTTCTGTCTCACTTTGAGGTTTTTCATCAATTTTTCAGTTTGGTGCTCAGGCCCTGGGGTGCAAAGCCTTTCATGTCCTTGGCAGCTGTGGCAAGGGAGTGGTGCTGCAGCTGCCCTCAGAGCTGGCATTGGCTGGAGGCCCATGAGGAAAGGGGGATTTATCCATAGACAATTCCATTTTCATTCAAAGGCAATATGACTGAGCTTAAGAAATAGAAAGAACGTAAAAGGTTCTAAAAACTCATGATTCATAATGTTACAGGCTGTGTGACTAGGAAAGGCATCTTTGGAAGACATCTTGTCTAAACCCCCTGCTCAAGCAGGTTACCCAGAGCAGGTTGCTCAGAGCAGCATCCACTCAAGTTCGGAACTTCCTCAGGGATGGAGACTGCACGCCCTCTCTGGGCTGCCCAAGACATGAGGAAGTAGCTGACAGGCATGATATCACCATCACAAGTATCTCAGTTTCAGCTTTTCCAACATGTGGCAATGTAGAAGGTAGCATCTCTCTCGCTCAGTTTATGCTTAGCACAACTATAAAAGTCAGTTTCCACCAACTTCAGATGTGTCCAGTCAAATAGATTTCCTACTAAGTTAGTGAATCAGAGAAAGATTTAGCTTGGAAAAGACCTTTAAGATCATCAAGTCCAACTGTAGGAGGCATTGATGAAAGAAGACAAAGAACTTGAAAGTGCCTGTTGCTGTGCGCAATCCACAATTCCTCTTGCATGAAGGTACTTTCAGCAGTGTTTGACGCCTGTGCCAGGTCCCAGAGCAAGAAGGGAAGGTTGTCTTTGCCTGTGCAGGCTCTGTAGTGCCTGATCATGTCATCATGACTAGCTGAGATTCTGCTTATAGGTTTCTTAGCAGACTGTTCACACAACACCTTATCTTTTGCTCAGGCTTGTTCTTTCTAGATATTAATGCCTCTGTGAATTATCTTACAATGAGATTTGAACACCAGCAAACACTCTTCATGCTACCAACAACAAAAAAGGGCTAACCACCTAACCTCCACTGTAGGGTGTCTTTCCACCCCAGGGGCTAGCAGAAACACTCAAGCACTGTTCCATTCCATTGCCACTGGTGGCACTGTGCTTGATGGATGCAGCCTCACTGCCCTCCCCACTATATCTGTGCCTGCATGGAACAAAGCCTGTCAGCTTCCCCACAGCATCCCACTATCCCTGGTGCCACACCGAGCAGCCCCATGGGGAACCACTGGCTGAGATTTCACCGTTTGCTGCAGCAGCATTCCCCCAAACACTGGGAAAGGCATCTAACACTGCTCCCAGCATGTGCCTGTCATTGTGCCACATCTCCACCAGTCAGCTCAGCCCTTGGGAGCAGCTGCTTGGATGGAGCAGTCTGGGAAGTTTGCAGCCTGGAGTGCAGAGTCTGAGCATGGCTGTGCCAGTGTGTGCTGTCCAGTAAAGGCAAGGCCCACAGATGGTGAGTTTAGGTTCGTCTTTGTTTCTCTTTTCCTTTTCACCTGCAGAGGAAGGGATGTTTGCAGGAAGTACAGCAGGGCTTGACCCATTCATCGCTCTCCACCTTTCTCTAGGGCCATTCCAACAACATCAGTCTTGCTCTACCCACTCATCACTACCCTTATATTATACAGCTGGTCTGCTTGAAATCCCCTTTGATGTTCATTTATATCACTAATAACCCTGCCTAATTGCCTGGGTGCACCTGTGAGCCCCTTCAGGGGTACACCGGGGGACAGCACCACCTTCTTGCTCTTTCACCACTCACTGACATGGCCTTGACACATCTGGATGTACAGGAGTGTGCAACTTCTGATTTGGAGAATAAAGTTGCTGAGGTTTAAGTCTAAGTTTAAAAAGGATCTCTATTCTGCCTGACATAGAGGACAGGTGCCTTCTGCAAGGCACCGCTGCCAGACCTGGAAATATCCATTTCCCTAGGGCAGCTCCTGCAGTTTTGGCTTGCCAAGCAGTCCCTTCAGGGACTGGGGTGTAGAGGCTGTAGGGAGTAGTAACATCTGGGACAGTTTGTCTCTCTCTTCACAGGCCACTGGGGCTGAGGTAGGCCCAGCACCTCCATGAGTTCTCAACACAGCTCAGCCTCCAGCTGACGCCTTAACCTTTGCTGTGGTTTTACTTGCTTTACTTCCAGGGATGTTTTAATTTCTTACCAGGTGGGGTGAAGACTAAAAGTGGCAGGGTAGGACACACAAAAGGCAAAGGACAGAAAGAATTCATGTCCCTTAATTTGAATATACCAGGACAACACCTGGCCCTCAAGTTATTCATGTACCTGTCCTGTTTCCCCGAGGTGTTCTACGGCATCCCTTTGAAGAAGGTTATTTGGATGTATTAAAATAAAGGAAGTATTTTCCCAGTTCCTCCTGCTCTTACACATCCAGCAATTACAGGCTGACATCCAGAGCTGGGCTTGAGTTCCTCGAGAATCCAAAACTTATGGTTTCACTTTTCACATTTGCAATCCTGGTTCCACAACAGTCTCCTACTATGCAGTAACTCACCTTGTGGATCTGTATGAGCCCATATTTCTGTGGTGAAAAATCAATTTTTCTTATTGCTGCAGCTTTGCAACACCAAAATGTTAGCCTGCTTCTCCTAGAAACATTTCTGAGTACATGAAGAGAGTTAAATCACAGGTAACCCTTCCAACTGCTGACTTTTATGAACCAAAAACCAAGTAGTAGAAATCACCCATTACCCCAGAGATAAATGAATATCAAGAATTTAAAGAAGAGAGGCTGAAAATACATCCCTTGGTCTTCCTAATTGCAAAGTGCACAACTGAAGTAAATAACGGGAAACTTGTATTGGAGCACATGGCAGTAAGGGGCAGCAGGTAAGTGAATTAAAGCCCTCAAGTGGGGGTAAGTCTCCCTTAGCAAGTGTGTTCAGTGAGAACTAGCCATTTGCCTTCACCAGGTGCCTGGGACTTCGTGGAGTCAGAGGAAAGAGCAGGTGAAATTCAGCAGGGACAACTGGAAGGGAGTGAACTCAACATTGCAAAATTAGCCCAAGGTGTCAGGAGATCACTTCAAGGTAGAAAGAGAGCAGCTAAGAAAGCTATGAATATAATATGAATAAACCTTTGATTTGCTTCCATCAGTCATTGTCACAGTAGATGCCATCCTACACATCACCAGTGTCTGTGTGCTGAGATGGCATTTTTGTGCACTGGCTGTAACAAGCATTACTCCCAGACAGTGCCTACCACTGTGAGGTGCTGATAAGCTGTGCTGAACCCCATATACTGTCACATGAGAAATCAGAAGAGTGTTTTGTGTCCTGTGCTGCCCATCAGCAGCTACATCCCCCCCAAACTCCAGGTTTCCCCAAGCATTAAGCTGTGCTACTTTGATCTTGTGAAAGTGCACTAAGCTTCATCAGGCAATCATGGCCCTGCTCACATTATTCCACTGATCCTGTGATGAAAAGATTTCCCTTTACTCCAAACACCACCCACAAACAAGGTTGTTCGCAGGCACCAGTGTCTGCTCAGCTGTGGACAGGTCCACTCTCCATCCTGGTGATGGTTTCCAACAAAACAAATCACTCTGTTTCTGCAAGCAGAGAGGCTTGTTAATATGTTAGGAGGTGGACAAACATGAGTTTGGTGGAGAAAAAGCATATCTTGTGCGCTCCAGCGGTCTCCTCATGCATTTGGGTTGGCAGTGAGTTTCCAAGTTCTATTCCACTACTGTCAGGTTGTTGAGGTTTGGGACAGTTTTTCTTTTTTTTTTGCTTATCTCTCTATCTTAGGAATTTTTCCCCATTCTTGTTAATGGGTGGAAGATCAAGAGAAACAAAGGAGCCAGAGACAGTGCCTGGCCACGGGGTAAGCAGGGGGGCAAGGTACCAGGTTTTTTTAGGTTTTTTTGGCGTCTGGGGAGAGAGGAAGGCGGCGGATGGAGCTCTGAGACAAACGGCCACCACTCTAGGTTTTTTCGCTTCTTGCTGCAGTTTTCTGCCTGTCTTAGAGGGGAGAAACCCGGGACTCCCGAGTATTTCTTCCCCTCCCAAGAAGCCAGCCCCCCACCACCCCCAGCCGGGGTCCAAAGGTTGGCCCGTCTGCCAGGNCGCCATTGTGAGAGTGGCCAGAGCTGCACCACAGCGCCCCCTGCAGGGGAGTCATCGCACCCTCCCTGCGCACAGGGAGCACCAGCGCCCCTGCCGGCTGTGACTGTGACTGCACCAAAGGGGAACTGCCAACAGAGCACGAAGAGACTGTACGTGGGTTTATCTGTTCTTATTTGTTGTAGTTACCATTGTTGTTGTTTTGTCTATCCCACCATATATATAAATATATTAGTAAAGGACTGTTATTCCTCTTTTCTCATACCATTGTCTGAAAGCCCCTTGATTTCAAAATTATACCAATTTGGAGGGAAAAGGGGGTTACATTTTCCTGTTCTAAAGGAGGCTTCTGCCTTCTTTAGCAAATACCTGTCTTTGAAACCAAGACACAGGTGCTGTCAGTGCTCCCAGGAAGAAAAACTTAAGACAAAAAATAAGTGTGTAAGAAAAAGGCAAAAAACTGCATGTGGGGAGATTCCTGGTGTCCAGGCAGTGACATGATGTTGACCCCTTTGGGCGTCTAAACACTCTCCAAGGTGTTTAAACCTGTTTCAGTGTGTTCCGCCAGGACCCCAAACCTCTGAGCACATCACTTTTGGAAATGTTGTACTGAGTGGGATGCACCCTTTGAAGAGAGTACAGGCAAAGCAGGTAGGAGGACAAGGGACCAGCGGGGACCCAAGGAGTTTGCCTGTCCTACCGCCTCAGCACACTGCCAGCATAGGCTGTCTATCTGGAAAGCCCCTTGGTCCAAAACTAACCTGCTCTTTAAGCTTCAAAACCTCAGCTACTGAATCATTACTTTAAAAAACTCGAAAGGCTGGTTCTTTGTCAATGTGGAAAGAAACTTTAAAAAACACTTGTTCCCCTGCCTTGTAGGAGTGATCAAAACCTCTCCAGGACTGGGGAGGGACAACTTCAGCATTTTTTGCTCATTTATCTGCAACTTGAAAGCTGCTATGTGGTCAGCCTTTGAAAACAACTTCCCAGAGAATACCTAGAAGCTGCTTATTTTATTTTGCAAATACATTGAAAATAAATGCTTCTGTTGCACAAAGAAGGAATATGTTTATCCTTTTTTTAAGTGGATTTTTATACTGAACTGTTTTATTTTGCATTTCATTGAAACAAAATGTTCTAAATAGTGGATTTGAAATGAATATTTTTCTCATTTGGTCAAGGAAATTTCACACTTTGGGCTTCCTTTTCATTTTGCTGTAAAAACAAATAGCAAAATGAAAAAGAGTATTGAATTTCAACCAGGTTGGGTTAAAAATCTCAGTTGTTACAGTTTGAAGCATACGAATTGCAGTTTTCTCAATATCTTTACAAGCTGTGATTTTTTTTATTCCATTTTTCCTGAAGTTAACAAAGATTAGTGAGCTAGCAGAAGAGGCTAGGGAAGAGTATAATTTGTTGCTTCTTAATGGTACAGATGTAAAACATTATCTAGATCCCTATTTACAGCTAATAGCAAGATAACATACCCGAGATACAAATCATAGGCTCTGTAAAGTGCATGATAGCTCTGAAACACAGCTCCCCACAGCATTCAGCAAATAACAAAGGCTTGAAAAGGCATTATTAAGTTTATTGTTAGAGAGTAATGATGATGTGAATGGACACAGGACTATAAATAATATAATTTCATGAAAGGCTGCCAAGAGAAAAAATTGAAACCAGCACCATTGCGGCACAACCACGGAACTGAACAGGGGTGAAGCCCTGTGGACGGTGACGGAGGAGGGTCCTGGACCAGCTGCTTTGAAAGCTGGTGGGAGGGTGCTCAGCCACTCCAGTGACCCTTGCTTAAAGGGAAAAAAAAGGCCTGAAATCCTGTTTGTTTGCCTTCGGTTATTGTTCCCAGGCTTTTGCCAGGGCTGCGGTTTCCCTGAGGGGTAACATTTCTTTTGCTGAAGTATCTGCTGGAGTGGCGTGAGATGCCAGGGTGGAGGGACTCCAGGCATGCTGAGGTGAGTGGGTAACCAAAACCAGGCAGCACAGCTTCAGTGGGGCTGAGGGCTTTCAGCTTTGGTAAGAGGAAAAAATCGTGGGGTTTTCTTGCATTTCCTGCTGAGAACAGTCTCGTTTGCCAGACTAGAGCACTTTCCTCTCATGTTATCTTGTGGCAGAGCAGGAAACCTGCCCTGCTGATAATTCAGGAACATGCACCTCTCCCCGTGCTTCATGCAGCACTTCCCTCTGGCCCCACAATACTCTACACAGCAGGATAAATCCCAAGAAATAGTCATGTAATATCCTCATCTTTTTCTAGGGTTACTTGAGGACTTCCATTCTGAACAGCTTGGGAAATTGTCTTGAACAGTATCCTGTAAG
This sequence comes from Pomatostomus ruficeps, assembly GCA_013400735.1. Lineage (NCBI taxonomy): Eukaryota > Metazoa > Chordata > Aves > Passeriformes > Timaliidae > Pomatostomus > Pomatostomus ruficeps. The sequence continues at coordinate 66,289 of VYZT01065328.1, forward strand.
TCCCTTTAGACACAAACATCACAGAAATTACCCCGTTGTAGGAACAGGGGTGAAGGTTGCACTGTCCCTTGTGTCTGTTCTCTTGGAGCAGTTTTACCCTCATCAGAAGAATGTTTGCATTGGAATACACCATTATTTGCCAGACTTACCACCTTGGGAGGGTTACTGTATAATTAATTACAAAAAAGGCATTTAATAGGGAGAACATACAGATGGTCAAACCTACTTTACACTCAGTAAAAGCTGATGTGAAGGTTAAGGGAAAGGATGAACTTTTAATGATGCTGTCAGATGGTAGGAAAAATAATAACTTTTCTGGTAAGAGGAAAACTGGCACTATTGGCCAAAAGTTTCTGTTTAAAACAAGTTTTACAAGAATTTTCCCAGCCATGGGCATAAGCAAGGAAGAAATTCTTCTCCTGTGCTTGGGAGTACAGCAACTGCTCCTCTCCAAAACTTGTGAATTTTAAAATGAGCTGCCAGAGTCCAAACTGAGCACGCACAGAGCATCCTTACCCCAAGACCTGGCCCCTAAGCAGGTCCTTGCCTGGAGGCTCAGCTGCCCCAAGGGCAGCAGTGGCCTCAGGCTCACATCAGTGCCCTGGCTCTGGCATCTCACATATTCCCCATTTTGTAATCAGAAGTACTTATTTTCACCTGTCCAAAAATAATCCCCAGGAAATAATACACATCTCCACTCCTGAGGTTAGATATTGCCCTGCCAGCACCTCATATGCTTTGTCAGTTCTAACACTCCCCAAAATAAAAATTGGTAAACTTAATGCTCTTCAGTTATCTAAAAAGCTCGGAGACTCTGAAAGATGAACTTTCACCCACTTTGTCTCACTCTTCCCTCATTTTAAGGGGCTACAGGATTTTTAGGCGCTATGGCTTTTAATAAGATGCACAATGGCTTTTCCAGGACTGGCAACAAGACAGTGACTTGGCCAAAGAGATTTTAAATTATCCTTAAATTATTCTGTGGCATTTCTAGTCCCATGTCACTTAATATCACTGTAACATGTTTGCTTACCATCTTCTCCGCCTTTATCTTACACTCATACAGATGAACACATGCTGAGGATCCTGTTGGGATCATGTGGAAGGAGATGTATTTTAAAAAAATCCTCTTGTTATAAGAAATTTCACACACACACACATCCCCCCCCCCTCCCCCACGCACAGGAAAAACGCTGAAAAATACTATGTTTGTACATGACTGAGGGGGAAGAAAAACAGTGGAAGAACAATGTGGGAGAGCCAACCCTGCCTGTGCTTTCTGGAGATGGTTCTTAGCTGCAGGAGGTTTTTGTTTACTAGGATTAGCAAATACCTCTGCAATCTTACTGTGAACCACTCAAATAGCAGTAAGAGTGCTCTTCTTTGAATAATATCTCAGCCACAGCTCCATGTCATGCTTAAGGACCTCTAATATTTTGTGATGCCTTAAAAATTACTAACAGTAACAAAGCTGGCAGGAGGTGCTGATGGGGGCCGGCTGACACCCTGCCACCCAGAGCCTCACAGCTGTGGCAGCAACCACACGCTGGGGCTCACACCACTCTAGCAAATCACGCTTTGGGGAGGAATTAAAGCTCATGTCAGACCACCAACTTCATTCACCTAAGAGAAGACAGCAGCTTTCCTTCTCTGCAGTCGTGGCTTTAGTGCCAGAAACCTGTTAAGAATTGACCTTTCCTCCTATTATTTCAGTGCATTTGAGTATTATCCTTCTGTGGATGAGGATGTGCTGAGTGCACCATTTCCAGCTGTCTTTGCAGCCCCCCATCACTCCCCTGGGTAACTGCACGGTGCCTGAGCACAGGACACTGACCTCCTCCTGCTCTAACACACGTAACCACATTCCCCAGCAGGGATAGCAGTGCTGGTTTATTCAGCAAACCCAGTTATCCTTTTTCATTTCCCACCTTAAAGATTCTGTATAACTAGTAGGACTCCAGCTGTATTCATTTTTATTACTGAAGGCTTCACCTGCAAATAGTGGTGGTGAAATTAGAGCTTGCTTTCTATTTTCTGGCCCAGTAATTATGAAGATGAATGTCTGCTGCAGGGTTTGATTTGCCAAAGTTCTCTTAAACTGTGAAGCACCGTGTGAACATACAAAATTTGGAGTGGTAAGTGGCAAGAAAGCCACAGGAAATCCATTCTCTTCCTACCCTCTTCCTTTACTATATTTCTACAGAACCTGTTACGTTAAATTTAGTTTTATTGTTATTATAGACTGTTGTTATTATATTGTTATTATTAGATTATTTTACATTATATTATTATTAGACTATTTCTATATTTTAGTAGAACCCTTCTTAATATTTGAAAGCCAAGTACTTAAAACATTTCCTTTGTACTCAAAGATGAAAGCACATACCAGGGAGCAGTAATCCTGGGATCCTTAGGCCACAATCTCACTAAATTAATACACGTTTAGTAGTTCATGCTTAAGTAGCTAAAATTGCTCTGGGCATCCTCCATGTACACTTTTCCCATGCACCTGCCCCAGCTGAAGCATCATGCTGTGCACATTGTCTTGTACTAAGAACTGGTGTTCCTTTGGGGTAAAATTGACCAGTACTGACAAAATTTGTCATGTCAGAAGCACTGTTCTGTGTACAGAAAGTCTTCAGATGTGCCCACCCAAGCCAGGGTTCAGCACTCAGCATCCCTGAGAGAAGATGCAAAATGTCTGCACAGCAGACTGAAGGGTCTGCCCTTGTCATGCAGCTATGCACAGTCTCATCCAGACTCAGAGATGGGAATTAGTAGCACAGGGAAACCTACGTTGCACAGCACTTCCCAGCTTTCCCAGGATAGCAGCATGTCCTGCACACACTGCAGATTCCCCATCCGCTGGCAGGTCCTGCCTGGCCATGCTCTGCTGGAGCCAAAAAGCCCTCTCAGGTCACACTGCCTGTTGTCTGACTTCCTCCGACCTTCACTTCTAAGCTTACGCCCCTCGAGGTGCTCCTGGAGGTCCCCAAGCGCACATTTAAACCTGATTATATTTGAAGATGTGCTTAAACATCATACGCACCCGTAGAGATCCTCCCAAAGAGGATGCCATCCAATCACCAGCCAGAAGCCATGACCCTGGTGGGTGGGTTTGCTGCCCCAGGACTAGCAGTGCCATGACATGATGCTGCTGCTCTCTGGTCCCTCTACCCCTTCCTGCTCCACTGTGAAAATAATCTGCTGCACAATTAAAATCCCCATGGAGATTTTAATTGTCTCAGGTCTCAGGTTGTTGCATTCTCAGAGGGATTGTTTTGTTTTGCAAAAGATCAGGTAGCTTGTTTGGTAGAGATATATACAGGGGTGATTTGGATAATTAATTACCAGCCACGACCTCTCCACTTTTGAAGTGAAGTTATCAGTGATCATTCCCTTTTCTGAGGTTTTCTGTGACAGATTACCTCTAGGTTTTTGTCATTACAATATGGAGATTTTTTTTTCAGTTTGGATAAGTTCTGCAACTCCACATCCAAAGTGGTCTGAGGCTTTCTCTGTAACTTTGCCCCACTGGTGTACCAGCAATGACTTTCCTGAACAACTGAGGTAAAGTACTTTGGAAATTATAAATTGGCCTTTGTGAGGCTGTGGTTTATTTTATATTGATCTGCCAGCTTCTTCTTCTCCTCACTGCGGCAGTTAACATGTCCTAAAAATGCTGAATTGCTCTTAATGAGAACATGGATAGGCTGTTGCAGAATAATTTCACCATCCTTCAGTTTTATAGCTATCAGATTTATGCCATTAGCTTTTTAATTTTTTTTTCTTTTCTAGGCCAAAGGTTGCCTGACAAGAGAAGACTCTGAAAATGTCAGTATTAATCAATATAGCAGCAGAAAATCAGCAATACCAGAACCGTAATCCTGAAGAAGTATTACCAATACCATGAGAAGCATCCCCTGGTGAAACTGAGAGGTCCAGCAGTGGTTTTGTCATGCAGAACAGAAAAATGGTTTACTGCCATTTCAGTCCCAGATCTCACCTCCCGCCTTGTGTTCCAAAGAAGTCCTGAGCCAATCTCAGCCCTGTCCCCCCTCACTGTATAAGCACAGCACACAGGACAAGCATAAAGGATCTGAGAAAAGCTATGTCCAAGCCTGATGTCTTCCTTCTTGCCCCAGTGGGCACTGCAGTCAGGAAAATGCCCAGGGTTTGAGTAGCCAAGCCCCTGGCTCTTTGCTCAGATTCATCCTGTTCACTGAAGTTCATGATTTTAATTTTTCAAACAGAGCATCCACATGATCTCCAAGTTGCAATAAAATGAAAAACAGAGAGAAGAACATACCGTGGATCTGGTATTTTTCTGACAGGAGATGTGTGAGTGGCAGTGCATTAGAAACTGGCTAGCACACCAGAGGTGCTGATGCTCAGCAGTAACTCTCTAACACCATTCCCCAGCTCCATCTCTGCCTGTGATGTCTCTCTGCTGTTCTGCTCTCAGTTCCCCTGCTGGCATGGCTCAGCGGAATACGGGCACTGCACACTTCTACTTCCTCTCCTCCCCCTAAGAACAAGCCCAGGCAAGCAGGAAAACAGATGAAATTTGCACAGTCTCCCTTGGGCAGAGGGAGCTACTTGTTTAGGATTAGTAGGGTGCCAGAAAGAGGAAAGCATGGGTGATGGGTTTTACTGGAGCAAATGAAAGGTAGATCTAGACAGAAATGACTGGCAAGCCAGAGTGTCTAATTAAGTTTGTATTTTTAGGGATATTTACTGAACAAGACAGCCTTGCCTACTATAGCATCACATAGCTTGCCTTGTTTTTGGATAAATCTGAGTGAAAGTGTTAACTGCTCATACAGCCAAATTTTCCCAAGGCGTGCGGAAACATGATTTTGCAGGATATAGGCATCAGATCCAACCCATAGTCTTTATTCACTCACTGCTTAAACAGATGAGATTGAATTTGTCTTAAATTAATGTATACTTTCTTAAGTGGCACCAATGTGTTGCTTTTGTGGCTTGCCTTTATTTTTGGGGGGGTTACATATAAGTTCACTTTTCACGTTTCTTTTGTTCAGTTTCTGCAAACTAATTCTCCTCCTGGCTGTAGTTTTTGCTCTTCTTGAAACAGGTCTTCCCTGTGTTTACAGAAGTTTTCAGTTCCCTTTCCTACTTATGTGTTATGTACTTTCCAGTGACGGAACCAAAAGCAATATTTAGGAATTTATCCAAACAATAATTGTCATGGGCACCTACAAATGGATTAGATTCATTTAGACAATCTAAACTTAAGAGGGAAAATCCCTCTCTGTGCTGTGCTGAGGTGCCACAGCAGTACATTGCTTGACCTGCCAGTTCTGTAAAGAGACTTCACAGTTTTGTTCTGCGCTTGCCCTGAAACACCTTGCAGGTGCGTGCCTACACATGGGAGAGCCAGAAAAGAGGGGAAGTAGTTGCTTACACATTTGAAAGTGCATATTAGTAAAGGAAGAGCTATTCTCTGAAGGATAATGCAAGCCTTGCCACTGCTGGGCAAATTACTTGCACGCTAGATGAACATCTGCTGCTCCTTCTTGACTTCATTCACAGCCTTGTGGCTTTTGCCATCCTTTCTGCAAAGTAAGACATTATTCCCTGGAGCAGCTCTCTCACCCAGCTCCCCGGGCAGCATGGCTGGTGAGATGTTTTCCCAGGACAAGCAAGATGTGCTTTGAATCTCACTGGACAGGGTTAGGAGCTGAACCTTTACAAAATATCTCCCTGTTAATACAGGGAAAGAAACATCATCACAACTTTTCAAAGGAGCTGGAGCTGTGCCACTTCTATGTTAAAAACAGCACAAGCCTACATACATGGTGAGACCCTTCAACTGCCAGGTGGGTGGACACCAGCTTGTGAACCTCACACAGGCACAGGTTTGAGACAAAAATGATGATCTGCACTGCACTAAAGGCAGAACTTCTCCCCTGTGCAGTAGCGGCAGGGACAATGCTCGAAAACACTGCAGCAGCTGCAGTCTAATAATCTATCAATGCTTTACACAAATTAAACAGTGTTTCTCTGGATTGCATGCTCAAGGGACAGTTTTAAGAACATAGAAATAAAAACTCTAGTTTTAGACTCTACTGCTCCCAAAACTAAGTAATGTTCTGCTTGCTTTTTCAAACCATTATGCCAATAAAATACAGTCAATAAAACCAAAGTATCATAGGAGGCAGATGGAGAACCCAGTCTCCTAGAAGGCAAGGATTTCTCCCATGCCCTTACTTCTTCTAAATATGTACATAAATATATGAACCAGGCAGAGCAAGTTTTCATAACACAAACACAATAGCTGCTCTTATCTTTGCTGGACTCTCAAAACCTGATGTTATGTGAATACATTCAGAAGAAGAATTCCTTCCCCATCTTAGTGTTCTCTGAAATTCTTTCATTTAAGGCTGCCAAACACACTGTGGTGTAGGTATGTCAAGAACTGATCCCTTGTCTCCAGGAGCAGATGGATATGTGCAGAAGAGGGGTTCAGAGCACTGCTGTGCAGCAAAGAAATGATGTCCTGGCCGAGTCCCTTCCCAACTCCTTTGATCTCCAAGCTCCTCACTGGAATGAGCAGAAAAGGCCTTGGCTCTGTGTAAGCACTGCTCAGGACAAGAGAGATATCCCTGTATTATCAACACTCTGTTCAGCACAAACACAAACCACAGCCCCGTATCAGCTTCTGTGAAGAAAATTAACTCTGCCCAAGCCCAAACCAGCATAACAGGCAACCACAGAAGACACGAAAGGTACCACAAAACTTCTCAGATATGCCTGTAACCAACTTTCTCCTCTTGTCAGAGGAAAACATAACCTTCCACATTTGAATGAGTGGATTTCAGAGCTGCACGACTGCTGTATTATCTCAGTGGTTTTGGCACTTACCTTGTAGCCCCCTTCACAGGGGTGTTGGATTTTGACCACATATACAAATTACTGAAGAGTTTCATTTCAGAGCAAAACATAAGGGCTTTTTTTTTAATGGCTCTAAACATTTTTCTTCACAGTTATCAACCTGATTTCTGATGATACTGAAGAAAAAATGATTCTATGACACATTTATGCATGACCTTATGGCAGGTATGGAAAGATGACCCCACTACACACAGACATTTTCATCCCTTTGCAATCATCTACTTTATCATTCAGTAGGTGGTTAATGGAATTTGTCTTCATGTGTCATCTAGTACAATTTTCAGAGTGCAGCCACACGTTAACATCGATGATTAACATCTCAAATGTCATCAGTTCTATGGCAGCTTTAATCAAAAGGTAAAAAATCACTTCTCTAAGGACTACATATGCAGTCCATTATTTAACTTGATTGAAAAACAAGTAATTTTGAAAATGAATGTGGTAATTATGTTTGAGATTGACCCAACAGAGACATCAGTGAGAAGAGAGAACATGTAGAATCCAGCTGTTAACTGATTTTCAAGCTTCATTATTTCTGTTTATCAAACCCATCCACATTCAGACAAGACCTTGAGGTTTTGCTGTGTGCTGAGGTGTGACATGCTGGTGCGAACACGAGCTAAACTTTCACTTCTCCTAAAAGCAAAACAGAACACCACAAAAAATGGTAACAACAGACAAAACCTGTGATTTTAAATCTTTACTTTATTGATTGTTTTGCAAATACATAGAAGGATTTTGATGTTTAGTTTGCAAAGTTTATAGTACAACTACATTTTCTCTGGTTTTTTTTTTCAGAAACAAAAGATCAATAAAATATAAAGTGAAGTCCAATGTGATAATATAGTAGAATCATCATCTTCTTCAGGACAAAGAGTATCAGCTGTCCTTGTCTTGTGAAGTGCTGTCAAGCAGAGAATGATTTCAGTCCCAATAAACCTTCATCCCTGCAATACCGACTATTGCAACTACTGCTCAGAGTATACCTTACCTATGAACCACACTTGTGTCCACAGAGAGGGAAATACTTAGGAGTGCTTTAATGTTTATTCCTGTTTAACAAATTAATTTGAAAGTGGATCCAAAGCTTGTTGCAATTAGCTTGTATGGAGTCATGACATTTTCCTAATAATACCAATATTTTACCACAATCTTTTGTCCTCAAGATAAAAAAATTCATGTGTGACATACATATCTTGTCTTCTGTTGCTACAGCATGATTGCTGTATATAGAGAGAGCCTGTTCTCCTTTTATCCCCAATTTTCAGCACCATATACTTTTGCTCTCTTGCATTAACACTGACACAAATAAGACACAGAACTCAAATGTACAGCACGTATGACAGTCTTCAAGTACTCTTCCACACTCTTGATCAAGTGCGATCCCCAAGTTGAAGAAAAAGAAATAACCTCTTGCACAGACCTTAGCTTGTTATTCCTCACAACATCCCTGTGAGGTAGGAAGAAAAACATCCCCTTTTCCAGCAACAGGAGACAAGGCAGAGAACACAGCAGATATTCCACAAGGCAGTAAGTGGAGAACCAAAAAATCTGGAAATCAGGAGTTCTTGGGTCCTAATTCTTTGATTCAGAAACCAAGGTGCTAAACTCCCAGACATTACCAGGTCATTAGTCTTTTTATAGCCATGTATTAATGACAATGGCTTCTGTGCGTGTGCCAGCAAAGCGAAGTTCTATGGCAGAAGTAACATACACCTGCTCCTGCCCTCAGACACTTCTCCTGTACTTCATAGGTGTGTGTAAATGTTCACTATAATTAACTAATCACTCCTACAACTAATGTAGCATAGGTAATTGCAATAGATCAATATTTTCATTTATAGATTTCTTTAAGACTTGCCCATTTATTTAAATGTT
>VYZT01065330.1:1990-30925 GCA_013400735.1 Pomatostomus ruficeps
CCGGCCCTGCCGCCGCGCCGCTCCGCGGGGGTTTATTTTGACCTGTTCTCCAGTTTGCTTAAGGCTTCCCGGCAGGAATTTCCCCGGGAAGCGCCGTGGGGGAGGGCCTGGCGCTGGGATTGGCGCGGCGAGCGAGGGTGGAAGTGACACCCGCGGGCAAGTGACAGGCACGGGGGGGTTTCTGTGTTCGCGGCGTGTCCGCGCCTCCCGTGCGGCTGAAACCGTTCAGGCGGCAGCTGCTGAGTTGCCCCAGGTCAGGACCAGCTGCAAATCCTAAAAAGTGAATTTTTACCACCCGGTTTCCCAGCGTGCCGGGGTTTGTTGCTGCCCTGTCGTCAGGCTGGCCCCGGTGCGGTCCCCGCGTGGGGCGGGCACGGAGGGTGGAGGAAAGGGAAGTTCAGAAGGGGGACCGGGAATGAGGAGAGGAAACTCCACAAGTGCGACCTGCGGGAGCTTGGCTGGAACGCTCGAGTTGTGAAAGCTCGGCTCTCAGCTTCCCCAGATCGGGATAAATCCCCCTCGCGGAGAGGGGGAGGAGCTGGGCTCCTGAGAACCCTCCTGGAACAGGGATCTGTTCGAACAAGACTTGAAAAGTCTGGCCGGGAAGCAAATGTAAATAGAAACCTGCGGCTGAGACTTGCAAGGGGTGTTTTAATAAATAAGTTCATTTGGACCTCGTGTTTACAGCTCCAAAGGCTGCTGTGTTCTGGAGATGCAGTGCAGTTAGAGATTTTTAAGGAATAATTTACTGGCTTACAGGAAAACCCTTTGGTGTTGCTCCGCGTGTGTTTTTGTGTATAATTTTTAACAGTTTTTGTTGAAAGAACAGTATCAGGCTCTCCAGCTCTTTTCCAGCCCCTGCACACTGCTGTCCATCCCCTGATCCCTTCCAGAATCCACTTATGGGCTAAACCCACGTAAAGCTGCACTGAGACCTCTCACAGCTGGAGGCTGCACCCTGCCCAGAGCCAGGGCAAAAGGAGGGAAGGATGAATAAATCCCTGCCAAAACCACGGCTTTGGCAAATATTTCCTCACTGTCTGTTCAGCAGGAGTGTTGGAGGACTCTGCTCAAACTCAGCTCCGATCTCCCCGAAGTTTCGCTGGGTTTTGGGGCTGAAATCGTGGCTGTGGTTCTTGTCCCGGGTTGTGTGTGCAGGGCTTGGCTCTCGGTTGCTGGTTGGGGTTTGTAGGGAAAATCGTAAAACCGTAAAACCATGCTGAGGAATGTAAAAGCTCTCAGGTGACATAAAACTGTCCCCAAGCTCAGGAGTCTCCCCTTTTGTCTCCAGGTGTCCCCTCTGTGCATGGGACATGGCTCGTGGGCTCTGAGCTGGCTCTGGGGTGACCCCGAGAGTCCCTGGGCTGCAGGGAACGGGCCTGGGGCTCTGGGTTCTCCAGCAGCCAGGGGACCTGCTTGTCTCGGGATCACAGAGTGATCCAGCTTGGAAAATCCCTCTCAGCCCATCGAGTCCAACCTGTGCCTGATCCCCACCTTGTCCCCAGCCCAGGGCACTGAGTGCCACATCCAGGAATTCCTTGGGATGGGGACTCCAAACCTCCCTGGGCAGTTCCAAGGCCTGAGCGCCCTTTCCATGGGGAAATTATTCCCATAATCCAACCTGAAAGTCCCTGATGGAGCTTGAGGCCGTTCCCTCTGCTCCTGTCCCTGTTCCCTGGGAGCAGAGCCCGACCCCCCTGGCTGTCCCCTCCTGTCGGGGAGTTGTGCAGAGGCAGAAGGGCCCCCCAGAGCCTCCTTTGCTCCAGGCTGAGCCCCTTTCCCAGCTCCCTCAGCTGCTCCTGGAACTGACTCTCCAGGGCAACTTGTCCTGGGAAACTCCCCAGCTCCCTGCTCAGCAGCCTCAGGTCATCCCAGCTGGATTTTCTGTCTCCCCTCTGCCTCCTGTCTTGCTCTGTCACCTCTCCACTGGTGCTCACAGGTGGCTGAGGCAGCTAAACCAGCATTTTACAAACGTTGCTTTTTATAATTAACTCCTGGTGCTGATCTGTTCTTGCTCCAGTTTAGTCTTCCCGGCCAGGAGTTTGGGATTAGGTCTCCTCTGGTTCTGGGAGGGTCATGGGAGTGCGAGGAGGGGAGAGCACCAGGGTAATTTATTTTATTCTTGAATTAAATGAATCGCTTGGAGCAGCTCAGAGGTGAGAGATGGAAGTGAGGCCTTGCTGTTCGCTGGCAGGACCCGGGGGAGCTGCAGGGGTGAGGGAATTCCATGGAATTCCAGCTGTGCTGCTCTGCAGAGGTGTGGGGCTGTTAACAGGGGCAGCAGAGCAGGGCTGAGGTGAGGGAAGGGTCCCCGGGAGGGCAGGAAGTTGCTGTTGATAAACAACGTTTTCTCATTTCCTGCCTCGCTCGGTGCCGGTGCAGCTGCAGAAGGCTGGGAGCTGCTGGGGATGGGCACTGGGGTCCCTGCAGCTCAAAACCCTCCTGCGGGAGGGAGAGCTGGTGGTGCAGGGAGTGCAGGGGGTGAACAGGGCACCGTTTGCAGGTTCCTGTGGTCAGGCTGCCTCTGGCCAACAGCACAAGGACCTGGAGCTGCTGGAGAGATTCCAGAGGAGGCCCCGGAGCTGCTCCAGGGCTGGAGCCCCTCTGGAGCCGGGCTGGGAGAGCTGGGGGTGCTCACCTGGAGAGGAGAAGGCTCCAGGGAGAGCTCAGAGCCCCTTCCAGAGCCTGAAGGGGCTCCAGGAGAACTGGAGAGGGACTGGGGACAAGGGATGGAGGGACAGGACCCAGGGAATGGCTTCCCAGTGCCAGAGGGCAGCGATGGATGGGATATTGGGCAGGAATTGTTCCCTGGGAGGGTGGAGAGGCTCTGGAATAGAATTCCCAGAGCAGCTGTGGCTGCCCCTGGATCCCTGGCAGTGCCCAAGGCCAGGCTGGACAGGGTTTGGAGCAGCCTGGGACAGTGGGAGGTGTCCCTGCCATGGCAGGGGTGGCACTGGATGATTTTTAAGGTCCCTTTCCACCCAAACCATTCCATGATTCCAGGGTCACCACTGCAGTGTCCAGGGGACACTCCCAGGGCTGAGATTGCAGGTACCCTGGTGTTCCATTGCTGACAGGGTTGTGCAGCAGAGAATTCCCGTGGGATTCTGTGACTGCTCAGGTCTGGAGTTGTTGCTTTTCCTCTCCTTTAGCACAGTCCTTGGGATGCAGCTTCCTCCAAGGACGGAGGGAGCTGAGCACTCTGTGCTGTCCCTGCTCGGCCCTGGTGGGTCTGTGCTGGTGCCACAGGGAGCTGTCCCTGTCCCCATCCCCAGCAGTCATCCCATCCAGGCTGTCCCGGTGCTCTGTGTGCAGGGAGGGAAGTGTGGGCTGGGATGGGCTGGGGCTGAGGAGCTCTGGTGTTTGTTTTTCACGGGAAGTCCCCGTGGGTGACCTGAGGGAAGGGTTCGTTCCTGCTGCACCGCCCAGCTGTGCCGAGGGGCTGGGGCTGCCGGGGGCTCTGGAAATGTTCCCTGGCTGGGTCACCCAGGGACACCGAGTGTGCCCTGCTTGTCAGGGGCAGCTGCTCAGGAAAGCCGGGATGGTTTGGGGGAAAGGGACCCTAAACCTCATCCAGTGCCACCCCTGCCATGGCAGGGACACCTCCCACTGTCCCAGGCTGCTCCAAGCCCCGTCCAGCCTGGCCTTGGGCACTGCCAGGGATCCAGGGGCAGCCACAGCTGCTCTGGGAATTCCATCCCAGCCCCTCCCCACCCTGCCGGGGAACAATTCCTGCCCAAATCCCGTCCATCCCTGCCCTCTGTGGTGCTGCAGGAGATTCAGGGATTAACCCCAGCTTGTGGAACGAGCTGATGGCTGGATGGCTGGAGCTGGTGAAGGCTTCCTGGATTTTTTTTTTTTTGCCGGGGAGGATTGTTTGTTGTCCGTTGGGATTTTTGGTGGTGCTTTGTTTTGTTTTTAATGCCCTGGGGGTTATCACGGCTCCTTCCCTGTTCCCAGGGACAGATTTCCACGGCAGACACGGAGCAGGAGCAGCGGTGAAGGGTGGTGTGTCACAAAAACGCCTTTGCGGAGGTTTCTGAAGGACAGGGGATGGGGCGGGTGGTGGCCGCGGCTCTGGGGACAGGGGCACCGTCTGGTGTCCTCGCGGCGCGTGACGCAGCTCGGTGTCTGCCGGCCAGGGAATTACCTTGGCACCGCTTCCAGGGAAACAGACTCGTGGCTGCACAAGACCGAGCAGGACTTGGCACAGACGCTGTCACATGTTCACAGAGAAGGGCACTTTGCTTCCCTGCTCGCTCGCGCAGGTCCCTGCTCGGCTGCAGCTCTTGGATGTGTTTTCCCTGAATTTTTTCAAGTTTTTCCTGAAGCGTTGCTGTGTTGGGGCACCTCCAGTGCTGGGGGCACCTCCTGGAGACCCTGAGGGGCTGGAGCGTGTCCAGGGCAGGGAACGGAGCTGGGGAGGGGCTGGAGAATTCCCGAGGGAGCTGGAAAGGGGCTCAGCCTGGAGCAAAGGAGGCTCCGGGGGCCCTTCTGGCTCTGCACAACTCCCTGACAGGAGGGGGCAGCCGGGGGGTCGGGCTCTGCTCCCAGGGAACAGGGACAGGACACGGGGAAACGGCCTCAGGCTGGGCCAGGGGAGGCTCAGCTTGGACAGCAGCAGGAATTTCCCCATGGAAAGGGTGCTCAGGAACTGCCCAGGGAGGTTTGGAGTCCCCATCCCTGGAGGTGTCCCAGGGATTCCTGGATGTGGCACTCAGTGCTGGGGATAAGGTGGGGATCGGGCACACCTTGGATTCGGCCATGGAGGGATTTTCCAGCCTCAGGGATCCTGGGATTCCGTGACTCCCCAGTAAAGCTCAGCTCGATCCTCTGGCACCTCTTTCTGTCCGTGGAAGTTGCAGTGAGCTGAACTCTGATTCAAACTCACCCTGGGCGTCTCTAACAGACAAACGGAGGCTCAGGAACGGCTCCTGCGTGGAATCAGAATTTGTGAGGGGTGAGGTGGGAGTGTAATCCCCTCTAACGGAGCGAACCAGCAGACTACAAAATCCTCCTTCCAGTCACAATAATCCAATTATTGCCCTGCCATTTTGAACGCTCATTTCCAAGTTCCTGTGCTCCTGCTGGGAATTTTAACCTCTCGGAGGGCTCTGTGAGCTGCTGCAGCCGTGGGTGTGTGCAGGAGATCCCTCTGGCTGGAGCTCAGCGGAGCCCATTTCTCATTTTCGGGGCTGGCTGAGGTGGGGCTCGTTTGATTGCCGCGATAATTACAATTAGCACTACACCTACTTCAAAAGCTCCCCCAGGGCCTGGCTGTGGGCTTGGCAGCAGAGCCCACCTGTCCCAGAGCTCGAGCGCAGTTGGAGAAGCGCTGGAATGTTGTTTCCCTGTGCACAGCAGGGTGGGGCAGGACTGGAGAACCCCAGGGGAGACGGAGCAGCGGCTGTGCCAGGTGGGGAATCCCCAGGAGTGCCTCTCCCAGGTGGAAGTGTGGGCAGCTCTTCACCGTTTCCGTGTTCCAGGAGAGAAATTCAGCGCTGCTGAAGGATCCCTGAGACATTCCCTGTGTTTTTTTAGAGTCACAGAAGAGTTTGGGTTGGAAAGGACCTTAAATCTGATTTCTCTCCACCTTCCACCATCCCAGGCTGCTCCCAGCCCCGTCCAGCCTGGCCTTGGGCACTGCCAGGGATCCAGGGGCAGCCATAGCTTCTCTGGGAATTCCATCCCAGCCCCTCGCTCCCCTCCCAGGGAACAATTTCTGTCCTTGTGGAAATCCCGGATTGGTTTGGGATCTCCTTGTGCCACCCCTGCCATGCAGCACCTGCAGGAGGTGTGAACGGACCTGCACTTGGGTGTCTGAGGGGTCTCTCAAGCAGTTTTTGGTGTTAAAAAGAGGGAAATTCAAATTTTGCAGAACCCCGGTGTGGCACAGGCCGAGGAGCTGTGCACCGAGTGTGATTTGCGTGAGCGCAAACGCAGTAACGTGGGTGTGAGGTGTCACTGCCCCAGCTCACCGGGGCTCGCTGAGCATCATCCTGTGGCTTTGGGGTGCAGCCCCGAGCTGCAGCTGCTCCCCCAGAGCGTGTCAGACACACCAGAACCGGATGCTTGAGATGCAGATTTGCTTTTTTCTATTTTTCTATGACTGTCTGGTTTTCTGCTTCTGTGTGGCTGTTTGGAGGAGTGAGAACAGAGGGCCCGGAGCAGCTGGGACCCTCAGACCAGTTCCTGTAGTGTCTCTAAAGTGTTTCTGGTGTCACCAGTGCTGTCACCAACATGAAAACTGGGAGGAGTAACGGGATCCTGGAATGGTTTGTGTTGGAAGGGCCCTGGGCAGGGACATCTTCCACCAGAGCAGGCTGGGCCAAGGCTCTGCTCCCAGGGAACAGGGACAGGACAAGGGAAACGGCCTCAGGCTGGGCCAGGGGAGGCTCAGGGTAGATCCAGCAGGAATTTCCCCATGGAAAGGGCGCTCAGGAACTGCCCAGGGAACTTTGGAGTCCCCATCCCTGGAGGTTTCCCAGGAATTCCTGGATGTGGCACTCAGAGCGCTGGGCTGGGGATGAGGTGAGGATTGGACACACCTTGGACTCATCTTGGAGATCCTTTTCAGCCTCAGTGATCCCGGGATTTTCCAGGCTCATGGGTTACATCCTTACATGAGTTCTGTTTTAATTGCAGTAGTTTGGTTTTTAACTGAAGTCAATCAAAGAGTTGGGTGGCACCAGGGGCTCCTGGCCAGCTCTGGGGTGTCCCCGTGCTCCTGTCCCCAGGTGGGTTGGACAGGAAGGACCAGGGAGCAAAGCCAGGGCAGCAGCAGGAGCTGCTCCTGAACCCTTGGGGTGCCCGTGAGCTGCGTGTCACACGCGGGCACTCCGCTTGTTCCGTGTGAGAACGTCCAGAGCGATCCTTGTTAAAGGCACTTCTGTCCCTGCTGAGCCAGGCTGCTGGTCACAGCAATCCCTGGATGTCACTGCCGGCGTGCAGGGTCTGAACTGGTGAACTCCTCTCTTCGGGGCACATGAAAACTTCATTTTCAGAAGCGCAGCTGGGAATGGTGTTCTCCTGAAGCTGTTCTCATGGAAATTAGGCATAAAATCCATGTTATTGATACTCTGATAACTGGGTATCTGTATCAGGGATATTCTGATGACTGTGCTGTCCCTGCAGGAGCCTGAGTGCACAGGTTCCTTGTGTTTCACTGGATCCCGAATTCCAAATTGATTTCATAAAATCGTTCAGTAAAAATGATCCTATTCCTCCTTCTGACGAGTCCTGCAGGTCGTGTTCTTTCTTTCCCCCTTTCCATGGGGGGAAATTGGAGGGCTGGGGGGACACGACACAGGGAATGGCTTCAAACTGGAAAAGGGGAAATTTGGGTGGGATCTTGGGCAGGAATTGTTCCCCTGGGAGGGTGGGGAGGGGCTGGAATGGAATTCCCAGAGAAGCTGTGGCTGCCCCTGGATCCCTGGCAGTGTCCAAGAGGAGCTGCCGCTGGAACAGTGTGGAATAAAGGATTCACCGAGGATTAGAGCCTCCCTGAGCTCGATAATCTCGGTTTTAAAGCATTAACTCACCCCATCACTGGCAGGCTCTGCCTCCCTCTCATGCAGAACCTTCCCAAGGCAGGGACAGGAGCACAGAGTCTCTTTGCTAAAGGTTAAAAAAAAAAGGTTAAAAAGTTAAAGGTTTGGAGTTGTAGATGTAACAAACTTCAGTAACAAACCGGGTTTATTTGCAGTCTCCACCCACAGTGCTTCAAATGCCATTTACTGTGACAGCTCAGGCCACTGTGGCTTCCTGTCCATCTCTGAGCTGATGTCCCCTCCAGGCCTGTGCACAGCTGTGTTTTCCAGCCTTAAAAGGAAAGGATGAGCGTGGAGGATTCTCCTCTGCTCCGGAGGGGAAGGGATGTGGGAGAGCAGCACCCTCCAGAAGCGCTGCCCGGCGTCACGGTGGCTCCGTGTCCCCTGTGGTCACCTGAGCGTGGCAGTCCCGTGGCTCAGGACGATGGTTGGGGTCATCTTTGCCTTCAGGGAAGGCCTGGGCTGGGGACAAACTGGGGACAGGTCCCAGGTTGGACTCGATGATCCTGAGGGCTTTTCCAGCCTCAGGGATGCCCGGATTGTGCCGGCCCTGCCCTCACTCTGGGTCTGTCTCCAGCGCCCACCAGGGTGTGAAGCTGCCTGGCAAACCTGATCACGAAGCTTTTCTTTCCTTAATTAAACTCGGAGGTGCTGCTATTTTTAGCTGGGATTAGGTCCCTGATCCTGTTTCCCGTGGGGCAGCCTGGGGGAGGAGCCGTGCCGGGGGTGTGGGAGCACCGTGTACAAAAAAATCCTCGGCCTTCGGCTGTTTTGTGTGTGGATCCTGAATTCTTGTGCTGTCTGGCAGAGCCTGAATGGACGGCCAGGAATGGTGCTAGAGCTTAGGAATTAATAATTATAATTCATAATTATCTCGTGCTGATAATTGGGGCCTTCCCCTGTCAGTTTTGGATCCCCTGTACAGCCCCTCAGCTTTCTCAATCCTTCAGGGATAACGCAGAGGGGTTTTTGGGAAAAGACCACCCTGTCAGTCCCCACCGTGTGTCCCTCTCCCAGCTCATCCCCACGTTATTCCTGAAGGGATATTGTGCTCAAACCCCACCTCAGACGTGCTATTCCAGGTTATTTGCTGGTCTAAATTCAGGAATGTAAGCTCTGAGTTGTTTTGTAGGGAGTCACTCCTGGTTTTCCCCCACAAGAATCCGTCCCAGACAGCAAAGCTCTGCTGGCCTTTGAGGCTGGTGCGATCCTGCCGGGCTTCCTTCAAGCTGAGGGGCTGGACTCGATTCCTGCTCAGGATATCCTGTGATTCTCTGGAGCTGTTTATTCTCCACTCAGAGCTGGGCTTGCCGAGTAGCCGGGTGGGAGGTTTGGAAGCTGCGGAACAGTCACGGTGTCCTTCGGTTGGACAAGTTTTCCGCTGATCCAGGAATGTTCTGTTTGAAGGAGCATTTCAGTGTCCACTTTGACATGAAATGTCATAAATTCAGATAATTAGAGGCATGGATGGGATATTGGGAAGGAACTGTTCCCTGGGAGGGGAGCGAGGGGCTGGGATGGAATTCCCAGAGAAGCTGTGGCTGCCCCTGGATCCCTGGCAGCGCCCAAGGCCAGGCTGGACACCGTGGGACAATGGGAGGTGTCCCTGCCATGGCAGAGATGGATTGGGATGAGGTTTAAGGTCTCTCCCAACCCATTCTGGGATCCCACTGTTGGTTCCTGCCCTGCTGGATGGTGGGATCCAGCCCCAGCCCCATCCCCGTCCTGCCCCACCTCTCCAGGGTGGATTTCAGCAGGAACAGGCAGGGAGTGCCCGTGGCAGCAGAGCCTGGAGCCCTCCCGTGTCCTGCCCCAGGCTCTTGTTGCTGTCCCCGTGGAGCAGGTGCTGTGCAGGTCCCCAAGGAGGGAGGTGGCTCTGGGATGTCCCCTCCCCTGCTGCTCCGTGTGACAGCTCCGTGTGAAACGTGGCCTTTAGTGGCACCTGCCTTGTGATGCCGCGGGGTTGTCCATCCCTCCCTGACCTCGTTTCTGCCGAAACCCCGGGCAGTGTGTGGCTAATGGGATGAGTGGAGCAGATCCTGCAATCTGGGTCAGGTCCTTCTTCCCCCTCCCCGTGGCTCCTGCGGTGTTTTCTCGGCCGCTCTGGGGTGACTGAGCAGGAATTTCACATCCACCCGGGGCTTTTTATAGCTGACCCACTTCTCTGCCAGGTTTGCGTGGCGGGGGATGCTTCCCTGCCGAGGGAGATGTGCCGGTGTCTGGAGCTGCAGCTGGAATTCTGCTGCTGGGAAGGCTGAGCTGTAAGCAGACGATCGGGTTCTGCTGCCTGTCTCTCCAGAGCGTGTGCTGATCCAGGTGGAGACTCCTCCGCTGCTCTGGAGTCCTGGATTTAGGCAGTTTGAGTTCTATTTCCAGGGAGGAACCCAAGTGCTGATTGTCCAGTCCAGCTCTAAATCCCTCTTTGCACAGGGGAATAACCAACAGCAGGAATTCCAAAGTGCATTTTTTCTCCAAAGCATTCATGGACTGAGGTGCTCCAGGTTTTGGAGAATCCGTGGATTAAACCCCGATGGGCTGATTGCTGCTAAAAACAACCCCAAGCAAACACAGCCACTTCAAACACACGTTTCCGTGAGGTTTTTAATTCCGATTGCTGGCGCGATCCTCTGTCAGATTTACGTGGGCAGAACCTGGATCACCCGGAGCTTTCCGAACTGGGCTAGCGTGCCCTGCAAACACACATCAGGCTCCTCCCGAGGCAGCCAGCCCTGGGCAGCGATGGTTGGGGAATGTTGGTTTGGTTTGAGCTTCCAAACCCCTCTCATTTTCCCTTTTTTTCCCTGAATGCTGATTTTTATAAACAGCTCACGAACACCTGTTTGAGTGGTTTCTGTCCTGTCCCCCTGCAGCGCTGGGGGGTGTCAGTCGTGTCAAAGGCATCACCCTGGTCTCTGTGGGTTTTTCAGGGGTCCCGCACCTTCCAATCCCAGTTTTTTGGGACGGGAAAACAAGGTCGGCAGGGGTTGGAATTAGATGATCTCTAAGGTCCTTTCCAACCCAGAGCAGGTAATTGTTGTAGGGACAGCTCCACTGGCACAGCGTGCCCAGAGAAGCTGTGGCTGCCCCTGGATCCCTGGCAGTGTCCAAGGCCAGGCTGGATGGAGTTTGGAGCACCCTGGAACAGTGGAAAATGTCCCTGCTCCTGGCAGAGATGGAATGGGATGGGCTTTAGGGTCCTTTCCCACCCAAACCATTCTAGGATCAATGTTTTTCGTTGACAACAAGCTTGGCTCAGTTGGTCAGAGCTGACTTGCCTCAAACTCAATCCCGTGGCCCAGCAGTATTTTATTTATTTACACACATCGACTAAAAACGACTCAAGTGCCAGATCTGATACGGGATTAAAAGGGCAGAAGAGAGGGGAGAAGGTGCTTAAGGTGTATCTGTTCCTTAGAGGTGCATCTGTGCTGTTGAGAGAGCCTTTAATCCTCGCTCCTGGTTCTTCTGGCTCAGCGGGTCTGGCAGCCGGAGGTGTGAAGTGCTTTGTTTATCTGACACAGGGAGCATTGAACGCGGTTCCTAAAGAGCGTGAGGTGAGGAGATGAGGCTGTGCCGGGACTGCAGACCCACTCTGGGCATTCCTGGGTGTCCTTAACACGAGAGGCTTCGATCCTGAGTGAGCAGCGCCCCAGGGAGCCAGGGACACATGGCTGGGATATCCGCAGAGCCACCTGGGGTGGGAGAGACCTCCAGGGTGGTGGAATCCAGCCTGATGTTGGAGTCTGTGCCTTGTGCGTGCTTTGGGAATTCTGGGAGCCATCTGACCCCTGGAGACACGTCCTGTGTCCAGTTCCGGGCCTCTCCTCCTGGCAGGAGAGCCCTGGAGGGGCTGGAGCGTGTCTGGAGCTGGGAAGGGGCTGGAGAATTCCCGAGGGAGCTGGGAAAGGGGCTCAGCCTGGAGCAAAGGAGGCTCCGGGGGCCCTTCTGGCTCTGCACAACTCCCTGACAGGAGGGGGCAGCCGGGGGGTCGGGCTCTGCTCCCAGGGAACAGGGACAGGACACGGGGAAACGGCCTCAGGCTGGGCCAGGGGAGGCTCAGGGTGGATCCAGCAGGAATTTCCCCATGGAAAGGGCGCTCAGGAACCGCCCAGGGAGGTCTGGAGTCCCCATCCCTGGAAGGATTCAAAGCCCTGAGGCTGTGGCACCTGGGGACACGGGGTGGCCTTGGCATTGCTGGGGGATGGCTCAGACTCGATGATCTCCGAGGGCTTTTCCAGCCTAACTCGCCGTGTGGTTCTGGGAATGTCCTGGAGAGCAGAGACACCCGGCAGAGCTGGTCGGGCTTCCCCAGACACCTTCCCGGAGCAGCCCGGCAGGAAGGTGGGCGGGGCTGGCAGGAGGCCAGAGCCATCCAGGCTCATCCTGCAGAGCCCCTGGAATGGGGACAGGGGAGGGACGCCTGGGAAAGGTGCAGGGAACCATCCTGGGACGGGCAGGGACAGAACTGGAGCAGCTTTGTCCCCTCTGCCCTGACTGCCGGGGCTCCTTAGGGAACGTGGCTTCGGTCACACTCTGGGGGTGACAAATCCATGGAATGTGGTGCTGCTGCTCCAGTTTGAGCCAAAGGGGCTCATCAGGAGCACATCCAGGGAGGGAGAGTTGGGATAACCCAGTGCCCAGCAGGAAAATTCCCAGAGTTTTGTGTGGGAGAAACAGCCCAGTGCCCTGAGTTCCCTGTGCAGGGACTCTCAGCGCTGCTTCCCTTCCCTCCTTTTGCCACCTGCAGTGAAAAGGTTGGAACCAGAGGTGGAAATGGAGATGTCCTGAATTTCTGAGCTCCCAGGATGAGCTGTGGGATCCCAGGATGAGCTGGTGGCACAGAGTGATGGAAATGGAGATGTCCTGAATTTCTGAGCTCCCAGGATGAGCTGGTGGTTCATAGTGATGGAAATGGAGACGTCCTGAATTTCTGGGCTCCCAGGATGAGCTGGTGGCACAGAGTGATGGAAATGGAGATGTCCTGAATTTCTGTCCTTCCCCAGGATGAGCTGTGGGCTCCCAGGATGAGCTGGTGGCTCAGAGTGATGGAAATGGAGATGTCCTGAATTTCTGGGCTCCCAGGATGAGCTGTGGGCTCCCAGGATGAGCTGGTGGCTCAGAGTGATGGAAATGGAGATGTCCTGAATTTCTGGGCTCCCAGGATGAGCTGTGGGATCCCAGGATGAACTGGTGGCACAGAGTGATGGAAATGGAGATGTTCCCACCCAAACCATCCCATGACTCTGTGGAAATCAGGCTTTACCATCACTCAACCAGAGATTTTCCAGGCTGGGGCCCCTCCGCTGGAGCTGCAGGTGGAGCCGAACGCAGGGATCTGTTCTGGGAGCAGGGAGGTGCTGCAGCTCAGCAGGGGCCTCGCCGAGCCCTTTCCAGGAGGGCTGGACGGGGATAACCCGGTGTTCCCGGCGGGAATGAGGGACAGGGTCGGTCCTGGAGGGCTCTGCAGGACAGGAATGGAAACGGCTCCCGTCCCTCTGTCACCGCGGGGTTTGTGCTGAGCTCCGGGCGCTGCTGGGCTCAGCCTGAGCCAGGCCCGGGCTTTGATGTGCTGGGCTCGGGTCAGAAGCTGACGATTAAGACGGAAACGAGGCATTTCCTGCCCATCCCCCTTTCCCCAGCACGAATTTGGGCCTAAAATATCCCCGGTGACGTGTGGTGACTGGCATCTGCCTGCTGCAGCTCCCTGACCGCTCCCTGGGCTCTGCTGCTGCCTCTCGGTGCCCCTGGGAGGGAATCGGGGGTCCCAGGGGGCTGGGGATGTGGCAGCTCCTCAGAAAACCCAATTTTCGTGGGTCACATTTGGGGAACTTCCAGCCCGGGCTGCGTGCGGAGGGTTTCAAATGGCCCCAGCGGTGTCAAACCCCCATTTCCTTCAGCGCTTTCGGCCATGCTGCTCAGTGTGTCACCCTGAGGGTTTGGGGGTCTGGAAGTGAGTCTGGGGTGCAGCTCCTGCAGCGTTCCAGGTGGAATTCCTGGCTGGGCAGCACTTCATTCCCTAGGGAGCGCGATCCGAGTTAAATAAAATTGGGAATTGCACCGAGAGGAGTCATTTATCCAATGTCCAGAGCGTGTTTGCTCCGTGCTGAGTTGTGGGGTCTGTAGTTCTCCCAGGCTGTGTCCTTGGAGGATTCCAAGCCATGAAACGTGAAACGCAGCTTTTGGTGCAGTTAAATTTAAATTCAGAATGCTTTGGTGCGGTTAAATGTAAATTCAGAATGTTTTGGTGCAGTTAAATGTAAATTCAGAATGCTTTGGTGCGGTTAAATGTAAATTCAGAATGCTTTGGTGCGGTTAAATGTAAATTCAGAATGCTTTGGTGCGGTTAAATGTAAATTCAGAATGCTTTGGTGCAGTCAAATGTAAATTCAGAATGCTTTGATGCAGTTAAATGTAAATTCAGAATGCTTTGGTGCAGTTAAATGTAAATTCAGAATGCTTTGGTGCAGTTAAATGTAAATTCAGAATGTTTTGGTGCAGTTAAATGTAAATTCAGAATGCTTTGGTGCAGTTAAGTGTAAATTCAGAATGCTTTGGTGCAGTTAAATGTAAATTCAGAACGCAAAGCAGTGACTTCCTGTCCGTCTGCTCTCGCCAGGTCCTGGAGAAATATCCCAACACACCCATGAGCCATAAGGAGATCCTGCAGGTCATCCAGAAGGAAGGGCTGAAGGAGATCAGGTGAGTTGAGTGAGCCCTGGTGGTCCCAGCTCGGTGCAGTTTGCTGTTAACCCCCGAGCTCCTGAGGAATTTTGGGACGGAAATGTTGCAGGTTTGGAGTTTGGGTCCCGTTTGCAAACAGCTCCCGAGGCCCCAGTGCTTTCCCAGTTCCAGGTGTGCAGGGCTGGGCTGCAGCTCCTTTATGGGTTAAAAGGTCTGGTCAAGGGCTGAAGAAAACCTAAAAATTCTTAATTTCTTCTTTAAAAAATAAAAGAATGGTCAGTTTGACCTAAGCAAAACTCAGAGTCACCCAGGGAGTAACAAAGCAGCTTCAGTTAAAGATCCTTATGCAGAAAATTTGATTTTTGGTGCTGTTTTCCTTTGGATCACCTGGAGGGGGGGGTGATTATTCCTTAGGGACACTCCTGACCCCGGAGCAGCAGGACCCAGCTCCAGGGTATCCCTGTGCTCCAGGGCAGCTCCTGAGCTGCTCAGCTTCATCCTGGCTCTTCCAGGAAATTGGGAATCAGAATTCCAAAGGCGAGTGAGGAACAGCAGCTCCTGTGCAATAAAAAGTATTTCTCTGTTTTCTCAGAAAAAAAAGGGGGGATAAAGAGGATTGGCTGGGCCTGCTCATCTGTTTTGGAATTAAGCAGCCACCCTAAATTTGATTTAATTTTGTTTTTCGCTCCCATTCGGCAGCCGGGTCCAGCAGTCCATGGGCTCTGCAGGGAACAGTCAAGGGCAGGAATTGTGCAGCGTCTTCCCCTGGAGCTGGGGCTGTTTGCCCTGGGAAATGTGGGATTTATCCAACCACAGGGACACCAAACCAGCTCGTTTGGCTCCTGGGGAGTGACCAGAGTGACCAGTGCCCCTCGCTTTGGGTGGGACAGGCGGGCTCTGCCGGCCGGGGGCAGCTGCAGCTTTGTGCTAAATATTGTTAATTTAATAGTGTTAATTTAATATTGTTAATTTAATAGTGTTAATTTAATAGTGTTAATCCAAATTCACAAAGTGGGGCTCAGAGTCGGGGCTAGAGGGGCACTGGTCAGACTGGAGCTCACTGGTCAGACTGGAGGGACACTGGTCAGACTGGAGCTCACTGGTCAGACTGGAGGGACACTGGTCAGACTGGAGCTCACTGGTCAGACTGGAGGGACACTGGTCAGACTGGAGCTCACTGGTCAGACTGGAGGGACACTGGTCAGACTGGAGCTCACTGGTCAGACTGGAGGGACACTGGTCAGACTGGAGCTCACTGGTCAGACTGGAGGGACACTGGTCAGACTGGAGCTCACTGGTCAGACTGGAGGGACACTGGTCAGACTGGAGCTCACTGGTCAGACTGGAGGGACACTGGTCAGACTGGAGCTCACTGGTCAGACTGGAGGGACACTGGTCAGACTGGAGCTCACTGGTCAGACTGGAGGGACACTGGTCAGACTGGAGCTCACTGGTCAGACTGGAGGGACACTGGTCAGACTGGAGCTCACTGGTCAGACTGGAGGGACACTGGTCAGACTGGAGCTCACTGGTCAGACTGGAGGGACACTGGTCAGACTGGAGCTCACTGGTCAGACTGGAGGGACACTGGTCAGACTGGAGCTCACTGGTCAGACTGGAGGGACACTGGTCAGACTGGAGCTCACTGGTCAGACTGGAGGGACACTGGTCAGACTGGAGCTCACTGGTCAGACTGGAGGGACACTGGTCAGACTGGAGCTCACTGGTCAGACTGGAGGGACACTGGTCAGACTGGAGCTCACTGGTCAGACTGGAGGGACACTGGTCAGACTGGAGCTCACTGGTCAGACTGGAGGGACACTGGTCAGACTGGAGCTCACTGGTCAGACTGGAGGGACACTGGTCAGACTGGAGCTCACTGGTCAGACTGGAGGGACACTGGTCAGACTGGAGCTCACTGGTCAGACTGGAGGGACACTGGTCAGACTGGAGCTCACTGGTCAGACTGGAGGGACACTGGTCAGACTGGAGCTCACTGGTCAGACTGGAGGGACACTGGTCAGACTGGAGCTCACTGGTCAGACTGGAGGGACACTGGTCAGACTGGAGCTCACTGGTCAGACTGGAGGGACACTGGTCAGACTGGAGCTCACTGGTCAGACTGGAGGGACACTGGTCAGACTGGAGCTCACTGGTCAGACTGGAGGGACACTGGTCAGACTGGAGCTCACTGGTCAGACTGGAGGGACACTGGTCAGACTGGAGCTCACTGGTCAGACTGGAGCCTGTTTTTTGGGATTTCAGAACCCAGGGGGATCCAGGCTGACCTCACCCGTTTTTTGGGATTTCAGAACCCAGGGGGATCCAGGCCACTGAAGCAGCTTTTTAATCACAAATTCTAATTTATCATTAAATTTCCTTGGTCTCCCTGGTGTGTTACAATCAGTCCCATCAAAATGAGATTTTTGGGAAATATCTCTGCTGGGTTTTCCTCTCCACAGCCCTGAATTCTTGGTTTTCCTTGGATTTTATTCAGAGCATCATCCTGGGAGCCTGTGGCCAAGCTCAGGGTTTGGTTTTGCCCAAATCGTGGTTAAACAAGGAAATAATTTCGGCCCTGAGTCCATCTCTGAAATGAGAGCAGACAGGGCGCTCTGGCTGCTTCACTTCAAATATCCACGGAATTCCTGACATGAGCCAAACCAGACTCTGGAACCGCTTTTTGAGGGGGGAAAAAAAAAGGCACAGAAATCCAATTTCCCTTTTTTTCCACTGATGGTGTTTGGGCTGGACAGGGAATCGGAGAATCCCAGACTGGGTTGGGTGGGAAGGGAGCTCAAAGCTCATCCAGTGCCACCCCTGCCATGGCAGGGACACCTCCCACTGTCCCAGGTGGCTCCAAGCCCTGTCCAGCCTGGCCTTGGGCACTGCCAGGGATCCAGGGGCAGCCACAGCTGCTCTGGGAATTCCATCCCGGCCAGGAATTCCTGCCCAATATCCCATCCATCGCTGCCCTCTGGCAGTGGGAAGCCATTCCCTGTGTCCTGTCCCTCCAGGCCACCCTGAGATCCTGTCCCAGTGGTTGAGTGTCTGTGGGTGGCACAGGGACATCCAGACATTCCTTCCCGAGGAATCACCAGCCTGGGTTACCTCAGATCCCCCTGAGCGAGCCCTTTGGAATGTGAAATGTGCCTGGAAATGCTGCCAGCCTCTGGGGGCTGTCCTGAGCCGGGTTTCTCACTCGCAGCTGGAATTCTGTGGCTCCTTCCCAGTGGGAAAGGGGATTTGTTGGAAGCATTTTAGCTGTGGGGTGGTTCAGTGTTCGTCTCTGAGGCCCATCAGAGCTCCAGGTCAGTGTTAACGGGGTCAGGGGGTGTTTGGTGTCACCTCCGGGGTCAGGGGGAGTTTGGTGTCACCTCCGGGGTCAGGGGGTGTTTGGTGTCACCTCCGGGCACTCCTGGCTGTCCCAGTGTTCAGGGGGCCAGGGGGCGTTTGGTGTCACCTCCAGGGTCAGGGGGTGTTTGGTGTCACCTCCAGGCACTCCTGGCTGTCCCCGTGTCCAGGGTTTCCCGCTCTGCACCAGGCAGATGATTCCAGCAGGGATTTTCCTGAGATGAGGAAAAGCTGGAGGTGGCACCTGTGCCCCGTGGGCAGTCCTGGCACCAGCAGCTCCTTGGGTTTTGGGTTTGTGTCACAAATCTCTGCCCGCAATTGGTGTCCCCGGGGAGCACACGGGGAACACCTGAGGTGTGAGCAGGACACGGAGGGGATTCTGTCCCTGTGCAGAGCCTTCCCAGAGCCCTGGGGACACAGCACAAGGACCTGGAGCTGCTGGAGAGAGCCCAGAGGTGTCCTTGGAGCTGCGCTGAGCCAGGCTGGGAGAGCTGGGGGTGTCACCTGGAGAGGAGAAGCTCCAGGGAGAGCTCAGAGCCCCTTCCAGGGCCTGAAGGGGCTCCAGGAGAGCTGGAGAGGGACTGGGGACAAGGGCTGGGTTTCTGAACCACTCGGTGTCTGTGCAGGGCATGGAGAGGAGTTGGTGGAATCCATAAATTATAAATGCAGGGGGAAAATGTCGGTTTGAAAATTAATGGTTCAACAAGAGCATTGCTGCAGAAAAGTTGGGCAGGGAGGGTTAAATCCAATTATTGTGTGTAGGAGAAACCCCCATCAGGTGGCTCTTTGCAAATCCCCCTTGCAGAGGGATGAAATCCATAATTTAACAAAATAATTCCCCTTCTCCCAGCCCGGCCCAGCCTGGCCCGGCTGTAGCGGTTTTTGCTGCTTCTCCAAGATAAAATTGCAGAGAAAACACCAGAGCTGAGGCCTCAAAAAACTCCTCCATTTGGGGGTTCTTTGGTGGTATGGCAGAAATACAGAGAGGATCCCAAAAACATGGAAATTTTAACTCCAGGCCCCAAAAGCCTCAGAGGAAGGAGCTTCACTTTTGATTCCTGCTCTGAGACCAGGAGCTGCTGGTCCCCATTCCCTGAGGATGGGAACGGCCCCGAGCAGGACCCGTGCACACCCTGGGGCTGCTCCCTGCACCTGGAACCCGCAGGTGGAAAGGCTGGAAAGGGATTTATTCCCACCAGAGCTCCCAGTCTGTGCCGTTCCTGCAGCTCAGGTCCGGTTGTTGTGACAGAGCTTTAATTAAAGCTGCTAATTAGCCCAACCGCAGCGTTCCCTGGAATTGGGGGCTGGGAGTTGCACTAAGGGAGATAAGGAGCGAGGAAGTTCCTGTTCCACGGTGGGGAATTCCCAAGGGCCCAGCTGGAGGTGGCAGTGAGGGTTCCACATGGGACTGGGAGCACCCGGCAGGTTCATCCTTCCCCCATGGGCTCGGGATTGCTGCCCCAAACCCTTGGGGACGCGGTTGTGGCGGTGGGGGGAGGCTTCGCGCGGGTTGCTGGCGAATTTTGTTTTGCCGAAGTTGTTAAAGGGGTGTTTCTCTCCTTCTTTTGGGCTGCACTCCACCTGCAGAAGGTAAGACCAGACCCAGCGCTGCTTGTCCCTGGCTCCTCTCCTCACGCCCCCGCTGCTGTTCCCGGGGGTGTCCCGGTGTGCCGCTGCTGCTGGGATCCCGGCTGTGTCCCTGTCCCTGCTCCCGGGGGTGTCCCCGTGTGCTGCTGCTGCTGTGATCCCGGCTGTGTCCCTGTCCCTGCTCCCGGGGGTGTCCCGGTGTGCCACTGCCACTGGGATCCTGGCTGTGTCCCTGTATCCTCTGTGTCCCCTGTGTCCCTGTCCCTGCTCCCGGGGGTGTCCCCGTGTGCCGCTGCCCTCCCCGTGCTGCTGGGATCCCGGCTGTGTCCCTGTCCCTGCTCCCGGTGGTGCCCTCCCCGTGCCGCTGGGACCCTGGGAGCTGCTGGCTGTGTCCCCTGTGTCCCCTGTGTCCCTGCTGCTCCCGGGGGCTGTGTTTGCATGCGGGGTCTGTGCTTCTCCTCCGTGCCCCGGGCTGCTGCATGAACTTGGAGAAGGAGCCGCTTCCCTAACCCTGTCCCGCTGCTGCCTCTCCCGGCATTCCCGGGGGCTCCTGGGCACCTCTTGGGGTGAACCTCGGGCTCGCGGGAGATGGTAACAGGGGGATGCTCCAAAGGAAAAGTGGGAATTCCCCCCTGAGCAGAGTCGTGCCTGTGGGAGATGGTTCCTGGCGGATCGCTCAGTCTGGAGCTTCCCTGGGCGCTGATGAGCATTCCCTGGAGCTGTGACATCCATGGGGACAAACCAGGACATTCCCAGGGGTTTTCCCAGCCCTGCAGCATCCTGGGAGCCCAGCCGGGGGATCGCTCCCGAGGGATCTGCCGGGCAGGGAAAGCTGGGGAACAAAGGCACCTTGAGAGGGAGAAAAATCCCTGTGGGATGAGCTGGGACAGGGCTGGAAAATCCAAATCCATCCCGAGGGGAACCAGGAGGGAAGGGTTGGGTCCCACTTTGGTTTGAGAATTGGGAAAGTCACCTCCTGGGAAGAGGGATGATCCAGAGGGATTGCAGAGGGATTGCAGAGGGATTGCAGTGCAGGATGGGATGATCCAGAGGGATTCCAGGGGGGAAAAGGGATTCCAGAGGGATTGCAGTGGGGAAGGGATGATCCAGAGGGATTGCAGTGGGAAGAGGGATTCCAGAGGGATTCTAGTGGGAAGGGATGATCCAGAGGGATGCTGCAGAGGGATTGCAGTGCAGGACGGGATGATCCAGAAGGATTCCAGAGGGAAGAGGGCTTCCAGAGTGATTCCAGAGGGAAGAGGGCTTCCAGAGTGATTCCAGTGGGAAGAGGGATTCCAGAGTGATTCCAGTGGGAAGAGGGATTCCAGAGGGAATCCAGTGGGAAGGGATGATCCAGAGGGATTCCAGAGGGATTTCAGTGAGAAGGGATGATCCAGAGGGATTCCAGAGTGATTCCAGAGTGATTCCAGTGGGAAGAGGGATTCCAGAGGGATTCCAGTGGGAAGGGATGATCCAGAGGGATTCCAGAGGGATTCCATTGAGGAAGAGGGATTCCAGAGGGATTCCAGAGTAATTCCAGTGCAGGAAGGGATGATCCAGGGGGATTGCAGTGAGAAAGGATGATCCAGAGGGATTCCAGAGGGGAAGGGATGATCCAGAGGGATTCCAGAGGGATTCCAGAGGGATTGCAGTGGGGAAGGGATGATCCAGAGGGATTCCAGAGGAATTTCAGTGGGAAGGGATGATCCAGAGGGATTCCAGCGGAATTTCAGTGGGGGAAGGATGATCCAGAAGGATTCCAGAGGGATTGCAGTGGGAATGGATGCTCCAAAGGGATTCCACAGTGGGAATTGATGGTCCATTGGATTCCAGAGTGGGAAGGGATCCTGCCCCTCCTTCCTCCCCTTCCCCAGCAGCTCTCGGAGCAGGCTCCTCACCATAACCTTCATTTTCCACTCATTTTCCTGCTCAGCCCGAAGAATCTTTGAATTTACTGTGGAGTTTAAAGTGTCCCGTTGGAACGGTGGCTGAAATTTGGGAATTCCGGGCAGGAGACCTTGGTTTGTGTGGCCTCGGAGCCGCCTCTTCCCTGCAGGCACCACTGGGCCAGCCCTTCCAGCAGCCACAATAAATCAGGAATGTGCCCATCCTCCTGATTGTCACCTGCTGGAGATCCCCCTGGGAGCAGTTTGCCAGCTCCGGAGGGAAAGTGTGGATATGGAAAAATAAATATTTAAGAGTTGTCAAAACCCCTCGTTCAGGCAAAAACGTAAAAAAAAAATGTAATTTATGTAGAAGTCACGGGTTTGTAAATTCCAGAAATCTCTCAAATTGGCGATTTTTAGCTGGATTGGAAGGGAATTTTTATTAATCCACCACTTTCTGTGGCGGGCAGCACCAGCTTGATCCAAACCCTGTCCAGCCTGGCCTTGGGCACTGCCAGGGATCCAGGGGCAGCCACAGCTGCTCTGGGAATTCCAGCCCAGCCAGGAATTCCTGCCCAATATACCATCCATCGCTGCCCTCTGGCAGTGGGAAGCCATTCCCTGTGTCCTGTCCCTCCAGCCCTTGTCCCCAGTCCCTCTCCAGCTCTCCTGTAGCCCCTTCAGGCCCTGGAAGGGGCTCTAAGCTCCCCCAGAGCCTCCTTTGCTCCAGGCTGAGCCTCTTTCCCAGCTCCCTCGGGAATTCTCCAGCCCCTTCCCAGCTCCGGTCCCATCCCTGGACACGCTCCAGCCCCTCAGGGTCTCCAGGAGGTGCCCCCAGCCCTGGGGGTGTCCCAGCAGTGCCAGCACAGGGACGGGCACTGCCCTGGCCCTGCTGCCACCGCAGAGCTGGCACAGCCCAGGGGCCTCTTGTCCCTCTGGGGTTTGGGGTGTGAGGAATTCCCACTGTGCTGGGTCGCAGTGTCACTCCCAGCAGGGACACCCGGCTGGCAGAGGCTGTGACCCTCCTGTCCCTGCCCTGGGGACACAACTCCCGCTGAGCCTCCTCCTGTCTGCAGCAGGATGGGTTAAAAAAAACCAAACAAAAAGTGGTGGAAGGATGGATCTGTGTCTGCTCTCCTGCCTGGGATTGGGAACTCCCTCTTCCCAGGGGGAATTGCACTGTTGATTTCCATTCCTTATCCCACAGCCCTCATTGACACCAGTTCTTTTTGAGGAAAAATCCCTGAACTTTGAATCCTTCTGGAGCCCATCCAAACCTGCTCCGGGGCTCACCCAGAGCTGGAATCTGGCCCTGGTTTGATGTTTGTCACAGAAACCTTGGAGAGCCTGAGTGTGGTGGGTTTTTTATTCACTTCCCCCGGGATTGGAGCATCCGCAGCCTGATTCCCGTCGCTTATCGTGGCAGCTTCATCCTGCGTTCCCCCGGGATCGGGGTGGGTTTGGGGTGTCTCTCTGCGCCCCTGTGGGGTGGCTGAGGGGTGTGCCGGTGTCTCCGCAGCGGGACGTCGCCGCTGGCCTGCCTGAATGCCATGCTGCACACCAACTCCCGCGGCGAGGAGGGCATCTTCTACAAGGTCCCCGGCCGCATGGGCGTCTACACCCTCAAGGTGAGTGGCTGCGGGGCTGGGACCTCCCTCCCTGCGCTGCTGGATCGGGATTCTGGAGTCAGCGGGGATGGGAAACTCCTCTGGGATCATCCAGCCCTCCCTGCGCTGCTGGATCGGGATTCCGGAGTCAGCAGGGATGGGAAACTCCTCTGGGATCATCCAGCCCTCCCTGCGCTGCTGGATCGGGATTCTGGAGTCAGCGGGGATGGGAAACTCCTGTGGGATCATCCAGCCCTCCCTGCACTGCTGGAGCAGAATTCCAGAGTGAGCGAGGTTGGGAAACTCCTCTGGGATCATCCAGCCCTCCCTGCACTGCTGGAGCAGAATTCCAGGGTCGGCGAGGTTGGGAAACTCCTCTGGGATCATCCAGCCCTCCCTGCCTGCTCAGGGCACTGCTGGATCGGGATCCTGGAGTCAGAGGGGATGGGAAACCCCTCTGGGATCGTCCAGCCCTCCCTGCCTGCTCAGGGTGCCACTGGAGCAGAATTCTGGAGTCAGAGGGGTTGGGAAACCCCTCTGGGATCATCCAGCCCAACCCGTGCCCCATCCCCGCCTTTTCCCCACCTCCAGGAATTCCCTGGACACCTCCAGGGATGGGGACTCCAAACTCCCCTTCCTGACCTCCCTTTCCATGCAGAAACTCCTCCCGATGTCCCAATCATCCAGGATAATCCCAAAAGGGATTCATTCCCTCCCTGCCCCGAGATGCTCCCTTTTACCCACAGTGCAGTTTGCTGGTGTTAATTACCGTCCCAGAAATGAAAGAGTAATTAAAATGTTAATGAGACTCCAGCCCTAAAAGGGTGATTTCCTCTTCAGCGCTCTCGGGTTGTATCTAGAGATGAAAAATCACCTGTGCCTCGGAGGGCGTTTGTGGGGAAAAACAGGGAACTGTCTGATTGGCGTCTTTAAAAATATCCTGTGTTTTAAACACTGAGTGGAGCTGCCTCACAGCATTCCCGATTCCATGTGGATTTGTCTCTGGAGCCCCTCCGTGGGCAGGGACACCTCCCACTGTCTCAGGCTGCTCCAAACCCCGTCCAGCCTGGCCTTGGATGCTCCCAGAGATCCCAGGAGCAGCCACAGCTGCTCTGGGAATTCTATTCCAGGGTCTCCCCACCCTCCCAGGGAACAATTCCTGCCCAAATCCCACCCATCACTGCCCTCTGGCACTGGGATCCATTCCCTGTGCCCCATCCCTTGTGCTGGGGTTGGTGCTCAGAGATGGGGAATTCGGGGACGGGCGGTTCAGGAGTCACCTGGGAGGGGACGATGGGGACAGGGCTCAGCTGTGTCACCTGAATTTGGTGTTTTTGGGGGCTCTCAGCTGGGAACAGAGCGTGTGGAGCCATCAGTGAAACATCTCCGGGGTGTTAAAAGGGCCACAATCGGCGCTGGGCGAACAAAACCCGTCCAGTTTCGGGGTTTTGCTCCGGGGCTGTCCCCGGCACGGTGACAGGGTGACAGGGTGACGCTGTCGTGTCCCCCGGCAGAAGGACGTCCCGGACGGGCTGAAGGAGCTGTCGGAGGGCTCCGAGGAGAGCAGCGACGCCCAGTCGGACTCGCAGAGCTCGGAGCGCAGCAGCTCCAGCAGCGACGGCTGCACCGCCAAGGACGGCCGGAAGAGCCGGTGGAAAAGGAAAGGTGAGAACTCTGGGATGTGCAGCTGAAAGCGCCAAAAAAAAGGGCAAAATGGTAAAAACCCCTCAGAAATTAAACTTGACTCCAAATCCATCCCTTGGCAGGAAAGCTGTGGACGGTCTGGCTGAGATATATTAATTTCTAACAAATCCTCTCAAAATATTTTTTGGTCAATAAGGGGATTTCTGGCTGTTTTTCCTACATCTCCAGTGTTACAATATTAGGCAAAAACTGTGAGAGAATTTATATTTTAGAGAGGTTTTTGTGTAGGAATACACATAGAGATTTGAGATAAAAGTTTTATTTATCACATGATACATAAAGGTGAGAAGGAATGGAAATCTTACCCTGAAACAGCTGCCAAAAGTACCCAAAACAGGACAAATTGAAAAAGTATAAATATAAAAAAAGGGGTTTGCTCCTCTCTGAGGTCTGGTTTTTCCTGGGAATGGCGTTTTGGCCTTTAGCATCAAGTCCTGGTTTGTGGGTGTTGATGCTTTGAAGGTCGTGAGCTTCCAGTGATGAATAAATCAAAAATTATTTATTCATTTCTGATTTATTCATCGCTGGAAACGGGGAAATGGGACGAGCAGCTGGTCAGTGTCGGTGCTGACCGTGTCCCTCCTGTCCATGGTGAGCAGCTCAGAATTATTGATGAATATCCCAGGGTCACTCACTCCAAGGAATTCGTGGGTTTCTCCCTCAGATCCCTCTCAGAATTCCATGAAGATCCTCATGTCCGTGTTCCCTGGAGCAGGAATGGCTGCTCTGGGACAGGGATTTCTGGGAGTTTGTGTCTCTGGGTCTCCTCTCACAATTCCCTCAGAAACCAATCCGGGATTCAGTGAAATCCGCAGGGAAGATTCTGTTTCATTTTCAGGATTTCATTTCCTTTCTGCACCTGGAAGGGTTCTTCTCATTTCCTCCAGCAAACGCTGCAGCTTCATGGTCTTGCTGCGTACAAAAAGTGACATTTATACCCAAAATGTTGCCAAGAGGAGCAGGATTGGAGCAGGAAGTGGGGTCAGCTCAGTCCCAGCCGTGGTTTGTCACCCTGAGTGGAAGTGGAAATGAGGGAATCTGAGACCCGGGAGCCCCTGGCAGTGACAATCCCCAACTCTGGGGGGCCAGGAGAGGCAGGGCTGGTGCTGGCAGAGATCCTCGAGGTCCTTCTGAGCTTTTTCCTGCTCATTTTATTTTCCCCTGGTCCATTTGTCTGCTCTTTGTACCCAGTGAGGAGGATTCCTCTGGGGCCGGAATGCTGCGCTCCTCCTGCGACCTGGAGCACACAGAACCCTCCTTCTTAATTAAAAAATCCTAAATCTCGCAGCTGCGCTGGGGAATATCCCAAAAACAGCTGGAACTGCCTCTGGCACCCTCAGCTGCCGGCCCTGTGTGAGGGTGGGGTCGCAGCATCCCGAACCTTCGGGATCCCAAGGGTTTTGTGGGAATCAGAGCTGGGACAGGGCACAACTGTTTCTGCAGGGCCTGGGGAGCAGGATTTGGTTGTGAGAGGAGGGATCGGGGCTGAAACGCAGAGCGGGGCTGCCCCAAACCCTCGGTGCCAGCGCCCGGGGCTGCTGCGCTCATCCCCGGTAAAACAGGAAGCGTGTCCGGACCGCGGCAGCAGATCCGCTTCCTTGTGAGCGCAGAAACGCGGCTCAGAGCCACACTGTGATTTTGGGAGGGAGCACAGAGCCCTCGGCAGAGCCCCACGGGCCCCCGGAGCCGCGGGGATGTTCGGGGAGCAGGTAAGGGGAGGGAGGAACCCGCGGCAGAGCTCCCCTGGAGGGCCCTTTGGGGCCCCTCCGTGTCCCCTGGGCCTGGAAGTGAAGCAGCTGCTCGGCCTCACCCCCGCAGTTTGGTGTTAAAAATGGCGTTTTTGGGATGCGGGGCTTGTGGAAACGGCCTCATTCCACCACGGGGAGGTTCAGGTTGGATATTGGGAACAAAAGGTGCTCAAACCCTGGCACAGCCGCCCCTGCAGGGATTTGGAGCCGTGTGGATGTGGCACTTGGGGACAGGGGTCACTGGTGGCCTTGGCAGTGCTGGGGGATGATTACACTCCCAGCTCTCCGAGGACTTTTCCAACCCAAACAATTCCACGATTCTCAAAGGAAGCTGGAGGGACTCCAGGGGTTCCGTGGTGGTTTAAACCTCTCCAGCAAAACCCAAACCAAGTTTCCATGTTAGAAAAAAATCTTCCCTGCCCAGCACTGCCCCCAGCCCAGAGCAGCTGCCAGGAGCAGGATGAGGAAAAGGGATCCTGTTTGGGGTTTGTCACTGGGCTCCTCCCTGCTGGAGGCTGAGAAGTGTCGGCTTTTCTGAGCCCCACGCGTGACCGGGGGGAAGTGGCTTCCCGAGGGTCCCGTTGTGCAATCCCCGAGGGATCTGCACGCACGGAAATGTCCTTTTCCCCTTTTTTCACATTAATGGAGCTGCTCCTCAGGCCACTGAGGTCAGCCTGTGCCCGATCCCCACTTTTGTCCCCAGCCCAGAGCACTCAGTGCCACACCCAGGAATTCCTTGGACACCTCCAGGGATGGGGACTCCAAAGCTCCCTGGGCAGTTCCTGAGCGCCCTTTCCATGGGGAAATTCCTGCTGCTGTCCAAGCTGAGCCTCCCCTGGCCCAGCCTGAGGCCGTTTCCCCGTCTCCTGTCCCTGTTCCCTGGGAGCAGAGCCCGACCCCCCCGGCTGCCCCCTCCTGTCAGGGAGTTGTGCAGAGCCAGAAGGGCCCCCAGAGCCTCCTTTGCTCCAGGCTGAGCCCCTTTCCCAGCTCCCTCAGGAATTCTCCAGCCCCTTCCCAGCTCCGGTCCCATCCCTGGACACGCTCCAGCCCCTCAGGGTCTCCAGGAGGTGTCCCCAGCCCTGGGGGTGTCCCAGCAGTGCCAGCACAGGGGACAGGCACTGCCCTGGCCCTGCTGCCACCGCAGAGCTGGCACAGCCCAGGGGCCATTGCCCAGTTCCCTGTGCCTTTGAGCAGTGGCACTGGCTGGGGTTTGGGACAGGAGCTGCCACCTTGTCCGGATCTGTTCCTGTGGAGCTGGGAGTGTTGGTGACACGCTGAGCTGCCACCAGCGCGTCACACAGCAGCTCCACGCAAATCCCATGTCTCTGGCGGGGCTTGTTTGTCATAAACGCTCTGGATTTGAATTTCCTGTCCAGCTGTTACGTAAAGCAGAAGCTTGGTGTGTAAACTCCGTATTTATAAACATCCCAGGACGGGAGTTCAGAGAGTTATGGAAGGCAGTGCCCAAGGCCAGGCTGGACGGGGCTGGAGCACCCTGGGACAGTGGGAAGTGTCCCTGCCATGGCAGGGGTGGCACTGGATGGGCTCTGAGGTCCCTCCAATGCAAACCATCCCAGGACTGTGAGATTCCAGTGCTGATGGGATCCATCCTGGGTTTACTGTTCACAGCAGTTTCCCTGGAAGCATTGACCACAAATGCAGTGAATTCCCACAAAATCGAGGTTGTTCCTTCCCCTCCTGCCCAGATCCTTTATTTCTGCGTTGAAGAGAATGGTCTGACCTGTGGATTTGGGGTTTGCACATCTGACCCAGCTGGATTTGGCCCCGGAGCTGCTGTTGGTGGTGGGAGCAGGGAATGGCAGAGATCCCTCCTGCCAGCAGCCACGTTTGCTGGAGGTGCTGCTCCCAGGAGCTGCTGAGGAGCTCTGGCACCGGAGGAGAAGCTGGAAAGGTGGGATCCTGTCTGTATTTATTTAAATTTGTGGTTTCCCCCCTCCCAGTGTCGTCCCGGCTGGCACAGGCGGCCTCCCCGCAGTCCGGCTGCCCCTCGCCGTCCATCCCGGCCAAGGGCCTCTCCTCCTCGCAGAAGCACAGCAAGAAGGCTCTCAAGCAGGTGAGTGACCCTGGGAGTGCCTGGAGATCTCAGCAGCGCCGGGATTTCCCTGGAAAATCAGCCCTGGGAAGCTGCTCCGGGCAGGGATGGAATCCCAGAGGTCCAGCTTGACAGGAGCTTCCCTCTCTCCCGAAGGTGATGGGAATGTTGTGCTGTTCAGTTCCTTTGCTTTTCCCCTAAAAAAAACCCCTTAAAATTCTAAAATTACTATTTTAGAGAAAGGCTATAAAATGTGATTTCTATTCCCCAATCCTCTGATGAGATTCCGTAGCTGTCGGAGGAGACGGGTTTAGATGGATTTTAAAACCCAGTCTTTACGGGAAAAGGGTTCTGTGCACCGACTCCTTCCCCTGGTGGGCAGCAATTCCCTCCCAAGGAATTCCATGGGTGCTGCACGTCCACGTGGAGGGAAGGGGAAGGGAAAGAGCAGGAATTTCATGGATGCTGAGTGTCTAAAAGGAAGGAAGGAGGGCAGGAATTCCATGGATACTGAGTGTCTGAAGGGGAAAGAGAGCAGGAATTCCATGGATACTGAGTGTCTGGAGCAGAAGGAAGGAGGGCAGGAATTCCATGGATTTTGAGTTTCTGAAGAGGAAAGAGAGCAGGAATTCCATGTACAGAGTGTCTGGAGCAGAAGGAAGGAGGGCAGGAATTTCATGGATACTGAGTGTCTGGAGCAGAAGGAAGGAGGGCAGGAATTCCATAGATGCTGAGTGTCTAAAAGGGAAGGAAGGAGGGCAGGAA
>VYZT01065336.1:0-30992 GCA_013400735.1 Pomatostomus ruficeps
TTTACATATTCCACATTTTGCAATACTACCGTGGCCTGGCTAATAGGACTGGCCTGCTTCCTGGCGGCTGTCAGCAAATCTGTCAGCCCTGGAACATGCATCTCATAGGATCACCACTTCCC
This sequence comes from Pomatostomus ruficeps, assembly GCA_013400735.1. Classification (NCBI taxonomy): domain Eukaryota; kingdom Metazoa; phylum Chordata; class Aves; order Passeriformes; family Timaliidae; genus Pomatostomus; species Pomatostomus ruficeps. The sequence goes on from VYZT01065336.1 coordinate 123, forward strand.
AGTTAACTTTTTCTCGGAGGAACCGCTAGGGATTTCTGGTTTTGCAGAAAAGAGATAGGAACAGCAAAAGAAATGTGAACTGTTGAAGCAAAATGGTTTCAAATGGATCTCACAAGTTATTGCAATGTAAGTTATTTTAGTGTCTATTATCTCATTCTGATGGCATAGTTAAAACTATTTTAAAATTTATTTAGATAGCCCTTTTGCCAAACCTTCTGATCTCAATGTGGCTGTTTGCAAGGCAGGAGAATGTCAATGCTCCAGTGCATAAAGAAAGGTGTATGTTGGAGGGAGGCACAGGGTAGGAGAGGTGGCTGCATTGTCTCATTGCTGACATGAGAGAGTGCCAAAAAGGGAACAGAAGGGAAATGATGTCTGAACAGAAGAACAGAAGCCATGAAAGGAACAGAACAAGGACAGGACAAGGACTGTTCATCCTGAACAGAACAGAACTGGGATGCTGTGGTGCTACACTAGAAGCTGGCTGGCCCAGAGCAGCTATACCTTTGATGTAAATGCAATCACATCACAATTACAGCTCTTTGTTAAGTGAGAACTAAAATGGTCATGATGTCTGACTAGAGACAAAACTGACTGCAAACACATGAGCTGGGGATTGCTTTGAGTGCTATCTGTGAAAATGAGGTGGCTAGAGTAGGGTAGAAAACAATGAAAAAGTCAAAGAAGCACTTAGCGTGTGAACCTGATGTAAGCAACAAAAATGCTTCCTCATTGTTGTGGGAGGCAGGACTTCATGTTTGCTGTGTAAAGAAATAGAATTGAATCAAAGAATCCCCAAGTGTATTATGTAATTCCTTTCTTAATGGCAAAAAGGAAAAAAATAGCCTTCATGATCATCTCAAATACTTGCTAAGCATTTGAGCAAAAATCAGTGCAACACTGAGAAATGCATGAAGGCTTATCAGTCTCAGAGGGAGTAAGGGTGGAAGGAAGCAGATAGAAAACAATGTAAATGAGGATGAAAGTGCTGGGAGTTTGGAAGACTAAGCAAAAGAAAAGTTTAGAGACACTTGAGAATACAATGAGTGCCAGGAAAACAAATGGCAAATACAGGAAAGAGAAGTGTTGACATCCATGGGGAAATGGTTTCTTTACATGAACATAATATCTCCATCAACGTGTTCCAGAAACTAATGGCAGAATCAGGCACAGAAAAACATTTGCACTGAAAGGCAATAATGCAACTTTTTTTTTTTTAATGAAAACCTGAGGAATTTGACAATTTTAATTCCAGAGGAAATGCAGGAAAAAAAAATGGTGATGTATCTTATTTGAAAGAAGGAAAAATTTTAATATGTTCCAGAATTTGACTACAAAGGGAAAGGGCATGGTGGTGGGTAATCCAGCTCCTAAAGCACTCCAGGGATCCTCAGAAAGTCCCATGCCAGTACTTATTCTTCAAGGCTTTTGAGGGTAACAAGGAAGTCCTGAGGGCTTTGACACTCCTCTGACCATTCTGAAGTGTTTGAAAATTTACAGAACAGCAAGCAATGACATATTAAGCACCAGGGAAAATACTGACAAGGTTGTGATTAAGTTATTTTATTATTTTACAAATAACCGATTAAGTGGGATTTGCATACCATTGGTAACAACTGTACCAAGCACATGAAAGTAAATTCTTTTTCTTAGTCATTCTATATACTGTATTTTTTATAAATAAAAATATTTTTCACCTGAGATTACAAGTTTCAGTTGGAAAGAATAATTCCAGATGGATATTGACATATACAGTGAAAAATTAAACATGCATCAAAGAAAGAACATGACATATTATGCAAACAAGAAGTTAGCACAGTGATTTTTATTCCACTTGCAATGCTTGCAAATATCAAATAACTACTTTAATATTGCATAAATCTGATTGTTTTGACTGAACATTTATTTAAGACAACATATAACTTATTTCCATAGAGAAAAATATTATTAATGCTTTAATATAGCAAATGTATTGAAATATATCATCTTGTTCTTGATCAGCATATTAAAAAAATCACACATCTAGTTGTAGCCTACTTTGTTTTAAATGGCCCAGATTCAATCAAATCCAAGACACCTAAAACTTGCAATTCCATTTTTGTAATCAGGATTACTTTTGCAGGTGAGAATTACAAGGCTATGATAACCCAACCAACCATGTTTGGGACTGCTTAGCTTAACAGCTGGTGGTAAAACATTTGGCAAGAATTTTTCCAGAATTTTCTAAATATTGCTGAAATTACCCAAAATTTTGTTATCAGAATCTCAGCTTTTTATGTTTGAAAAAAAAAGGGAAAATGGCTAATTGTTATTATTGCTATTTGTACATATTTTATACAGGAAACTACCTCCTCTTTTCTTTCTGATTCTGAAATGTTTTATTTCCATTATCTCACTTCAGCACAAGGAAATCACTTCTAAATTTAATATGTTTATTAGCCCTTAAGAAGAAAATGTTGCACGCAAAAACATCTGATACCTATATAAAGTTTGAGACCTAACCTAACCAAATACATCTACTGCATAGAATAATTTTAATATGCAGACTTCTTTTTTTCACTGTTATTCTAGCAACTTTAGTCAGAGGAAGAAAAAGTTAGATGTGACACAAACAGCAGAAAATTCTGTGGGCCCAATTCCGCAGTCACACACAAGCAAAACTCACTGAAATCTAGTCATTATTGGGCCTAGGAAAGGCTTTGTTCCAAGATTTTGACACTTTTAAGCTGCTTATGCAAAATTGTCAAAAAGCCCTTTTCCTCCTTAAAAATGTGATCATACTAAATTGGTAAAAAACTTCTACATGGGCCAAAACTTAATGAGGGTAAGGCATTGCAGTCTGCACAAAGAATACCATGCTACTCTTTCACTTTTAAAAGGAGATTCTGAGCCAGCAGGTGACGGTAGCTGAGTCTCTGCAAAGTAAGCTGGTATCCATGGATATCTTGTCACCACAGCCTAATCAGGAGTCTCTGCCCCTGGAAGCTGAGATGCACATTGCATCTCAGTGGCACTGCTTGGGAAGATGCTCGAATGCTTTCTGGTACCCAGAGCGTATCCACCATTATTGCTCAATTCTCAAGCCATAAGAACATGTAAGAAATTTGGAATAGTTTTTTCCTGGAAACACAATGACCTTATTAGCTCCGATGGCATGTGTTCAGAAAAGCTGTGAATAGAAGTATGTTTATAAATAACCTTCTCCTCACACACAGATACTCCTCTGGAGGCAGAACTATCGCATGTGGCAGGTCATAAGAATATATTGCTCTTGGAAATCTTAGTGCCTTTGGCCTTGACATGGAAACAAAGATTATCCTCATAGGGTGCAAGTTTTTAGATGAGGAGCTTATGTCAAATGACTATTCTGCCACAGTAACCATGAGTCTGGTTCTCTTCTGCAACACTGCATAGAGGACAGGAGTTGTTTTTTGTTGTGGTTTGAAATCATTGCTGCAAAACTGCGGGTGGACAGGGCAGTAAATGAGTACAAGTGGTTGACATCACTGAGGTTTTAAGAAACCTAGCCTTCTACATGAGATCTCAAAAATTTCAGCAACACACAAGATCACTGTAATCACAGTAAAGGTGTACATTGCAATAAGAAAAATTGTCTTTTCAAAGTGCTCTGGCACCATGCATCGGGTAATGTTAAACTTTTTTTCAAGTCCTTCCACATCACACATGTAGATTGCATTCACTTTTAAACCAAAGAGCTGAATCTGAAGCCAAAAAGCCACAACTTCAAGGACAATCCTTAAGAAAACAGAGAAGATATAAAAACCGGTGTAGGATGACTTTTGGAGAATATCTTCCTGTTTGATGCTCTTACAAGCAGCATAAAGGTGAAAAAAGGCCCCAGGTACCAATACAATCACCAGCTGCAATGCCCAGAATACCTAAAATGTAGCAGAAATGTAGCTGTCAGATCATTTACAACTGCACTGGGACAGCTAAAACGCACACATATTGGAACATTTTGCAAGTCTGTTTTTAACATATATCAAATGTATAAACACTTGGATGACAATAAAGGTAAAAAGCAGTTATGTTTTGATTTGAAAAGTTTAGTTGGTTTCTGAAACTTGAGGATTAGTTGGAAGGAAAGGAACCACAGCTCCATATCTAGTTACAGAGAAAGGGATATTAAAAGGAAAATATTAATGAAAAAAGCTAGGGATAATTAGCGTAGTCAGTACTTAAATGGAACAATCATGTTTCATTTTTGCAGTTTACTTTCTTAACACTGGATTTTTACAATGAAAAGAATAACAGAAAAAGATAATTACCTGAGGAGTTATAGGTCTGAACTGGTTGTAACAGAAAAGATTAACCTCTCTCTTGTCTGGGTCACAGCTGAAATGCAAGGCCTCATTTCCATAAACAGCAAAGCCCAAAACACCAAGGAAAAACATTCGAATTGAGCCAAAAAAAAGAGTGTGGAATTGTCCAATTACTGTTGGTGGCCTGAGCTGCAAATCAGAGGGTTCATTCAACATAAAAAACCAAAAATGAACAGTGTTATTGTTGGAGGTCTACTTGCTCTTTTTCATTATCCAAAATATTTATTTTATTCTACTTGTTTAAAAAAGAGAGAGTTTGCCTATGAAGGCTGCAATAGCTTTCTAACAAAATAATGTCTTAGAACACTGTATTGTTCCTACTAAGTTTCTATAAACGTTAATTTGTCTAGCACTTGCCAGTTCATTTGTTTCAGTGCCTTTATCTGTATTCCGCTGCTGCAGAAGGCGCCAGACGGAGCTGAGCGCTTCGACCCAAAGTCTATTCGTTTTGCCGTTGTACTGATTCATTCACATGATGTCAGGTGATGGCAGAGCACGGACCGCCGTACCACCATCTAACCTAACCATGCTTAGAACCGTGCTTATTCCCGCAAATTAAAGTTCAGCTTTCCCAAGGCGGCATTTCCAGCCCCGCTCTGGCCGCCTGCCCCGTCGTGCTTGGGGGCCCCCGCTGGGTTTGGGACCGGACCCCCGGCTCCGGTGGGGCCAGGGGGGCGCGCCCCGCGTACTCACACATCCCTCCGAGAAGCTCCGGATGTAGTTGGGGGACATGGCTGGGGAAGGTGCCCTGTGTGGGCGGTGGCGGCCGGAGCCGGAGCCCGCCCTAGCCCCGACCCCGGCCCCGGCTCGCTCCGCCCTTTGTCCCCGGGCGGGCCCCCGCGCTCGGGCCGGCAGCGGGCGCAGCAAAAGCGGGGCCGGCCGGCGCCCGGCGATAATCCTCGGCCAGCACTGTCAGCAGCGCCGGCCGCCACCGCCGCCGGCTGCGCATCTGCCCGCTGCCCTACCCCGGCTTCTCGCCGCCGCCCCGGGGTATCCCCTCTACCGAGCATCACCTCCGCCCCGGTCCCCATCCACGTCCCGGTTGAGGGCCCGGCGCAGCTCTCTCGGGGCTGCCGCCGGCGGGAAGAGCCGGGACCCGGCCAGCCGGAGCATCTAGAGCTTATTCACTTTTCAACTAAGTCCAATAAAAAAGGATGCAACAGGACTTGGAAGCTGTAGATCCACGATTCTGAATTCAAAGAAATAGCAATTGAATTAAAACAAATAACATTAACCACTTCAGAATCGCTACAAATAACTTAATGACAATAATTGCTATTAATAATTTGCCAGTGTACTCAGTATGTGAAGTTGAAGGAGCTCCAGAGGAGCCGTGCATGCGAGTCCATGCATGCGCCAGACACTCCTGCTGGTAAAATGCCGCAAGGAAGTATTTCAACTCAGTCGTTTTAACCCAGTGGGAATTCTATGAGAAGATGGAGAGAGGAAGGATGGAGATGGGAAGCCAGTAAAGGGGAAATGCTAATTTGTCATTCACTCACTGATGTGCAGTAGTTTATTTGGCATGCACAGGAAAGTGAAATCCAGTCACCAAATCCAGGGAGGGGCAGTTACTCTTTTGCCTCTAAACTCAAAAGAGAGCCTCCCTTGTAACTGGCTGCAGCATGACTTCAAGCTGATGTGACAAAAACCATTGTTCCCTCTGTTGTGTATGCTAATAGGCATGGAAACATAGGCAGAAGAAGGGGAGTGATGGGAATCGGAGTTCTTTTTATGTATGGATTTAGCTGTTGTGTATCTAAAAGGTGCCTCAATGACTGTATTAATGGCATGGTTGAAATAACTGTTGTAAGACATCAGAACACCCTTTGAATAGGGAGCCTGCCCTGCATCTACTGAAGTAGCTAAATTACAGAGAAGGTGAAAAGTGCTCCAATTAGTGCATGTTATTTAGTATAGCTCCTAGTTCAGGCAGTTAATTAAATGTCTGTCTCCTGGAGTACTGTAAAAGGTGCTGTATTAGTAGCACTCAGACTGGGTTTCCAAACTTTTTTAATGCAATCTGCTGCTCTGCTACATAGAGAGGATGCTGAGGTTTGTGTATGTCAAATGAACTAAAAGCAATAATGTCTCACAGTGGTGTGTGATCTGCAATAAAGTACTGTGGTTCTCAGGATGTGTGACTAGTCTTCACCAAAATGCAGGGATTGTGGTTAAAGTGAATTGTTTTTCAATACATAATACATATGGAGCTTAATTATCATCCAAATGCAATTTTAGTTTTCCCACAATACTACAAAATGCCTAAATTAGTTCAGCATGCTGGACAGATGTTTAATATCAGTAATATTTCAATCATTTAATTATTTTAAAATGTGAATTGCCTATTGAAAGCCTGTTGTTGAATGTACCTCAAAAAATAGTTGTCTTTGTATTTATTAGGATCTCTTTAAATAGAAATGTTTTAAAACAGAGTAGGAAAACTCAGCAACTCCTAGTTTCTAAATAGAGATAGATCTTTCAATGCTTTTTATTATGCTTGGTATAGTAGTGGTTATTTGCACATTAACTGATGAACATGAACTTATGAAGTTTGGTCAGCATTTGATTCCACGATAGAAACAATATTTCAGAACACATTTTAGGAAAAAATCTGCACTATACAAATTCTACATTGTGTCCTTTTATTTTTAGGTGAGAATCATGATTACTTACCTGACTGGATTGCTAATATAAGACAATCAACAATCAACCTCAGTAACAATACAAAAACATGAATTTCTGTCCTGTGATAAAAGTGCCAAAAGAAGACTTAGCTGGAAATGCTCTGATTTTGTTCTAGGAATACATAAGGAATACAGCTGCCTTGAAATACAAACAAAAATTAATTCTGGAGAGGTTGTTAGATAAACCCAATACAATCCCCATGAGTGTCTGCAGTAAAATCCCACTGAGTGTGATGAATGGGCCCACAATAAAATTGTCACTTTCTTTGAAGTGGCTCCAGTGTCATGTGAGCTCAAGCACAGGAATCCCATTATCTTTGCACTAGGAGGAACTAATAGCAATGTTTTTCTTTTGTCATGTGTGTTCAATAATGTGCTTTGTAACACCACATTAGGAGGATAACTTGAAATGGAAGTAGAGTAACCTGGCATTGTACAGTCCTTTTGAGTGCAGTCTGCCAAAGGAGTTCAAGCCATTCCTTGGGATGTCCTTGACAGAAAATCATTATTTGTTTTGAATCTATAAGAGCAGCTGTCTGTTAGTTGTCTATCATGGACAAATGGGATGGAAGATGTTGATATCACATTTGTTTCTAAGTGAGTCTGAAGCCTGGCTTTTGACTCCAGTTTGAAGCTCAGCGGTGTGTTCTTTAGCCTTTTATGGAGTTGAAGTCCTACTGAATAAATACAGTGAAACAAATGGAATCTAAATGCATGCATAAAGCTACAGTTGTGCTCAGAGGAATGACATGTGTGTTTAACATTAAGCACCCAATTCATTGCTTTATTAATGTGGTTAAATGTAATAGCACCTGTAATCCTCGTGCCATGAATAAAAGCAGCACCATGAAATTGGTACAAAAATTGAATTGGTTTCAATAAGATAAGGTTTTATTTGTCAAAAGAGAACTTGCATGCCTGAATATTGGAGAAAGCCACTTCTGCCAGCTTTCCAGCTTTGTCTAGTGCTGAAAGCACCTGAATTTCCATTTTGGTTTGTGGAGTTGCCTCCATCAAAATAAAAAAAACTCTATTGAAGTAACAAGAAAGAGAACATTAGTTACTTAAGGTTATTGTGCTTTTTACTGTCTGGAATAAGTCACTCTCTGCTACAAGGCATGCCCACTTTTTCCAGCTGTATCTACTTGTCTAATGTGTGATATTACTAAGTTTATTGAAGGTTTGATTCCTAATGCTCAGTGTTTAAAATCAAGTAGTATTTGTTCCTTGAATGTTGCCTTGTTGCTTTTTAATATTTGAGTGATGATCAGGCCTTCAAACATGATCACTTCTAGGGCTCCATTTGAACCTGGTTTTCATTTAATGTGCAAGTATACATACTTAATTAAAGGCTACTTACTGCAGGTAGTTTTGGTGGCAGATATGCTTGGCTCTTCATGGGACTACATATGTTGTGATGTGCAAATCTGGAATTAGCCCTGGAATTATCAAGTGTCTTGAGCTGCATAAATGTGTTAAAAGAGTGGGTTTTTTTCCTGATAGTCCCATGTCTTGATAGAGGGCATTTGTGAGTTGTGTGGAGTTCCTCATTCCTACACGAACTGATTATGAATCCCTGCATTCGGGAATTACCAATGAAGTGGATTTGCCTCTCACATTTCCAAGTTGTTTTGGCTCCTGCCCTATAGTCCTGCACTCTTGGATGCACTCCATCTGTGGTGGCTGATTGTGCCTGTGCAGTTTCTTTCCCACTGGGGAGATTTACCTGCAGCACTCTCTCACTCACTCTTGTGCCAAGAACTGTGTCATAGCTGCACGGTGAAATTGTCTCTAGGCTGTAATCTGAAATAACATCTAAAGACATGGGTGGACTCTTGTTTGAAAAGAGAATAATGAACAGTTCGTACATGGAGATCTGAATTCTGACTGGTTTATGTCAGGGTTTGTGGATCTTCCCCCCACACACCTTTTAACCTCTGCAAGAAATTATATTCATACTGTTGGAGTGTACTGCATTGTCTTTACAGAGGCATCTGTTGAACAACATTAAAAGCATAATCTAACTTTCTGTTTTCCCTGACCTGAAGACACTCACTTTCTTCAAAACTTATTTCCTTGCTGTTCAGAGTTCTGAAAAATATGGAGTAGATAAAATCAAGCACTGATAAAAATCAGGAATATAAATTTTCACTGAAAATGTTTCTAATTCCTCAACCTTAGGAATTCCATCCTGTGGACTAAAGGACAGATAAAATTCACTAGGACAGAAGAAATTCTTCTGGAAGGCAGCACTAGGAGTGGTGGTGTTATGCAACAAAAAGCAAGGGGTCTCACCTCTCTTCATGCAAACTGCAATAAGTTTATACCAGTAGAAGTTTTTAAAGTGTTCTTTTGTTGTTATTCATGCAAAAAGACTCAACTTCCTGTTGTCCCAAGAAAATCAATATTAAAGACATATTGAATTTAAACTATACTCCCAATGGGAATCATATTGTTTGTTCATATAAAAACCCATTTTCAAACAAAGTAGCAAAAGGACCATACTCTCAGTGTTAAAGTTTAACTCATAGTGTTAAAAACGTATATTGGATCCAGCCAATGGGAACCAAAAAGACTGATTTCGAGTGTTAGCAGAAACATGACTATTGCTGATGTTAGAAAATTTCATGTATGCTCAGCAAAGTAGAGGGTCACAGCAATTTATATAAATATGTATGCCATCAGTAAGGTTGCCTCAGAGGGAGCATAGTTGAATTTAAAACCTTGTGGAGAAAACTTGATCAGTACCAAGAATCACCTCCAGAGAAGCTCTGTGATGATTCTGATGAGCTGCTTAGTGGTAAAGGTGAAGTATCTAACCCATTCCTTTCTGAGGCCTAGCACTGGTTGGGTTCTAACAAATTATTCAGCATTATATGAATCAGTAATTTACACAACCTTAACACATTTATATATTCAGGGATGTGAGGAGTGTCACAACGATCAATGAATAGATACAGAAAGGTGTAACTTTTAAGAAACATTAATTATTTTTCTTTGATAATCTTAGTAAAAATTTATTTAAGAAAAAATCACTGATTTAATTCCTACACTAGACAGCATGCCATGGACAGGCCATGCACATGTGACATGCTTTGCTTCTGATATTTCAGTGGTCAGACTCTCCATAGACCTATCATAAACCCACAGAGCTTCAAGAAAACTGTTGTAGTAATATGAAAAAGCAAGTTCTCTACAAGCTCATGCATCCTCCCTTTTGAGGAAAAGAAATAAAGCAATCAGTCTGCAGAGCATGTTACTGGCAAATGCTATTATTCTTCTGCCTTAACATTTTTTCTTGAAAACTTCAGTCCAGTGGGTCTGCCTGTCTTTCAGCATGGCTGCCTATATTAATGGCTTCTGCTAGAAACAGATGGAGCTGTTTGGAAAACCTATACATGTGCAGACACTCGGAAGTAAAAGACATTACCTCACTGAAAAGCAAGAAACATTACAGAGAAACGCTACTCTTCAAAGAAGCAAACAACATTCATTCTTTGGTGTGTTATACCGTTTGCAGAGTAAGTCATGGATAAAACACATCACCTGTCCCCCTTTCCATAGTCGAGACCACTGTGAAATGCAGCTTCACAAACGAAACCTTAAAACTTTAAACACAGGAGATGTCTTTGAGTAGGATCTATGCAGAACCCCCAGCTGGATATCAGGAATAAAATCTCTTCGTTCTCAAGCCCCTCGCTCCCTGCCACCCTGCGTTTCAAAGCACTGTGGTTTCACTTCGGGAAGATGCTGAAAGAGGAGTTTCCGGACGCGATCCCGCGTTCTGCCCGACGTGTCGGACAGCTCTCCGGTTTGCCGGGCAGAGCCTGCCGGGAGCTGATTTGACGTGGACAGCGGCGGAGAGGGAGGCTTCCCTCGCCCCTCCCGCTTCCCTCGTCGTTCCCATCGCGCTCAGGGGCTGGGACCCCGCGGGACGGCGGCGAATCCAGGATCCGCCTCTCCCTTCCGCGCAAGATCCACCTCGGCGCCGCGGGGCTGGGGCGAGGGCACAGGCGCTCGCCGGCGGAGGGGCGGGGCGGGGCGGTACCCGGCCCCTCCCGGTACCAGGTATAAGCCGGCGCCGCGGAATGAGGAGTGCGCTCGATCTGCGCCTCGCCCCCGCCCCCGCGCCGGGACCTGGGCAGCACCGGCGCCGCTGGACAGCTCTGGCGGCTCCGCGGGGGCGGCCGGACCGCGGCGGCAGCCGGACCGCGGCGGCAGCGGCGCACCGAGGGCGCTCCCGGGGCAGCGGGCAGCTGTCTTGACGGCGTTCGCTGCCCCCCAGGCTCAGGATCACCTGCCCATCGGGAGAGGCTTGTCCGAAGAGCCGACGGGCAGCGCATGGGGATTTTTATTTCCCTTCCCCGCCACTGCGCCGGCGGACATTCCTCTGCATTTCTTAAGGGAGAAAACTGGGCAAAGAAGGGGGAGGAAGAAAGGCAGTAGGGAAGGAGGGGAAAGTTGGTTGACTTGCAGAGAAGTGAAGCCTTCCTGTGGCTCCTACTGCACTTTGCACTGGAGACCTTCAGTCCCCGGGAAGCTGGAGGATGGAGCCAGAGCTCTCGCCCGAGCTCGCAGCAATGCCCCCGCCCGAGTTCACAGCAACGCCCCTCGGGGAGAATGGGAGTTTCCACCTGGTGCCCGACACAGCCCTGCTGTCCCCAGGTAGAAGCACGGCCATGTTCATCATCCGCTGTGTGATCCCTTCACTTTACCTGCTCATCATCACTGTCGGCTTGCTGGGCAACATCACCCTCATGAAGATCTTCATTTCCAGCAGTGCCATGAGAAGTGTGCCCAACATATTCATCTCCAGCCTCGCTGCTGGCGATCTGCTCCTGCTAGTGACCTGTGTGCCAGTGGATGCCTCCCGGTATTTCTCTGAAGAGTGGCTCTTCGGGGAAGTGGGCTGCAAACTCATCCCTGTCATCCAGCTCACCTCCGTTGGTGTCTCTGTCTTCACCCTCACCGCCCTCAGTGCTGACAGGTAGGAAAGCTGGGCTGCCACTTCAGCTCTCTGCAACTTGGGCTAAGGCTAGCCAGAGCCACATGAAAGGTAAAGGACCCCTCTAGATAAGGTATCCCTGGCTTGTAATCCCCTCATTCCAGCCTGTGAGGTGCCCATGCTTCTTCTTCCCTCATTGACTGATGGCAAGTGGTACTAACTGAACTTAAAGGGTACCTGGAAATGGGTGTGCCTGGACCCCCAGCTTCCAGGGTGTCAGCTGCAAGAACTGGGTTTAGTCCTGTCTTCTGCACCCCTGGGATGATCCTGTAACAGTCCATGTATTGAAATCTTATTCATTAGAATAAGGTTTTAGATGCTAGATACAACCCTTGCCAAGTCACAGTGTTATGTCAATAGGCAGTGAGTGACTTAAGCACAGATGTATTTTTAATCAATTTCTTTCTGCTGAGAAAGTGTATCCATGTGTATGTGTATCTGTGCCTTAGTACAAAAGCAGGTTACCAGAGGTGACTGCCAGAAGTAGTTTTTCTTCTGGGAATTCAGAGACACCAAATTGCTCTGTTGTAATTGTCAGTCTTAAACTTTTGTTCAAACTATTCTTATTACCTTCTGTACTTACAGAAAAAGAAGAAAAAAAAAGGAAAAAATACCCCCAAAGAGACTAGAAAGTAACACTTTAATCTCCAGCACTTGTCATATTAGGGAGAAACAAAGAGCTGGATCCCCAGTTTTTCCTCCCAATTACTGTGGATGGGTACTTAAGGAATTTATAGCAACTGAATGGCTGCAGGACTATGCTTCAGGCTCTGAAAGACAAAATCTTGCAGTGTAATTGCAAACTTAAATTATATGACATTATCTTTATTCTTTTATCTAAGCAAATTTTTTGGCCAGAAATGAAAAATTTTAATTCCTTCTCCATGGAAATTCTCCCATTTTCTTTTGTTGGATTTTGAACTGAGCCACTGCATTATATTGGTGCATGATGTGAAGGATTGAGTTTAGAAATATATCTTCACACTTGCAGCAATGTTTCTTTAAAACTTTAAATGCTTTTTTTTCTTTAATATAGGATAACTTTTTTTTTTTAGCTAATTCAGTAAATTGTTTGGTTCCACCTGAGGGTAGTCTTCAGTGAACATTAATTTCAGCTGTGTTTGAATCCAGACCTAACATACTTGTCTATAAAGACTTCGTAACTTGTGAAAATGGATTATGGTTTTGAAGAAGAGCTTGCAAAACATACCTTAAAGTGAACACCTGTAATTCTCTGATTATCCCAGTTAAAAAGTATTTCAAAATCTGTCATTACAGAGCCAGGGAAACCCTGCAGTTCTCTTTCTGCTCTATTTCCAGTCCTTAAAATCTTGTGATACCTTATTTAAAAAGGGAGGAAGTTAGTGGAGATCATCTCTCTAGTGAAATGTAATGTGAGGGAATGCTGGTGATTTAATGTTTATGGATTCATTAATTTGCTTTTTATATAGCTTTGGAGCTTTCACTGTTTAATTTTCCATATAATTTTGAATCCTTTTTATATCAATAAAGATTCAAGAAGTAATAATGCTGAATCTGTTTACACTTAATGCATCTAGAATCGCACATACTAGAAAACAGCTACTGTTTGTGTGCTGAGACCAAATAATCTCATTAAAAACACACTCCTCCAGTATTTTGAAGTCCACAGTATATGCCAATGTCAGAAATAATTATACTAGAAATTTAACAATGTTTTTTAACCTTTGTAGTTTTATTTTTGGTTACTGAGAACAAAAAACTTTTGTTTTCCAGTCAGAAGATCTTCCACTGACTTGAGAGACCAGTCTCCTATGGCCCAGGAGATTGCTGAGTGAAGCTGGCTGAACTTTCAGTGGAGTTTGGGTTGGAGTCAAGTCTACATTTTTTGTAGTACCCTTGTGTTGAACTAGAGGGGAGGTACTGGTGTGGAGGAGTTTCTGCCACACTAATTTGTAGCCAGCTTCTAATGTGTGTCATAACTAGATCAGCTGTGGGTGGTTATGCTGGCAGATCAGAAGTGGTGGCAGCATCCTGAACCCAAGAGGAGCTGAGGAGGTGAGGCCTGCTGGGGGCAGAGTTTTCTCCAGATAAATTAATCTAGTGTAGGATGTTAGCAGTTTGTAGGCAGTGATGTCACCAAGGGGGCTCCATTGTAATCCAGTGCATATTTGGGCTGGTACTCTGTGTCTTCTTAGTGGCCCCTTCTTTCACAGACAATGCTCAAAGTACATTTTCATATAGGATAATTAAAGCCTTTCCTGCTTTTTATTCCCTGTTACCATGAGACTGTATAGAATGCCAGATACTGATTACATTAAATAACAGATTTAGGAATATTTAGGATTCTTTGCAGCATGCCTGCATGAATTAGAGCAAGGGAGGTTGTCTTTATTTCCACAGTCTAATTAACACTTATTATTTATGTGGAAATTCTGCATGACAATTTCTATCAATGTGATAGATTTAACTAGAAGTAGCTACAAACCCTGAATGATTGTTGCCAACAAACTGAAGCTATAAGGAAGAAAAAGTAGTACTAATTGCATATATATATTTTCTAAAGTTGCTTTGTTTCATATGGATTTTTTTTTGTCACAGAAGTCCCTCTCAGCATCAGTAATGCTTTCAATGTGACAAAAATGCGCCTTTTATTTGGAAGCTTCATTATCTTGTACTGAGATTATTTGGGTTTTGGGGGGTTTTTGTGTGCGTATACAAACATAATATGTAATTTTTAACAATACTTTCCAGACTTCCCTAGAACAGATTTGCAGATGGAATTTAGCAACATATCTGCCCAAGGTTGCCCGTCCCCATCACAGGAAGAGCAGCTGGTTCTTCCCAGCCCTGAGCTCCTGGAGGTCTGACTACCAGGTGTGGGGAGTGATGCCCTGCTGCAGCCCCCCATGTGCTGGGGCAGGTCAGTGCGGGAGGTGGGGATAGTGGCAGCAGAGATGATGCAGTGGTGGCACTGGTGATGCAGGGTTTTGGTGTCAGAGCAGGATGCAATCTCCCTCTCCTGTGGGATGGAGAAGGTGGCACAGGAGCTGTGCTGCTGAGCCAGCTGTCCCTTCTCACTGCCATGCAGGAGATCTGTAGGGACAGCAATCCTGCCCCTCATGGCCGCTGCTTTCTCTCTGTTGTGGAGAAACCAGACCACCTTTACAAACCATACTATTTCTCTTGTTTATAAAAACAAGGTAAAAAGAGAGGGTGGATAACAGAAAGAGAAACCTAATAGAGTAGATATCAAATGAGAAGGAAGAGGGCTGAAAGCCAAAAATGTACAAAAAAAAAAAAAAAAGAGGGGAACTAAGGGGAGTGTAGAACAGAACACTCGCAATAGCACTCAGCACACCCTGAAGGTGCCCACAGATGGTGCCTGATGACCAGGGATCCACTTCTTAAAGATGTGATGGGACAAGAAATGAAAAATGGGGCCTTGATGAGCTTGTTTTGCCGGGGTCCATGGACTGCAGCTTTGGCCAGGACTAATAGATGTTGATGAGAATGTCTCAGGACTTGGTGTGGTCCTTGATAAGGAGTATAAAAATAAAGAAATGAGAAGTATTGCCAGAGGGACTGAAGCATGGCACCCATGAAGAAAATGTGTGCCAGCATCTCCCCACTGCACAAAGGGCAGAAGCCAGGGATGAACCTGACTTGAACCGTCCAATGAACTTCCTCACTGCTGCATGAAGTGTTTTTCCAATTTGTGTCTATGGTGAACCATACATTTAGCTCAGAAGGCAAACTGGGCCCATAGGGCTCCTCATCCTTTTCTCAGGGTGAGAGATCTTACAGTTCTGTTCCTGGGAAGGAATCTAGGTAGGGTAAGAATGTAAGCAGGGAGGTATGGAAAGGTGTTTCCAGGATACTTTTCAGCATTAGAGGTGTAGATGGCATTTTAACCTTGGTGTGGACAGCTCTGGGGGCAGTGAATGAAGGCTGGGTGCTACAATGTGCACCTCTGCACAGTAATTACTGCGTTATTGTGTGGTACCCACAAAGTGCCAAGTCATCTGGAGTGAATAGCCTCTGGAGGCATAAATAGCAGCCCCTTCAAACAGCTTTAGATTTGTCCATGTGGGACAAGTCTTTCCTTTTCTTTCTAGCTGTCATTTATGCTGCATTTTTTATGCAATCTGTAAAAATAGGATTAAATTTAATTCTGTTTCTTTTCCTACATTGAATTTTGTTTCTAATGAAGGATTTAAATGTGTTAGCGCTAATGCTGTTCTGCTGCACTCTAATGGAGACAACAAAGCTGAACTCACACAACTACAATTGGAATAGTATTGTATTTGCTTTCTTCCTAAGTAATGTGACATAAGGACATCTTTGATAAGGCAAAAACTTGATTAACAGGTAACAGTTTGAAAATTTAAATTAATATTTAAATAGCTAAACACAGTGCCTGAGATGGTTAAAATGTATTCTATAGATTTGCATAGCTAAACTATTTGATCCTTCTAATTTTTTTTTATTTCTTTGTTTTAGATTTGGAAGACTGCAATCTGTATTTTTTTTAAAAAAAATGTTTTTTGCAAGTTTGCATTCTGTGCTGACTTCTGATTACATCTGATAAAATCTGTTTTGGCTCAGTTTGCTTGTCTATTATGTCCTCCTTTTGGAGGACTCTGGAAATGTTCTGAAGTGTGAAATGCTGCCCTAGTAACTTCTTTGGGTTTTCATTAGTAATATCACCTTAATAAAAACTTCTTTTTACTTTTCTCAGAATTTGTTTATAGTTTCTTCTTTTATTATGGCAGATGTTGATTCAGGCTGAAATACAGGGATCGAAAAAATATAAAATCTTTGTTTCTTATTACACTTAGTGGAATAGGTGAAGCAGGAAAGTGGACATGATTTCCTTTTGAGCTCTAATAGCTGATATTCAGGGACTAAGGAGTCATTATGAGGAAAGTAGTATTAAATGACATCTTGAAAATTACTTACAATTAACAGAAGAATAAAGAAAAAATAATCAAAGGTAAAATGAAAGATTATCTGTATAAGAGAAAAACAATGCCTTAGCTGTATATAGTAGAAGAGAAAACAAAATTATATGGACCAAGTAGAACCATGAGGTCTATAAGTATATATGTTAGAAACACTAATACTTGAGGTAAATGTATTGAATAAATGAATTACTGAAGTACATTAAAGTAAATGATGGTCCAGATGTTTCTCTCACTGTAGGCTGTAGCAGTATGGTTATAATTATGTAGTAACAGGCAATGAAAAAGAAATTTGAGAGGTTTGGCAAGCTTTACCTGTCACATTTTTTCAACTTGCTTTTTAGTTCATATGTGCAAACACGACTCACAAAATAAAGCTTGCCAGAACCTTTGTCAAGTTAAAAAGCGAAGCCTGTCCTCACCTGTCCCCAGCCTAGAATTTTCTAATTAATTTATATCCATTTTTTGCAGGTAAAAGGAATAGAGATGTAAAATATTCCAGAAAAAAAAAAAAAAAAAGAGATGGCAGGACCACCCCCTCCCCAACAATGCAGAAAGAATTTTTTGTCTAGAGTAGGTCAAGGAGTTAACTGTTCTAGGGTAATATTGTCCAAGCCAGGCAACTCAAATCAGCTGTTGGAGAAGTTCCTCTTGTGACTGTCTTTGCACAGCTGAAAATAATTTCTCAGCAAATAACATTTTCCTCCCAAGTTAGGTTTTCTCAATCTTCATGCAGACACATGCATCTATTAAACTCCTGCCTTTGTGCGTGTCCTGCCTGTGCTCTCCAACTGATACAGAAACAGCTTGGACTGAGGAGGGCAAAGTGAGAAATGGCTGTGGTGTTTGTCCTAGTCAGTGATGCAGCACCGGTGTTGTGCTGGCAGCAGCCACTTTGCTCTAACTAATGCAAATGCCAGTGTCCGATTGCCTTTTGTAAGCCGCAACCTAAGCCACGAGGAACAGCTTCAAAACCATCCCTCTTGTTTCCTGCTTCTTTGAGCAATTCAGTAAAAGCCTGTGTCTGACAGACAAAATAGCTGTTAAGCAGCATATCCAGCCCAATTCTTAACAAGCATGTAAATCACCATTCATTTATTTTATGTGTTTGCCCCTCAGCACAACATGGTACACAACTCTATTAGACTGCAATGGGTTAATATGAATTGTACTGTTGGAATTCTCAAGTTTGCATTTAGCAGATCCTCTGAAATTGTGTCAAAGATCAAGTATGCTCTACCAATGCCTTCTCTAGGGAAAAGATTTCTCATGATAAATTTGTTAGAGCATAAATAATACATCTATATATGTGTGCAGTGTGATGGAACTCTTCACAATCCTCCTGAAAAGGGATAATTTAATTGAATCTTCATTTTAAATGGTTTAATTATAGAAGAACTTGTGTATTTATTATGAGTTTTGCTGCAGAAACATTCTTCCAGACTATGTATTTCTGGTGCTAAATTATTTTATGGGTTTTTATATGCATTAATGAAACAAGGTATATGCAGTCACAATCCCTAGGTCTAAACATGTTCCACTAGCAACTTCTAAATCCATGCTGAGATTCAGCCTAATTTGACAGTGTAATTACAAATAGAAAGTAAGTTCTAACAAGTTTGTTACATTTGTGGAAATAAGAGGAAACCTACTTTGGTGTCCATTGAAGAGATGTGTATTTTGGAATTAAGTTGACGCAACTTTTTAGGTGTCAGAGAAAATAACCACAAGACAAACAGTCCACATAAGCCTTTCATAACTGCATCTGCTGCGTGCAGATTTGTGTGTTTCCAACTTTGTATGAGCATATATCAAAATAAAATTGTGGTGTGTGTACAAACATGAGAGGAATGGGTTATTCTGATATGTTGTCATTATCTCTAATATAATTTTGCTTTATTCTTCACATGGCTATCCCAAATATTGTTTCAATTTTTTTTTCCAACTGCTTTTCACAGTATTTTTTTAATAGTTTCATACCTGTATTCTGGCTCCAAGTTTGTTTGGTTGATTGTATTTTAAGGATTGCTGTAACTTTTCCCTTTATAATGTTTTTATATTCCTTTTTTTTACCATGGTGTGCACTTGTTTATTTTCCGTCTACACTGATTTCAGGGCAGACCAAGATCAGAAGCTGCAAATGAAATTGAATTGGAAATGTGTTTAAAAGTGAGAGACTAGAGCTTCTAGATTATAATACTGAAGCACATAACTGAATTTGCTGTTTTTTGAATTTAGAAATTAGAGATTTAGGGTCTAGAATCTCAAATAGTAAAATCTAAGTCTGTTCTAGATATATTAATAGAGGTTTGGTTATTTAATTCTTCCTGGCTTGTAACATTTCTAAAAATCATCTGACCATGTAGTGTTCTCCACAACAGTACGTTATCTGCCATGGCCTGGATAGAACTGAATTCAGCAAGGAAATGGGAGGAATTGTTTTGTAACAGCAAAAATTTTATAAAGGTACTGGCACTAAGGAGATTTTACACTTGCGATTTCTTCTTTCAGACAGTTTCATTTCTGTAATTGACATTTTTATTGACCTTATGCTCCAGCAGTGATGATTTTATGAGATCTTTTTCATTCAAGTATGTACTTAAATTTTTGCTGGGAGACATGCGGTAAAAACATAGTAAATATGCAGACAAGCATGCAACTCTGTCTCATCAGTCTAAAGGTAGGGGTATCAAGGGGATTTGGATCAAGCCTATTTGGAGAAATGGGTTTCTCTTTTCTCAAAGTCCTTTGACCCTTCAAGATTGAGAATATAAACCCTGAAAGAATTAAACAAGGTTCGTTGTGTTTTTCTAAAATTTTTTAGAAGGAGAACTAAGAACTATGGGGCAAAGCCAAACAGTACGTAAACTTGTCCAGGCTGCACATTGCAATGCCTAATATCTAGCCTAGGAGCTGACTTTCCCCTCATCCTATCCACCCCTCCTGAGCAGGAGGAGATCTAAAATCCAGAGATCCAAATTAATGTTGGAATGAGATAAATGCTCCAGAAAGGTGATAGAAGCCAAGAGAATACACATGCTAAGCTTCCTTATAATTCCCTGTGAGAAATGATATATCCAGTGGTTTGTATGATGCAGCCTGCTAAGTATAAGGTTCTCTCCTCACAGGTGAAATGTTAATTTTGAGCCACTGTCCAGCAGGCCTGGGCAATGGCTCCCAGACACCCTGGCTGCATGAGTAGCTTCATTTTGTTCCTGGAGAGGCATGTGCCAGAGCTGCCTTTGCCATGCCAGTTTTGTGAAGGCTGATGACTTTGGTGTGCCCCAGCCATTATTTAAACATAACTTTGAGATCAAACTCCTCAACTTTGCTGTGCTTCAGGATTGTAATGAAGCTTAGGTGCAAATGGAGTAGGTGCAATCTGGCATGCACAGCAGGGCAAATACAGCTGCTTGCTTATTTTAAAAGTCAAGAAAGCATGGGAACAGTGGGTTGGAATGGGTCAACCACTATGTGAGGCTTCTGGATGATGCTTTCAGGCACCTGAAAGTGTGTGGTTTTCTTCTATGCACATACAATTGTTTGTGTATGTTTTCATATGTATATATGCACAAACCCATATTCAACAGTACCAGAGCACAGGACTGAGCACTGGAAGTCAGCCACTGGTCAAACTGGTTTTGGAGAAGTCCATGGTGTGGTTTTGACCTGGGTCAATCAATATTCTTCTAAACAATTTCTAGGTATGATTCAGGATTAAACACAAGTCTAGGGCCCATTACTTAAAGTAGTGTAAACTGCCTAATTTTTTTGGTAGTCTTGTACTGGGATATTAAAGACATTAATTAAATGGTTATGAAAGTCTGGCCAATGCCACTTGGTCTCCAGGCCTAAAAATAGACTATGGAAATGTTTAGTTTGTTCATATAGATGTAGCATAAGCCTTTATTAGATTTGGTCGTCCCCCCCCCTCCCCTCACCTTTCACAGAACAAACTTAGAGAAACTGCAACTCTGAAGACCTATTTGTCTGTTTTAAGATATGTAAAAAAGTTGTTCATCAGTGACTTGAAATTATCACACTTAAACATAAATTTACTGAAAACACTAACATATAGGAACTTTTCTGAATAACAGCTGGTGAAACAATTTACTAATATTGCTTTCAGGAACAGAACTGAACAAATTACTGACGGTGCTTTTAACTAGTGCAGTTATAAATGAATGGCTTTAGAGAAGTAGAACTAAAAATCCAGATTACAGGCAATAAGCTAGCATTGCAAGATTTGCATGACCTTATAAGAAGCATAGTTAGCAAATGTGAGGGGAATAGCAAGTAGCAGAAGTAGAAAGAGAAGAAAAAATTAAAAGGAAAGAGAAAATTTCTCCTCTGAAACACTGAGTGGACAGGACAGGTAATATATTTCATGCTGGAAAAAACCCTCCACCATCCTGGGAAACTTCTGGTTTGATTCTTTTCAGGGTGGAGAAATCATCAACAAGCATTGAAGCATTATTGATAGTTTTTGGCTCAGCAGAGTGTATTTTTACAGAGTGGAAAACTTTTTCCACTTAGGAAAATCTTAAGATTTTTCCCCTGAGAAACATAGAACACATGGCATTGACATTGATTTTAAATAGGTTTACACATGGTCTTCTAGTCTGCATTTCAAATACTGTTCATTATATTCACTATCAGACATCAGAGATGATCATTCCCGGGTGAATTCAATTCTCTGCTCTTAAGATATAAGCACAGAATAAAAATATTGATATTACATGTAAAAAAATTAAGAAATAAGCTTTACATTGCAAGAATTTATAAGAATAAAATAGAACAATGCAAATCTCAGACCATTTGTATGTTGTGAAATAAGCTCTCACAACAGTGGACATCAAATTATCCCACACTATTTTCAGCTAGAGAAATTGTTCTCCTCTTAATGATTCAACTGGATTTGAGCCAATTGAACTGCCCATACATGAAAAAGGGCTTTGATTTCATCCAAAATTTCATTCTACTGTAGTCGAGTAGACTACAACTGGACATGATATTAGTATTTTTAACAAATACTGACCATACAACCATGTTTCCTTTTCAGCTATATTTATAGGCTTTTATGTTAGGATTTTTGTGTTTGAAAGCACCATGCAGGGATACAATAACAGACTAACATATGAATGGTTTTGATAAATTACTCTGGTTTGCAGGAAATGTAGAACTATGGCACAGCCACATCACTTTGAAAAGCTTATTTATAATAAGGCAAATAATACCAACCCCTCCAGCTCCAGGATTAAAATTGTAATTAAAGCAAAGTAATATGAATCTTCCCTGCCTAAATTGTATCTCTGCTTGGCTTATGACACTTCATTATTATATCTATTTTCATTGTGATGTCATGTAGGAAATCAGGTGATAAATTAGGGTCCTGTTTGTGGTAGGCACTATATAAACAGCAACAAGAAGAAAGTCCTTGACCTGAAGGACTTTTAAGGAAGGACAACAGACCATGCAGAATCTAAAGGGCAAGGAGATACTGAAGCAAATCTAGTTAGAATGGTAGGCTACTTTCCAGGAGCTGCCTAAGTATTGATTAGTTGTTTTGGGCTTTTCTGTTTAGTTTTTCTTTAAGGTCATCACAACAAAGTACTCTAGAAAAAGAGGTAAGAAAGCAGTGGAAGAACAGCATAGCTCTAGTCAAGGAGCACCTTCTTTTGAAATCAAGTGTGTGGGAGGGGAACAGCATTGTGGATGCAGCACAGACAGGAGTAGAACTTTCCATTCTAATTTGGAAGTGAGAAATACCTTTAGAAAGTCTTTGAAAACAAAGGTTAGGAGAAGTAGATAAAATAGATTGGAGTTTTGAAGGTAGCAAAATGTTATAACTCTGGAGGAAGAGGATATTCTTTTCATCAATTTATTTTGGGATTGTGTAGAAGGGAGGAGATGGCTTTAAAATGGAAAAAACCACTATACAAAAAACCCCAATCTCAGAATGGGCAAGTCTGTGCTTGTGTCCGTTGGCAGAGATCGCAACTCCAAAGACAGGAAGTGTTTCCGGAGCTGGGGTTCCTTTGTCAGCAGTGATAATGATAGAGGATATAGGAAGACAGAATTTCCATGAAGGCTTTTAATTAAAAACAAATGCGTATTTATAATTATTTCTGGAACTTCACGGTGATATATAATATGCTCTTTTTTCATCAGTGAAGTAAAAAGATGAATTTACTTACTAATTTTACTAACTTGCCCCCTTAGTCTAATTTTCTGACTTATTTTTATTGAGAGAAAATATGGTCTTTGTAATTTGAATGGTTGGTGGTATGTTTTAGCCTTACACTGGTTTTATACAAAGGAAGAGGTTGGGTTTTCACTTTGAGAACACTTCTCATTACACTCAGTTTGCATTTCATTTTACCTGTAACTTGGTTTCTTTCCACTCTGGAGCTTTTCAAAGATATAAATGAGATGACAGGTTTTGTAAAGCATTTAGTACATTTTTCTTCCCGTTGACACTGAGTACTGTGATGGGCTGAGTTCTATGAAGAAAGGTGCCACCTTGTAGTCAGTAAACTAGTAAGTAGAATAAAACAAGGGGCTTTTATTGCACTAAACTCAGCTGTCTTGTAAGAAAGGGCACTCTGCTCCAATGCCTTCTGTCTTCCAACTTGGAGTAAGTCATGGCTCGGGGAAAAGCATACTATTTGCTGAAACAGCAAATATGTCACATCTTCTGCTATTGTAAGGACTTCTGAAAAAGTCTTTGATTTAGAGATTAACTAGACCAATTTTCTCCTAAAACAATTATTTGTGACATGGTCATTTTCTTGGGTCATAGGACTGTGGCCAAAATATTTTGAAAAAGTTAAATGGAAAAGGAGAGGAAAAAATCTGTAATATAAAACATTATTTTTATCCAATGCCCTTCCCCAAAATTCCCAAACCAAAATTCCCAAACCAGCTCTTCTCTAAGAATGCAAACTTTTAAAAAAGTGAGCAGATGTTAGGACTTGACATCACGTCAAAAATAGAGGGTCTGTCTTTATGTAATGAAAAAAGGCAGACAGCAATAGGAAGCAATTATTGAATAATTAGGTCACAGTTTGTGCTGGGGAGTATTCATGCTTTGTGCAGAAGCTTCTGTCCTTCCTATGGCAGTATAAAGGGTTTCTTTACACCTTGGTGTCCAGGGAGTTTCTCACTGCATGTTAGCAGAAATGGTTAATGTAAATTAACAGAGACGGTTTGCTGCGTTTTGTTTTCTACTTCATGATAGTGGTGAAAATACAGTAAAAATTCTCTCTCTGAATTTAGAGAGGATACGAACATTGATAGCCATTGTTTTTAATTATTTAATGATTAAACAATTTATCACAAACCTGAGAAATAGCACCCCAAGACACATTTTGACTCACATATTCTCAGAAGGAAAGGTTTGCTTGGGTACTATGACAGCGCTCTGCTCCAGATATTTTCATGGCATAGCCAGTTGCAAACATCTGCTTAAGGTGTTGAGGGGCTATGAACTACCTGTCAGGACCTGAAAATTAGCCCTAAAGGGTATTTGGGATCACAGCTCCACTTAGCAGTATTTCCCTAAGCAACCATGTTATATTTGGGTATAAACTAACCCTTGGTAAATATTTGAACGCTTGCTCATACCCGTACATATTTATACATCTATATGCATATATATCTATCTACATGCATGGATATGGAATTTTATCACAAAGTAGAGGCATCTAAATTACTGTTCTCCTTAATCTAAACTCATTGTGTAGCTAACAGAGAAAAAAATAAGCACCCTAGAGGCTGGTTTAATATACCTAAAATCTGAACCACTTTTTGAAAGTACTTCTCCACTGACTACAAACACCTGAGGATGAACAAAGTTATGTACCTGGAGTATGAATCTTTCCTGATTCTCCTTTTCCTGTTAAACTTTTCTTTGAATATTAAAGAAGAATACTTTTTTCTATTTCTCAAAACTTCTGCTCTTTCAGAAAAAAACCCCAGCCATCCCCAATCAAATTGAAAGTAAAAACAAAAACATTAAAAAGTTTTAAAAAAAATCCCATGAGCTTCCACATTGCCACGGCTTAGACAAAATGAAATGTTTTGTTTAAGGTGTAGTTTTTAATAAAAGCATTAAAGCATAATTTACCTACATTTAAAACACTTCAAAAAGAAATTAAAAATCTAAGTAGAACTTTAAGGTATCCTTGAAGTATTTTTCTCAAGTTATATTTGTTCTTATAGCATGTACATTTTCCTGTGGAAAGTTTGACTTTGTACCACCTCCTGCAATAATTTTTTTTAAATAAAAGAATTCCTGACCAAAGTCTACTTCTATTCATTTATTTTACATTGCTCTAGTGTGATATTTCCATTCTCTGCAGTTCTTCCTGTTTCCATTGCAAAGGCTATGAAATTATCAATTCCACAAAGGTTTATATGCAATCATACATTATGAGACAGTTTTCCAAAATGCAGTGCGGAGCAGCAGCTTCCAACAATTGATGTGGAAATGTTTACTTTATATAAGAGTTAAATACTTTCTGCAGAGGCTCATGGGAGTCATATATGCCTGCCTTTATGAAGATGCATATATTCCTCTGAGGGGGGCTGGGAGTGTCCTAGAGCGAGAAAGTTGTGGTGGCAGCAGGAGAGAGCCCTGGGCTTCAGGAGCTGAGGAAAGAAGGAAGGAAACACTGAGTGTGCATGTGCTGGTACAAGAGTGAGGTGGAAGTATGGAGGTAGGATGCACATTTGGAGATTTGCTGGGGGTATTTGCAGAAGGAAAGGGCAGAGCCACGGCTGATTCTTCACTTTCACCACACTGGCACAGAATAGGTACCCTACAGCCACATGTTGTATCCCGGGCTCCTTTTGCCTCCTCTGACGAGTGTATACAAAAAAAAGGTAGGGGTTTAGAGAATGTAAATTTAAGAAAGATTACAAGCCCCTTCACATTTCAAATAAGAAAACAACCATGACATTGTTTTAATCAAAGATACGAAGCGAGCTTGTGAATCACATGTTGAATTTGCATTTTAATTTGAATTGAAATTTTAATTTGCATCTGCATTTTTATCAATTTCAGGTACAAAGCAATCGTAAATCCCATGGACATCCAGGCCTCCAGTGCAGTGCTATGGACTTGTCTTAAAGCCACTGCCATATGGGTAATCTCCATGCTCCTAGCAGTTCCTGAAGCAGTGTTCTCCGAACTGGCTCACATCAATGACACAGACAATGCCACTTTCACAGCATGCATACCATACCCCATGACAGATGACATGCACCCAAAGATCCATTCTGTGTTGCTGTTCCTTGTGTATTTCTTTGTCCCTCTTGTGATTATTAGTATCTACTACTATCACATTGCAAGGAGTTTAATAAAAAGTGCTCACAACATCCCTGGGGAACACAGTGAGCATTCCAAAAGACAGGTAAGCAACTTTCTTTTTACATCCCAGTAAAATATTTGTGTGCTGTAAACACAAATGAAAGTCAAGGAATTATAACATCCAAATTGTTGAATTTTGCAGAGGATTAGTTCAGTTTCCACATGAACTAAACCAAGGATTATCTGAAGATTTTCCTTGTTTTCGCAATTACTCAGTATTAAGCCCAGTATGTAAATGAATATGAGCAAGGAAAATTAGAAATCCATTGCCATCAATGCACATTCCTAACAGTAAATGAGATTGGTATATATGTTTGTATGTGCTGTTACTGAAACCATTACTTGTATTCTTAAGGAGGAATATGTTTTTGTAGTTAATGATGGCGGCTAATATAGGCAGTCATTCTAGGAAAGAAATCTTACATGAATATTTTGAGAATTGTCCCTTTTTATTTGTGCTTGGAAATGAGAAAGCTGACATAGGCAGGGAGAATTTTACTTAGGGGATCTAAGGTTCTTTTCAGATGAAGGAGTGCTGGAAATGTGAACATAGAGCATTAACTGAGTCTTTGACTTTCTCGGATACAATACTGAACTTGCACTTTTCTAATATCCTTTCTGTTCTAAATGCTATAAAGCTCTTGGTATAGATTCTGTATACCTTTGAGACAAAGCATTTTAAAATGCTGTACTAAGCCAATCTTCCCCATAAGGCACAGGAAGCAATAAGATAGCAACATTAGCAGGAACACACATAGGTACAAACAACAACTTTTGCAGTGAAAGTGCCTCAACTACTTTGCAAAAGCATTAGTATTGATAGAGAAAAATACTTATGCCCATTTAAACACTTTTGAATGGTTTTCTCTGCCAATAATTTTGAAAATGACTTTCATACTTACAGAAATCTCCTTGCATGCACATATTCTTTTAGAAAGACTACATTCCTTTACGTCCTTTTAGAGCAACATTTTGTTTCTGCTCTAGTCTGTTTCTTGTCAAAAGTGCATACATATTAGCACTTCATGTATTATTTTATTTTCTGTGAAATATAGAGAGCCTTTTGGCTGAACCCTCTAGATGGAAACAATATTTAATTTATACCACATTTCTGAACTCACATGTATTTTCAAAGTAAGAACACATTTTTTCATTCTACTTAGTTCTTTTCTCTTTGTTAATCTATGAGGGTCAGAAGAATAGAAAATTCTGGTGTACTTACATATCTCCCAGCAAGAGGAAATAAATTCAGACTATTGCTATCAGCTCATGTTTGTTTAGGCCAAGTATAATATTTACACTATACTTCTGCAACTTTTAGTCTGCTCTCACAATCTGTCTGAGTGAAAGTGCTACCAAATTTGAATGTTATAGTTTTCCCATATTTTTTGAATTCCCCCATTTTTTTAGATAGACCCAAGAAAACTATTTAAAGATTAATTCCACAGATTTTGAAAAACTGTTAGAATAAATTTACTTGATTTTTTTTCCCAGAAAATTGAGCAGAGTAGAAAACTTTCCTTCCTTTGCAGAACTTTCATGCCTGGTATACACAGTAAATCTTTTAGGAGGAATATGGAGAAACTTTCTGCCTCCCTTTGGTGCCTTCTACCTGGCCAGTTTATCTCCCTCTCTCAGTTTGGAACCACTGTGTAGGCTCCTATCCTGCCACCTTTTCAGCCACTCTCAGTATCTACATTGTAATCTGTTATACCTTAGCACAGCAGTTAAGGTACATTTTGTGACGTTATTGCAGTTAATGGAACCTTTCACCTTACCCTGGAATTAAGATGCTTCAGATGGTGTAATGCAATTTTTGGTGGTTTCTCTAGGAGAAAAGTACAAGCTCAGACACTTAGTGAAAAACAAAGGGATATAAGTACCACTGTATAGCTAACACCCTAGTAATGTCTATGTCATGAAACCTCTAGATTTTGAAGCCAACAGTTTCTAAATAGCTTTCTCACTAAAACTTAAGTTTTGAGCCAAGCACTGAGATCTCGTCAGAAATGGTTACATTTCATGACATCCTTTGGTGCATGCTTACAGGCTAAAAGCCACTGTTTCATTGGGTCATGAATCAATTTTGCTGTGGGTATCATATAGAAAGAGCAACCTTCTGTAACTGCAAACAGCTAAGATATTTCACTGAAAGTAAACTGAAAGAGGAAAAGGAAAGTAAATGAGATAGCAAAAGTAATTCAGGCCCTGAAGGAGGCATTTTTGCTGGCCTCACTTACGATAATTGTTGAAGCTAATATAGAGCAAAATGCTACACATTTTAATTAACTCTGTTATGTGGGGTACTTCTATTCATTGTTGTTCATTTGGGTTCTCTTCATCTTTTTAGATGGAAACTCGAAAGCGTCTGGCAAAAATTGTTTTAGTTTTTGTTGGCTTCTTTGCTATCTGCTGGTTTCCTAACCACGTGCTATACATGTACAGATCTTTTCATTACAATAAGATCGACCCGTCAATGGGACATATGGTTGTTACCTTAGTGGCCCGAGTACTAAGCTTCTGCAACTCTTGTGTCAACCCATTTGCACTGTATTTTCTCAGTGAGAGCTTTAGAAGACATTTCAATAACCAGCTTCGCTGCAGGAAGAAAGCTCAGAAAGAGATATCTGCCAGCTACTTGCGCAACTCTTCTGCCATACAAATGAGTTCCCTGAAAAGCAATACCAGGAACACAGTAACTACCATGACACAAGTGAATGGGCACAACTTGAAACAAGAAATGTCATTATGATTTAATGGGTGTGCTTTTTGACTGTGAAACAAATCTGAACTTCTCCTTTGCAGCTTGTAACTTGGTTTTGACTCTCATGCTTAGACAGTCCTCAGAAGAGAGGATCTGTTAAATTCTGGCCAATCTTAGGTTATTTCACACCTAGTCTGACTCCTAAGCTAGAAGTGAAGAATATGTTTTATTTAGAAAACAAAACTTACTGGCATCATATTGTACTTTAAAGGATAATATATGTTTAACATAAAGGAAAGCAGTGTATCTGATACAACATTACTTTAAAAAGTATAGATTTTCTGATCTCAAAACATGTATTTTTAACTAAATATTCATCCAGGTTTATGTTTTGCTTTAACAGCTTTTGCATGATTTTAGCTCTGTCGTGTGTACTAGCATTGCTGATTAAGACTGTTAGGCATTTTAGATTCAATTAAGCTTTTAATTTTTAATTTATTTTTTCTTTAATCAGCTCACATGTCAGCACATGTAGTCAGTTAGACACAATGAATGAAGCTTATTGCTGCTACTTATGCAAGTGTGTTCATATAAAAGTTTTGGAGGGGGGTATCAGAGCTAATTCTCCCCTTATACAGTGGCATAGAATCTGACAAATAATCATTCCCAAGCCAGGTGAGAGGTTAGCTTTTGTGTCTGAGCTCCAGAGAGAAGGTGCTCAGTGTCCTTCTTAGCAGGGGCAGTAATTGCAGACAAAAGCACCTTGTGCAAGTAGTTTTTTTATGGCCAGTTCATGAGCCAAATGTAATTTAAAGTATCTTTTTGTCTACATTTGGGTGTAACTGCTCCAGCACAGATCTGTCTCTGTCACAACAGTGTATCCTGTACTTCTGCAGTTACTTCTCTAAGGTAAATACTAAAGAGTACACTAGAAATTTAGATTGGATTTCAGATTATTAGACTTATAATTTCAAAAGCTGAAGAGCTAATGCAATGTATCAGTTCACTGTTCCCTTTGTCCTTAATAAGCCCTTATTTAGTTACGTTTGTAACTCTGTGAACCACCTGAGATTCAAAATTTCTTTCTCAATTCCTTTCTTCAAGACTAGTTATAGCCCTATCCCAATTTTTAAAGGAGTGAGAAGTTGTATTGATGTAATCTGTAAGTGTTCTAGCTAATTACCTGAAAACAAAATCTCCAGTTGTAACCGCTTAACAGGGAAAGCAGCAGATTGAAGTTCTTAATGTCCACCAGCATGGTCCAGTTGGTGAGACCTACAGGAGGATGTAATGTAGTAAAAGTTGTGTGCAGCATTCAAATGAGAAAACTTACTAAGTTCAGTGTAGCCTGGCTCCATATGGCCTACCCTGCCTGGCTTAGTTGCCTTGTGGCTTCAGTGACTCCTGGGAAGTCTTTGTACAGAGGAGCTGATTAACATGAACTTGTAAGTCTGTGTGGAATGGTTTAGAAAATTGTCATCCTGTCATAGTTTAGGAATGGTATTCCCCAATTTAGTGTTCCCACTGAAACACTCCAAACCATGTGCCGCTATCTCACGCGCCACTTCCCTCTCTCCCTCCCCCTGCAGCAGGATGGAGAGGAGAAACTGGAGGCACAAAAAGCAAATATCAACGGTTAAGATGATAACAGTTTACTAGAAACAGCAGTGAAATAAGCAACAAACAGTAGCAACAACAACATTATTAACGGAGTGTTATTCAAATGAATACCAAGAGGTGAAGGATTCACATGCAAGCGCTCACCATGGGGAACTTGGCACTATCTGGACTGCCCACCTCACCATTGGCCTGACT
>VYZT01065336.1:31029-52961 GCA_013400735.1 Pomatostomus ruficeps
CCCTCCCGCGCGCACTTTGGCATGAGGTGCTACAGAGTAACCTCAGGGTCCTGGCCATTTTCCTCCTGGCTACTGCTGAAATGAACCCTTTTCTGGCTGGAATCAGAACACATCCATAGCTGCCTAACACTGCATCATCCTCCTTTCTCTCCATTTTGCCTCTTCTCTTTCTTCATGCCTTAGTTCTGTGTGAACCCATATATTCTCAGAACTCCTTTTTAATTTTATACCACTAATTCTTTTGGATGCTAGACAAAGTTTTGGATTCTGCTCTTCTGATCAGTCTTGGGTCCTTTTCACTCACAAATGCTTTACACCTGCAAAGCACAAAAGCTTAAAGTCTTCCTTTGTCAATTCTTCATGCTTATTATTGACTGTGATCAAGTTTTCTGTTTATTTCTGCTGGGGTTTTTTTGGTTCCCTGCTCCTCATTTTGGTTGGCAATCTTTCTACACTGCATAGCCTTTCACAGAACTTCTAAATCCATTGTGGTTTTTATTTCCTAAATGAATTTTTCTGATGTGAACATTACCAGATGATACAGGTGCCCTATCAGAGAAAGAATGATCTAATTTGTAGTAGATTTGATGCTTCTGTTTGATTCATACTCTCCACTCAATGTCTTAAATTGCTGTATGTGGTATGGAGAGCCTGAGCCAGCTTTCTGGTAGAACAACAAGCTACAATCTGTTCCTTTCTATTGTGAGGAGAAGGTGTTCTGAGGTAGACTATAACTCCTTCTTGTCAGGAAATCAGCACAGTTTTGGTTCATTATTTCCCAGACCTAATATTCAAAGTCTGTTTTGAGTAAGTAAACTAAATTGTATATAGGTCCTCTCAAATTCTTGTAGCATGGTGTGGAGGAATTAGTCTGTCTGGAACTTTACTAGGCGTGCTGCTAACCCAACGTGCACATTTTGGAAGTGTCTGTTACTGTGCTTCTGTACACACTGTATATAAGTACAGCTGTATGTATAAAGCTATTTCCAGACAACTCTGCTTGCTAACAATTAAAATGATTGTACAATGCATTTTATGATGTATTTTCTTCTAACTGTAGTCTAAAAAACAAAGGAAATCTGTAAATAAGATCATGTCAGCTTTTCACACACTACATTGAGATCTATGCCAAAACAGTTGTTAAAATGCCATCTGTTTTGGTTTTTTCTGTTATGAAAATTTTGGATTGCTGGAAATACAACACATTTCCTATCTTCCTCTTCTGAGTTTTGAGATGGTTTCTTTCAAAAATACTTTTGCAATCATTAAGAAGACTACCATCCCTTCTCAGTCTTTGAAAAATGAGAGAATAGAGGTAAATACTGTTTCCTCAGTGTAAGACATTTATTTTTTTTATAGACTAGAGCTAGTACAAAGTAAGTCTGATAGCATCTTCTCACTCCACCCTGTCAACACTAGAAATATTAAATACACTACTGAATCCTGACATGTCAGTATGGTTAAATTCTCAACCATGTCTCATTTAGCATTACACTGTGATGTGATAATTATCTTCAACAAAGCCACTTCACTTACAGTACAGGACAAATCTTTACAACATGCCCCATGGATATTTTTCTTAACTCAGTCAAAACAGATTCACAGAAATTATGGCGCAGGAATTAGCAGAGTTGATTGAGAGGTCTTAAACCAAGCTCGAAGGGGGAAAGGGATAAGACCAGGCTCACTAGAGATCAGTCTAGGGGTAGCAGGCTTGTGATGAGGGCAAAGCATTAGCCCAGCTGAAGTGCATCTACACCAATGTACACAGTAAGGGCAGCAAGCACAAGGAGCTGGGAGCCATTGTACAACAGGAATGTTATGTATTTGCTATCATGGAAACATGGTGAGATGACTCATGGCTGGAGTACTGCAATGGATATCTATAAGCTCTATAAAAGAGACAGACAAAGCAGGAGAGGTGGTGGGGTGGCACTGCATGTGCCTGTAGGCAAAGATCAGGGGGAAGGTCAGCAGGGTGGACATCATGGTGGTGGGAGTCTGTTCTATTCCACTCAACCAGGACGAACAGACAGAGGAGGCATTCTACAAGCAGCTGGCAGAAGTCTCATGGCTGCCAACCCTTGTACTCATGGATGACTTCAACTTGCCAGATGTCTGCTGGAAATACAACACAGCAAAGAGGAGGCAGTCTAGGAAGTTCCTGGAGTGTGTGGAAGACAACTTCCTAACACAACTGGTAAACGAGCCTACCAGAGGTGTCCTGCTAGACCTGTTGTTTGTAAACAAAGAAGGACTGGTGGGTGATTTGGTCATCAGTAGTTGTCTTGGGCATAGTGACCAGGAAATGTTAGAATTTCATTACTGGGTGAAATAAGGAGGGCTACCAGTAGAACTTCCAGCAAGCAGATTTTGGCCTGTTTAGGACATTGATTGACAGAGTCCCTTGGTAGTCAGTTCTGAAGTGTAAAGGAGTTCAGAAAGGCTGGATGTTCTTTAGAAAGGAATTGTTAAATGTTCAGGAGCAGGCTGCCCCCAACTGTAGCAAGACTAGTCATCAGGGAAAAATACCAGCCTGATTAAACAGAGAACTTAGGCTGGAATTTAGGGGAAAAAAAGAGAATCTATCATCTCTTAAAGGAGGGCCAGGTAACTTGCGAGGACTATAAGGATATTGCAAGGTTATGTAGGGAGAACATTAGAAGACCCAAACCAGAATTTGCATGTATTTTATGAGATGTGAAAGTCTGGAGTTATACTCAGAACTAAGGGTAGATGAGCTCAAGACAGTGGAATATAATCAATATGATCTAAAACCACTGCCAGTTCTAAAATGACAAAGTACTCTTACTTTTGAACATCCCAATGCCTGCAACTAAATGTTGCTGAGCCCCCATCAGCTTCGCCTGAGTGCAGATTTACTTAAGAGTGCACACTTTTCAGAAAAGCACAGCATAGCTTTAGGTGGGCTCGTGAATCTACAGCTGCTTCTCCAATCTGATTCTGTGGCTGTGGAGAATGGAATTGTCAGCAGCAGAGGAGGTATCTATCTGTAGAAGAGAATGCCAGCAACAGCAAACATTATAGTTTTCACAGTGCACCAGCTTCTGTTAAATGCTTCTCATATGTCTAGACACTGTGTGCTTTTTTCTCCTATGTTGGCAAAAGCCAATATGTTCGACATGTTTCATTATTACCACTTTCATACAGATACATCTAATAAAACATAGGGACTGTACTAGACTTCCACACAGTGAAGGGATGACAGTGTTCTAAACCACCGTTGTACCCCAGAAGCCATATGGCCATCACTATAACTTCTTGAGCCAGGAATGTTTCCCAGAGAGGTTGTGGATGCCCCATCCCTGGAATTGTTCAAGACCAGGCTGGATGGAGCTCTGAGCAACCTGGTTTAGTGAAAGGTGTCCCTGTCCATGGCAGGGTGATTGGAACTAGATGATCTTTAAGGTCCCTTCCATGATTCTATGATATATGATTGCTCTAGCAGCCTGGATCAGCTGTGGACCAAAGCACTAACAAAGAAGAAAAGGCTAAAATCAGTGGTGTGTCTTTCTTAATGTTTGAGTGAGACATTATTGATATCATTACTTCCGGACCACAAACTCTCCCACTCCCACAGGTGTTGTTTTGAGTTTTGCAGTTCTTTAATGTTTCTCTTTGCTGTAGTACTTTCTCACGCATGATGTTGTAAACATGGCCATGTTTTTGCTAACTGTCCTTGTTGTTTTCATTCCATTCTCCTAGGCGGAGACATGTGATGGATTTTTCCTTTGACCAGTGTGATTGAGAAGTGGTAATTTCTACCTCCAATCCACAGTGATTTCTAAGAACATATAAATAAAAGTCAGAGAGTTCTGCCCTCTCTCTTTTGGCTCTCTCTCTTAGCTCTCTCTCTTTTTTGGCTCTCTCTTTTAGCTCCTCGACCTAGTCGGCTACGTGTGTTTTCTTTGTGTCCATACAGTGTGACACACAGGACTTCTCTTTATGCATTGCACAGGGAAGGAGCTAAAGATAGTAAGGATCACTGTAAGTCCAGTATTTACTTATTTTGGAGATCTTTCTTTTGCCACTTAAAAAATGACCTTTTGCTATGGTTTTCTTGAATGCTCTGTGTGTTGTTTACAGAGAAGAGCAGCTTTGTGGGTTTGGCCTTTATTGAAACAAAGTGTCTGCATCACCCTGACAGCTTGTATCACAAGAAGTCAGGCTGAATTTTCCAGGGTACTGACCAGTACTAACAACAGGCTCAAGACGCATTTCAATTAAACATCAAAGCTTCAAATCAGCTTATACCTGGACAGGATTTAGCAGCAGCTGACCAGAAAATCAGCTAATAAAGATGTATTTCTGAATAATATTATTAAAACCCGAGCAGATGCAAATTCCCAGTTTGACTCTCTTGCCCACAAGTGCAATAGAGAACAGAGACTACGTGCAGAGAGGAGGAAATGATCCTTTTACACAGTACGTACAGGAGGACCAGCATGCTGATGATCACACCCTGTGAGACTCCCAAATGGGCAAGCACGTGGTAGGAATTTAACCAACTTCAGAACTGCTCTTCAAAGATGTAAAGATGTTTTATGATTATTTTATAATGATGGCAGCACCCTGAATTTGGTTTAAAAAAAGGAGCACATTGCTAAGGAGTTTTCAGTAGTTTTCAACAGTATGTAAACAAGCACTGAATTGAAGACATTGAGGTGCTGGGACCTCAGTGGTTCAAGGTCCAGAGAAGGGCAACAGAGCTGGTGAAGAGTCTGGAGGACAGGTCTTATAAGAAGTGGCTGAGGGAGCTGGGTCTGTTTAGCCTGCAGGAAGCTCAGGGGGAACCTTATCACTGTCCAGAGGTATCTGAAAGGAGGTTGTAGCCAGGTGGGTGTGGGTCTCTTCTCCCTGGTAACAAGTGGCAGGATGAGAGGAAATGGCCTGAAGTTGTGCCAGGGATGGTTTACTTTGGATATTAGGAAAAAAAATCACAGAAGGGGTTGTAAAGCATTGAAATAGACTTCCCAGGGAAGTGGTGGAGTCACCACACCCAGAAGCATTCAGCAAATGTGGCTACGGCACTTGACGACATG
This sequence comes from Pomatostomus ruficeps, assembly GCA_013400735.1. Classification (NCBI taxonomy): domain Eukaryota; kingdom Metazoa; phylum Chordata; class Aves; order Passeriformes; family Timaliidae; genus Pomatostomus; species Pomatostomus ruficeps. The sequence continues at coordinate 36,093 of VYZT01065336.1, forward strand.
GTTTAGTAGTGAACACGGTGGTGCTGCTGGGTTGATGACTGGATCTGATGCTCTTAGAGATCTTTTCCAACCTTAATGATTCTATGGTTGTACAAATGCTGCAGATCAATTATTGTTTGTATGGTGGGTTGTAGAGTCTTTCCTCCTCCTTAGGAACACTCATCAGCTTTCTGTGGCAGTGCTTGGATTGTAGATGCAAGTATGATCTGAGAAATTATGTGGTGATGCGTACAGTATCAGCATTCAGCTGCCAACAAGCAGACATGATATGTCAGATCTGCAATCAGATGTGTAACTGGAGAAAAGAGATATAGTAAATATGTTTTAAAGCCCCTTGTATGTAAGAGAATGAGAGGAATTAAGATGAGATTTCCATTACAAAAAAAAAAGGAAATTTTTTTAGGTCATAACACAACACTTAGTACTTGTTACCTTACTGCCATTTAGCTAACCTGCCAAACCTCGTCATTATGTTTATCATCCAGAAAATTGTTCTTAAAATATGGGCTATTATCCTACAGAAATAATTTTGAAAACACATAATGATTTTTGGAAAAAATAGCTTGAGCTTAACAAACTAACCTAAGTCCACATAAATTACCTTAGAGAAAATGCTAATCAGGTAGGTAACTAATTACCATTTAATTGTTAACATTTCCTGTTAAACATTAAAAAATAAGCAATTGCAGCATTTTTTGACTTGAAATTTGACCAAGAATTATTAGAGCATGAGTCAAGAAGGGCCATTTGTTCAGGCCTCTCTTTCTTTACTATTTTTGACCCTTCTGATCCTCCATTGTCTTGTACCTTATGTTGTGCCTTATGTAGAGAGAGCATGAAGATGCTTTCTGCTCTAAGTTCTAGTCATGTAATTAATTAGAAATCTCATATAAAAGCCCTTAGAAGTTCCAGGAATTCCCGTGAAGAAAAATGGTGGAGGTAAGAAAATAGTCTGGATCTCAGTATTATTGTTGTTGTTGTCTTTTAATAACTTTTATGTTAATTGATTCACATATAACTTAGCGATATTTGTTAAGACCTCATTTTAAGTCTGGAATAACTAGAAATCATGAGTTCAGAATCATTATTTTGGGCTCACATTTGCATGAGTACAAAATAGGAAACCTTATTATGTATTTTCTAGGAAGGTTTTTTCTTGTACAAAGTAATTAAGGTGATACTGGTGTTTCTGAAAAATTTTCTTACTTTCCTTTTTATCTTTCCAACAGAAACTCTCAGGCCCTGAAATATAAAATGAATTTATGCATGTTTATTCTTGGTAGTGTAAAGCCAAAGTAAATATATAGTAAAACAGATATTCTTATATGATTTTATTTTAATTTTTTTCTCAAATACATGCAAAGCAGCCATGCAATTCTAATTTATATTAATAGGAAATACATACAAATATAGAGAAAACAATAAGCTAGTTCTTCAAAGTGCTTGTGGATTATAAATCAGACCATATGGGACTGAGTATCCATTGCACTACCTCAGCAGTTACCTCAATTTTAGTATAATTGGGTTCTAATTAAATTTTACTTTTGGAGAAAGGCTGCTAAAAATTAAATCTTAAGAGCTTTATGTTTCAAGCTGAGAACATGTTGGCAAGTGTTCATTGTAAAAAGTCTGTTAAAAATCCATTTATTCATCTCATTTAGCTTCTATAATTCCCACAGAAGCATAAAACCAACAAAGAACAACTGAAAACCAAACTCAAGTGTCCTGTGTGATGGCTCCCACTAGGAATGTCTTAAAAATGGAAATTCTTCCCAAGAAAAGAAATTATATAAAAAATACCAACATTTTTTCTTGAAAATGTCACGTTTTATGTGAAAAAACCAAATTATAAACTTTTTAAGAAAAATTACAGTACTTCTGGAATCTAAGCAAAAAAGCAGAGAAAAGTCAGATTTTTTACTTAATGATAGACATTTTCTGGTTTTGAGGAGAAGAACATTTCCTTTTAGCTCAGTTGGTCAGAGGATGATGCTAATAAAGAGATTGTTGTGGGTTTGATCCTCATATGGGCCATTCACTTAAGAGCTGCACTTATGATCTTTGTGGGTCCCTTCCAACCCAGACTATTCTGTGATTCTGTGAACTCAAACTGCCCAGTTCCAACTCTTTGGCATAAATCTTAAATCCTGTGAACTGTTTGACAGTCCCCATGCAGAAATGATGTGTGTAAAAGGTCAAGTTTTAAAGGATCTGTCGTGTATACTGAGAATTTTTACTAGAGAACTGCCTTTGTATTTCGCAACATTATGTATGGCTTTTATTTAATGTGAAAGATATTGATATGAACAAGCACAATGCAGTAATTTGACTGAAAGGCAGAAAGCAAAAGTGCCTATTCCATCAGTCTGTCAGAAGATAATAAAGATATTTTCTGACACAGTCTAATATCAGGTACTGAAAGAGTGAGGCCAGGGCACATCAGAACACTTCAGTGTTTTCCCAGAGCTTGCACGATGGCAGAACCAAGAGAAAGTTTAAATGCAAAAGCAGTTTCTCTTCTTACTGAAGCAAGAAGACAGCAGGTACAGTCCTTGGGTACACCCTTCAGACATGTCAGATAGAATAAAACTTTCCTTTTTTGTAGCTGTCTTTCATGCAATCCTGTTGGATCAGTGGCTGCGTGCACTACTCATGCAAGTAGTCAAGTCTGTGACTTCTACGTTCTCTTGTGTTTTCTAAAATGTGGCAAATAATGTGTGACAAGTGAGCAGAAAATACTGTGGGGGGTGTAATCAATGGGAGAATACTTATTTTGCAATGTATCTGTTTTGCACTTTTCTGCTAAGTGACAAATAGATTTGAAAAGATACAAAATTGTCTCAAGCCATACACAGCAGAGAACCAGGATAAATCACGTACCTCATACTGCTGAGTAGACACTCCCATAGGACTGCTGTGGGCTTCTGTACCCTTCAGAGAGTGTGTTGCCTTATGGCATTGGTCAGAAGTGGGAATGGGTAACAGCACAGGACTCACCAAGAAAATGCACTTGACAAAATCTCACAAAACCAGATCACAATCAGTCTTCTGATAAATCAATTAAGATGTGAAATATTAATGATGTTAATTTAATGTAATAAAGTTAATGTAAAAATTAAAAGTGTGCTTCATCTGGCTGTAATTATTTATCCAAATGTAGTCTAGACATCTCTTCCAGAATTGGTGTTTATTTTATTTCCTACTCACTCTATCTAGCATAGATGTGTAATTCACTTTCTACAGAGTGTGTTGCTTTGTGTATGTCTATGCCCTCATCCACACTTATGCACAGCCTGAATGCCTGGATATTTATACAGTCCTGCAACTAAAAGAAAGGTGTTTGCTGGGAAGTCATAAACGAGACCACTTTGTTTTCTGTACACAGTCCTTTCTCACCATAATCATCAGAACTTTTTTTGCAGAAAAAAAGGTGGAAAATCCTTCTTGCTTTTGAAGACTCATTAACAGAAGAACCCCATAATCTGCAAATAGTGGTGTTCTGCCAGGATAGAAAGGCATAACCTCTGTAAGATCCGTGCTGAGAGCAGGATTGAGTATCTCAGAGAACACTGGACCACTACCACAGTGCATGCTTCACTGATAACCTGGGAAAAAAGCTCCCTTCCGTGTCTGGAAAAGAGTTTCATCAGTCAGTCCTGCAGACTTTCCTGTGCAAGTCAATAGCTGCTCAGTGTACCCAACAAATTGGCATGCTCACCCAGAAGAAGGAATTCGTCTGTCATGGGATGAGGAAATACTGAAAGAAGACAATAGGAAGGTAACAGAGAAGAAGCCCCTAAGGTTCCCCAAAATAGGAGACATTACTCAGAAAACCTGACTTGGTTTCATCCTGGACTTAAGAGTCCAAGTGGAAGTATACTTCAGGGATCTCATTGTATTTTCTTAGGTTATGGGGTACTAGAATAAGTCAATGCTATATATGTACATCTTCCTGGTAGGAAAGATAGGAAGATGCATAGGTAAAGTGTGACAAGAACAAACAGGAAGAATCTAGCAATACATCCCTCATTGAGGATTTTGGACAGAGATGGAGATTCTTTTGCTTCCTTTCAGCAGGCATTTCTAATTGTGTATTGCAATGTAATGCACACATAAGGACTTTCCATTCTGTCAGGCATTCTGATTGTTAACACCATTAGAAAACATCTGGACAATTTCATATAGTGTAGTTGTGCTGTAGCAGTTAAGAGAACTATTTTTTTCCTTCCTATTTAAATTCAGTGAGTTATTCAACTCCACAAGAGAAAGAAAACCCCCAAAGCTAGAAATTAATCTTTTATAGAGTAATATCATGATAGAAATGCCTTAAAAGAAAAAAAGTAGGAATATGATATTTTCAGTCTGTTTTTACACCCCCAGACTATGGCGATAAATAACACTTTGCTCTGCCTCTCCTTCCCCATTCCTGTGGCAGTGTTAGTGTTGTTCTTTCTGGAGAAACTCCACGGTGCAAATAACAGGAAAAACCCACTTTCACCACAGTGGGAGTTGAAAACAGAACATTAACTTGAAAAATTAATGGTCCTCATAAGATTATAATTTTATGGATGGGTAAAGAAGGCTTCTGAGACCAGCCTTTAAGTCTTAAGAGGTAGTATATGAGACTTCACAGACTATGCAGAACTAACTTTACCTACAAGATGTTTATGGTGTATAGGAAAGAAAATTCCTGAAGCTGCCTACAGACTACTGTCTATGATGTGCTGGAGGATGTAGCAAGTGCCAGAGTCTTGTGCTGATATGAAGCTGGGGTATAGGTAGAACATTCACTCAGACCTGAAGGTTGAAAACGAAAGTTGAAAATGTCTGAAAATACAAGACATTTTTACTGCACCGGTATGCCTTCCAGAAAGAAAGACTACAATAATGTTAAGGCAGGTCTCTAAAACTTACCACACAGAAGGAGTTTTAGTATAAAGGAAACTTCTCTTTTTAGTGATTATTTTAAAAAAGAAGGGTAGGTTGTTGTGGTAGGACCCTTACTGTGATCTGGATGAGCACTTTATTAGAAGTATGACAGAGAGAGAGGAAAGTAGCTGAGAAGGTAGGCAAAAGGACCTTAAAACACTATGATTTACTTTTAAAAGTAAATCCCAGCATCTTGTATTGACTGAAGAGGTCCTATATTTGTTTTAAAAGCCTTACTGAAATAGGACACTGTTACTTAACTAAGAGCAGATAAAGGAAATTTCAAGGGCAGATCATGTCTGGAAAAATTATCGGACCATTGTGGAAAGCAAAAGCTATCTCAATACCTTTTTTTCCAGTTTTTACATTCGAAAACTGCCTGATACTGAGGCCCCAAAGAAGATTGAGAAGCATCAGGTTTCTGGTGCATGAATGTGCCTTTTGTGCTGACTGAGCCAGCCTGACCTTGCTTCAGAAAACCAGTCTTGGGAGAACTGGTAACCACAGTATGTGTCCCATTGTGGACACCAGCTGAGCAGCCTGACATGAGGACAGCTTGTACTCAGGGCTCTCAGGCATGCAAGAGATGAAGGCAGTGATGTGCTGGTGCTCTGCTCCCTCCCGGGGCTATGTGGTTAGGCTTAGACCTTACACTCCCTAAAACATCATCTATAGCTTGTCTTATGCACAGATTGCAAACTGCTGATGGATATGCTACACCTCTGCTAAATCCTTTAGACATACACCTGACAGTCATGGGCTCTGGGTACAGTTCAAGAGAACAGAATCATAGCTCATAACAAGAGTCCAAACACTCCCTTAACACAAACACACACACACATACTGGTAAGAATTAATGCTCAATGCAGTTGTTAATTCAAAATATTTATGTGTTGGCTCTGAGTGCTTGCATAGCTTCACTCTCCTAGTCACACATCCAGTTTTGGGTAGTTTTAGGTGTGCTATAGTGGGGTCACTGCTGAGATGTTCCACTAGTCCAGTGTGATGAACACGGACACAATAGTTACATAGAATTGTAGAATGGTTTGGAAGGAACCTTAAAAAACATCTAGTTCTAACCCCTGCCATGGGCAGGGAACTCTCACTAGACCAGGTTGCTTAAAATTCTGTCCAATCTGGTCTTGAACACCTCCAGGTATGGGGGGTACACAACACCTCTGAGCAACCACCCTCACAGGAAAGAATTTCTCCCTAATAGCTAATCTAAACCTACTCTATTAAGGCTATTCCCCCCTTGTCCTGTCACTACATGCCCTTGCAAAAAGTCCCTCTCCAGGTCTCTTGTAGGACCCCTTCAAGTACTGGAAAACTGCTACAAGTTTTCTCCAGAATCTTATCTTCTCCAGATTGAATAACTCCAACTCTCTCAAGCCTTCTTTGTAGGAGAGGTGCTCCAGCCTTCTGGTCAACCTTGTGGCTCTCCTCTGGACTCAGTACAGGAGATTTTCCATCTTCTTAAGTTGGGTCTCCAGAGCTGGACACAGTACTCCCGGTGGAGTACTCCACGAGGGCAGAGCAGAGGGGCAGAATCCCCTCCCTCGCCCTGCTGTCCATGCTGCTTTTGGTGCAGACCAGGATCTGGGTGACTATCCGGGCTGCAAGTGCACACTGCCAGCTCATGTCCAGGATCTTGTCCACCAGCAGCCTCAAGTGCTTCTCAGCAGGGCTGCTCTCGATCAGCTCATCCCCAAGTGTGTACTGATTCCAGGGGTTGCCATGACCCACATGCAGGACCTTGCACTTGCCCTTGTTTAACTTCATGAGGTTTGCACAGGTGCACCTCACAAGCCTCTCAAGGTCCCGCTGGATCGCATCCTTTCCCTCCAGCATGTTGACTACATCATATAGCTTGGTGTTGCCAAACTTGCCAAGGGTGCACTCAATCCTACCATTCACATTGCTTACAAAGATGTTAAACAGCGCCGGAATGGTGCAGTCTTTTCCTGGCCATGATGTGTTTTAGGATAAGTGTCATCCATTTTATTTCCTTTTCTGTCACTGGCTTATCTATCTGTCCTGTAAATATGTTTACATGCAGTACCTTTGAAGGTTTGCACTCTTTCTTGGTGTTTTAAGCATTAACAGAATGAAACCAGTGCTAATAAAAACAATGTCATGTTATCTATTTCTGAAGTCTGAGTGTAATGTTAGGCAAATATTTTCATTACATCCTACTCAAAATATCTACTACATAACTCTTCTTCATTTCTGTAAATGCTGATGAATAAATTGGTTACTTTTGGTGTACTCTATCACTCTCAGTCATTTACCATTCAGGAAATAACACTGTGAGGTTTGAGAGCCTGAATTTTATCTGTCTTATGGTTTATTTCTACAAGAACATTTTATAAACTTAGACTTACTGTCTCCTGTACTGAGCTGACAAGTAGAGGTATCATTAAACCATATAAACAGTAGTTTACAAAATATTTTCCTTTTTTCCCCCCTTTCTTGGCATGATAAATGAAATCTTACTTGGAACAAAAAAATGTTGTTATGAATTACGCCTCAGCTTTCACTTGAAAAGTATCTTTGATAAACTGACAAAAAGTGTGTCGCTTGATTTCTCATTCCCTATCCATAAAACTATTTTATTCAGCTGTTAAAAAGGGAAAGAATAATATGCAGAAAGGTGGTTATTATGTAAAAAAGAAGGGAAAATCAGAAGCCTAGTCCCTAGTTTGCACACATTAGCCTTAGTCCTCTCACCTAAGTACAATATTCATTACCTAGAACATATAATAAGTATTTTTTCTCAGGTGGACCTTGTATTTCCAAAAATGGTCAGCAGTTTCCTTGTTTCCAGACTTTATGCTCATTCAGCTGTTGGCATATTTGTAATGACTCTCAAGAGGAGGGTTGATTAGTACATACTGTGGTAGCTTTTCCAATTAAGGTTTTTTCTTCAGGAGTGTGAATTTCACATTTTGGTAGCAATCCATGAAGGATTAAACTTTTTGTTGACACAGCTGAATGGGATTTAAAGTTACTTAATCCCCTAAAAACTGGCCTCTCAAACATTTTGCCAGTTCACTTCCCCATAATAGTATTTCATAATCAACCTCAAACCTCAAATTGTTTTCCGGAAGTTTTCAATGTAGTACTTTTAAGCAGAATTGTTGCTTTTTACTAGTTTTTGACAGATATTCTGGCTCTGCAGAAAATAAAATCTATTTTGATGCAGATTTCCAAGGTATTCATTTACTCAGAACTGACCAAAAAGGTGTCCAAACATATGTTTCTCTCAAGTAATTAATTCTCTAGCTGTTTGCATAAAGCCAACTCTTTTGTTATGCTGATGGTTTTTCATCAGTATAAGCAATGAGATAATTTTTCTGGGAAGGAAGAAAAGAAGTCAACCCTGCAAAAAGAGTAATATTTTCTGTTGGGCAAAGGGGTGCTCTCTTGGTGTGTCAACTGCAATGTGATGGACCATAAGTAGCAGTAGTTCAGTCCATCACTCATGACTGAAGTGACTGCAACTGTCTAAGACACACACAATAAAATGGCCGTCTTTGAGAGGAAGCATTCCCTGAATGCCCTATTTGGGATTTTAAAAATCAGGAAAGCATTACAATGGGCACTAATGTGGTAAGTAGACAAGGAGTTGAAACCTATACAATGAGTTTCAACACCTAAATGTTTTCCAGTAGTATACTCTTCCAACCTACCACATTATCTGGGGATTCACAAGAGTGTAAGTCTGATAATTCTCCAATTAGATTTCTGATTAACATGCATAGGATATCCTCCCATTTTACCTTCCACCCTTTGGTTTAGCTTTTACAAAGCATGTGTTCCAATAAACCTGTCAGGGAAGCCAATAATTCTAGCAGAGTGTAGACCATGAGCAGTTTCCACACACTGTCCTGAATGGTAGATCCTAAATCAGAAGCAAGAGTTACCCACTGGAAAAAAGGCAGCAATCTGCTTGTGACCATCTTGGCTTTTGCGTAAATGACAAAAGTGAATGGGAGAGGAAGGAGAAAAGTGATTAATTTTCTTGCCAACATCACGTAGAGTGAAGTAGGTGTCAAAAGACAGACCAGTTGTGAAGAAGAGGGAGATGTGAAGAGGCTGTCATAAAGTCACGGGGATGTGAAACACACACAGGAAGGGCTGGGATAGGCGGAGGAAACCAACCAGTGACTCGGATTGGTTAGCGTGAAGATATGGAACAGGCAGCAGTGATCTTGGAGGCATGGAGCTGGGTTAGGGGAAGCTGGAACTACCTGGTGAGTGTGACAGTAGGCTGCTGTCACATACGTCTTTTGGCTATGCAGAAGCTCTCATAGCTTCAAGGAATGCAGCTGCACAAAGAGATAATGGCTCTGTGATCAAACCATGCAGCACCTGTGGGACTAGTGGCAGCTGCTCTACCAGCTTGATTTGTTTTCAATTTACTGTATATTGTTTTCTGTGGGAAAAAAAAGACCTAGCTGAGAAGAAAGGAGGAAGGTTGCTTTTTTCTAGGTGATGCTGCCTGACACATGCAGCACTCTCTGGAGTCTTCATCTCCTGGAAGCAACTGGAAAAGAAGAAGTTTGTGTACAAACTTGCAGATTGTACACAAATCCCCTGTTACTTTAATTTTCTAAAAGTGATTAAATATGTTGATTCTAGCAGGGGGTGGTGGATACTGTAATCTCTCAGTTCATGGTCAATGAAAACCAGTCAGCCCAAATCCTCCAGATCCATGCTCCAGGGAACGTCCAGGTATTTTCTGCAACAGCTTCCATGACATAGGCAGAGAAACTACTCCTGAGACTACCTTTTGGAGAGGCAGGCTCAAACACTGAATTAGACAGAAGCCTTTTGTGTCTTTGCTGAAAGCTCCAGATGCTGATTCATTGGCAGCTGCTCACTATCACTACAAGTTTTTTATTATTATTTGTAAAACAAATTGGTTGTCCTTCTACATATGTCTGCTTAAAAAACACCTGTCAGGCAATTAGCTAATTGCCAGCCAATAATCCTTGGACAGTGTGTTGCAGGGTCTCTTACATTTCAGCTCATTTTTTGAGGCAGTACAAATTAAGAGAAAGCTGCTTCAAATGAACAACTAGTTTAAAGCTGCACTAGGTAATGTCCCTGTCATTGCTAGTTGCAGTGCAGGAAGGGATCTAGCACAGAAGGGCAGTGTAGGTGTGTCCTCCCAGTTCTTATCCAGTCCAGCCTTCATGCTGACCCAGATCAGTGTACAGAAGCAGGAAGCCATACATGATACTTTATAATTTCTAAACATCCTTCCCTGATTATTTTTTTTTTGTGTGGAAGATGAAAAATTTGTGCTAAACGTGTCAGGAAAAAATTATTACTAAAAAATAGCATATACTAGCATTGACACAGCAACAGTTGATTCCTGTTGCTTAAACTAAGAGTATGACAAAGTTAGAACTGCTTTTAAGGTTCAGCAAAATTCGGTGGAGTAATTAAATAAGTTTGTACAAATGATGATATAAACACTGTGATAAATAATTTTTCTAGCTACCAAGTTTCTAAGTGTGGATAGAAGACTGTTTCCTGTGTATCCATTGTGTTGAATATCATTTATTCCACTGTTGGGGGTGTCATCTGTGACCATGATAACCTCATAAAAGTAAGACATGGATACAAAATGATCTAACAAGTTGTATTAATTGTCAATGCATTGATGTTGATAACTCAGACTTCATTTTCCAGTTTTGAAATATTAACACTTCAGTAAAATGTTTAAATGAAAAATAGAATCATAGTATCAAACCTTACAGAACCAATCTGAAGAGAGGTGGCTGCTTGACAGAACTAAGGCCACTTATCCCAGAGGTGTATTAACGATTTTGCAAGGAGAACTTTCTGCCTTCATGGGATATGGACTTCATCTTTTTGTAACAGACATATACATTTTCTTGCTCTATTTTACTGTNTGAACCCCCACACCCTGCCCCCCTTGCACTGTTGGTGGGAGGGAGGGAGGGGTGGGGAGTGGAAAGAAGGGTGTCTTTTAAAGGTTTAGTTTATTTCTCATATCCTCCTTCTAACTCAGGTAGTAATAAATTTTCACTTTTGCAACTTTTAAGCTGAGCCTGGTTTGTCCTTGGAGCGTTTTCTCCCGGTTCCTTATCTCAACTCATAGACCTCTGAGTTAATTCCCTTGGTTTTTTCCCCTCTCCTTCCCTCATCTGCCCAGCTGTGGCAGGGGAGGGAACGAGTGAGTGGCTGCCGTGGGTGCCTGGCACTTAGCCAGGATCAAAACCACGACATTTACTCTATCTATTTTATTAATTTATTTATTTTCCATGGTGGACACTCAGTTGTGCCCCAAGGCAAACCCTCAGGTTGTTAATGATGGCCACTGGGTAGCATGGAATAACAAAGACATAATGTCAGTAGTTCTTACCAGGATACCAGCTCAGGGCATGTGCTTGGTTTCCTACCATTCTTTACCACAGTCTGCTAACTCATATGAGAGCTACAAGAATGTTCTTCCATCACTGGGATTAGTTTCTCTATTTCAGCTGCCACACCATGGACCAAGGAACCAGAAACTGTAACGGAGTTTTGGTGTTCTTTTCTCACTGAATTGCTTGCAAATGATGATAGAAACATGAGCAAACTCATTTTCAGTAATGTGATAAGAAAGAGTTAAACTAATGAATATGCAGTTATAGAAAAGAGGGGATGATTATAAGTGAATAACTTTCATTTAGATCTGAATATGTAGAACCACTCTGATGAGCTAATAAAATGCATTGCCTTTTCAACACAGTATTAGTTCTTAATAATGTTAAAGGCATTTGATTTCTTTGACTGGGAAGAAAGCCAATCCTAATCACAGACACTATAAACAATGGTCTAATCCCTTTCTCTGTTTTATTTCTCAGGTATTAATACAACAACATTTCTATGCATTTCTATTCCTTTCTATGCATTGCTAACACAGGACAGGACAGTCTTCTAGGAGGTAGATTATTTTAGGTTCAAAAAAGGTTGCTGCAACCACTTTCTTAATCTCCTTATTCATTACATGGACACCATGTGGGTTTTCAAAAACTGGCCCCCGAATCATCACTGCTGCGCAGTTTTGTTACCGACGTCCATCTGTGGACTACTTTGGTTTCGTGTCCAGACCAGCTGCCAGCAGAGAACAAGAAGCCGGGCTGCTGCGGACACGTACTCGGCAGAGAGACCAAGCGCCACAAACACAGAACCACCGCAGTCCTTGACCGGGCCAGGGGGGAAATCACTGAATTGTCACCACAGAGCCGCCGAGCTCCTCGCTGCATCCCCTCGCCCGATGGCAAGGGCTGGCAGGGGGCACGGGCACCGCGAGCACCCACACGGTCCCTCCACGCCGGGCGACGCCGCTCCGGCCCGCTCCGGGTGCTTCCCCTCCCCGCGCTACCAGCTCCTCGTAGAGATCCCCATGGCGCAGCGGAAAAACGGAGCTTAGCGCTTCCTCCATCCTCTCCGACGCTCGGTGCCCTCGGTAGTACTCGGCCGCCCCCATCGCGGGGCAGCTGCTCGGCAACGGAGCCAGCGAGCGCCTGTCCCTTCCCTTGCTCCCCGCCAGCCCCGGGGCGGGAGAGCAGCGCCTCAGGGCGCTCTGCCCGGGCCCCACGTTCCCGGAGCTCTGCCCCCTCAGACCCGCCCGGGAACATCCCGGGCTGGGAGCCACGGGTGCTTCGCTTTGGCCCGGCTCGGTTCCTTAGTGCCTCAGAACGCTGGTCATGGCCTTCCAAATCAGGGCGCCCCTAGCAGGCGCTCCTCGGTTTTAAAAGTCTCCGCGCAACAACACTGTGCGAGATTATGGTCCTGAAAGAGGGACAAGTTGTGGTTTGGGAAATATCCGGTGAAGATAGTGCTGCCAAACGCCCACAGTAACTCCTATGTTTGAAAGTCCTCTGCTTTCAATGAAAAGAAACATTTCACAACCTAAATGATAATTTTTAGTCTGTAATTTCCTGCAATAACTTCAACTCTGTTATACTGTTCACTGGTAATTTTGTTGAAGTAACTGAAAATGGAGATACTAAAAAAGCTGTTACCTGCACACTTCCCCAGCTCTAAAATCAATATGTGTGGACCTTTCCTCATTGTATGCTTACTTCTCCAGATGGGGTGATAATGAAGAAAAATCCCTATGGAATTGTTTTCTTTTTCTTTCACATCCTTTAGAAATACTATGGTACCTCTCCAGACATTTAAATCCTTTTTAAAGCTGTTTCCTCTGAGAAAGTTTCTGAACTGACACTATCTGTTCCTTGAAGAGAGTGGATAGCACGAGTGCCTCATTAGATTTTCATACTTTGGGACGAGTTAATGTGGTGGGTGGCTGCTCCTTTGGGCATGTAGCTGCTTCAGGAGGGGCTTGTGCAGTCAGAGGGCTGGGTGGCAATAGTCAAATAGTGCAAGATCTCTGTCACATGCACAGGCTTGCCCCAGAAAGCTCTGGTTTAATTAAATATTCCTGGAAGAACAGGCTTCTGGAGGTGTAATGGTACTGGTGTGTGGAAGTCTCTGAGCATGATCATATGCTCAGTAATAGAACCCGGTGTGAGAGCAGTGCCTTCTTATATGTTTAAGTGTTCTAGATCAGCTTCCCACCTTCTGCCTTTTAACAGGCTCTAAATAAAATGCATTATGAAGGAACATGTTGGAGATAAAAGGGAGACTAGAGAAAATATCAGACTTCTATGGAAGGAAATGGGAGAACTGATTGCCTAGGCTATGAAGAAGGCTGATATACTCAATGACTACTGTGCCTCTCTTCACTGGCAAGTGCTCCAGCTACACCACCCAAGTGACAAAAGGAAAAGTCAGAGACTGAGAGAACAAAGGGGTAACAGTGTTGGTGGATGAGGGAGGAGTAGCTGATGTCATCTGCCCGGACTTGTGCAAAGCATTTGACACTGCCAGCATGACATCCTTTTTCTTAAACTGGAGAGATGGATTTGATGGATGGACCACTGGGTGGATAAGGAATTGGCTGGATGGTCACACTGAAGGGTTTGTGGTCAGTGGCTTGATGTCCAATTGGACAGCAGTGACAAGAGGCATCCTCAGGGGTCAGTGCTCGGACTGGTGCTGTTTAACAGTTTTGTTGGTGACATTGACAGAGACACTGAGGCACCCTCAGCAAGTTTGCCAGTGGCCCTGAGCTGACTGTTGCAGTCAACATGCCAGAGGGAAGGGATGCCCTCCAGAGGTACCTGGACACACCTGAGAAGTGGACCCATTGAAAGTTGCATGGGCAACTTTCATGAAGTTGCAAAGGGCAAGTGCAAGGTGCTGCTCCTGGGTCGGGGCAATCCCAAGCACAAACACAGGCTGGACAGAGAATGTGTTATGGTCGGATTAGGGAGAAATGCCTCTGCCCAAATTAAGGTGCAAAGGAGACCATATGATGTCAAGATACAGATTTTATTTAACATGGATTTTATTTAGCAAGAAATGTGAGGGAGAGAGGTAGAAACAGAAAAGAGGTCTTAGAGAGAAAGAGAGGAGAAGAGAATCAGTTGGAACTAGATGATCTTTGAGGTCCTTCCTAATCCAAACCATTCTGTGATTCTAGAATATGTGTCCATATGTATTTTAACTTGATAGCATTATTATTATTATCATTGTAATTATTAGTTGCTACTTCTACTATTTAGTTTTCTTCTTTTTCTAAATTTTATTATTATTATTCTTATCCCTATACTTATTATTATTATTTACTACTACTACTTTCTTCTTCATTTTAGTATTATTATTCTTATTATTCTTATTATTTTTCTTCTGTTTCTTCCTATTTCCTGCTATTACTACTATTTCTTCTTGTTATCTTATTCTTACTACTTGTTTTTTTATTATTCAACTTTTTGTTCTTAGTTTTTTCATTATTCTTCTTATTTACTCCTACTATTTCTTCTTGTACATCATCTGATTCTGATTCTGATTTTGATTCTGATTCTGATAATTATTCTTTTTTTCTTGTTCTTGTTATTCTCTTTCTTATTCTTGTACTTTTTATTCTTGTTATTGTTATTCTTCCAATTTTTTTCTTTTTCCTGTTATTATTCTTATTCATTTTCTTTCCTCATTCTTATTCTTATTCTTATTCTTATTCTTATTCTTATTCTTATTCTTATTCTTATTCTTATTCTTATTCTTATTCTTATTAACTATTATGAGTGCTTCCTTTTCTTCATCTTTCTATTATTGCTATTCTTATTATTTTTCCTTTTTTTGTTGTTTGTTGTTTGTTTTTGTTTTTGTGTTTTGTTGGTTTTGTTTGGGTTTTTTTGTATTTTGTGTGTGTGTGTGTGGGTTTTCTTTTTTTTACTACTGTTATTTCTTAAAACCAACTTCTATTTGTTTTGGATGAATTGTGTGTGTTTCAGTCCTGCTGTGTGCAGTGGGGTCCTGGAAGCAATACTTCCTGTCTATGCCCATTCCTCATGGATAAAATCCCAAAGGATCACATGTAATCCTTTCAGAATGAGAGGAAATGGCCTTAGATTCCACCAGGGTATGTTCCCATTAAATATCAGAAACAATTTTTCCCTGACAGAGTGGTCAGGCCTTGGAAGAAATCACTCAGGGAGGTTATGGAGTCACTGTCTCTGGAAGTGTTCAAGAGTCATCTAGATGGGGCACTTGGGAACATGGTTTTGGGGTGATGCTGGTGGTGCTGGTGGGGCAGGATGACTTTCAAGGTCATTCCCTCCCTGATGACTCTCTCCAATTCACTGCAGAGCCAGCTGGCCCCAACTGTCCTCCATGGGTGCTGGTTTGGGGCTGGCCCCCTGGGTAATATTTGGTCTTGGAGAGACCCGCTTGGGGTGATCCAAAGCAGCCGGGGACTGCTCAGCCTGCAGGGACATGTCCAGGCAAAGGCAGCCTGTGTGGCTCCCTCAGGACGCTGGGCAGGCTGCGGACCAGCCACCATCTGCGGGGCCCGGGCTGGCGCCAGCAGCAGGCGCCAGCCCTCGGGCTGTGGCGCCAGGCAGGGGCAGCGAAAGAGGCTGCGCAGCGCCCGCAGCGCCCGCCTGAAGCGGGGGAGACGTTTCTTGCGGGGAACCGGATGCTGGCTGAGGGCTGGGGCTCACAGCTGGGGAGATGAGGAGCTGGGGCAGCTGCAAAAGGCAGGGATTGATATTTCTGTCCCTGCTTCTGGAATCTCTGCCTCGAAGGCAGGAGAAGCTGCATGTCCTCCAGGGGCTTGGGCTTCCAGATGGGGAGGCGAGGCACAGACCAGCTCTTGGAGGCACAGCTCAAATGCCTGGCACTCAACCCAAGCCTCCTGCGGGATGGGCACTGGGAGCCTGTCTCTTGCAAAACCCCCCAGTCTTTGATCACTGTCTTCTTCCCACAGCTCGAGGATGGTCATTTCCTCCCACATGTCCTCCTCCCCCAGCCAAGGGTTTGACCCCAGTGCTCCAGAGGCTCACATGTTCCCAATTGTCCCATGTGAGCACTTTGTTACTGTCATCTTCCCAGCTGAACTGCACAAAGAGTTGGTTACCATTCCCTTTTTGAACCTCCTGGCCAGTGGAGTCTTCCTCTTCAGAAAGCTCTTGGCCTATGGAATCTTCCCAATCAGAAAGTTCTTGGTAGCAACATACTTCTCTGTGGGACACATCTTGCTCACTGTATTTGTCCCAGCTGGACAGTTCTTGGAACCTACCAATATGTCCTTCAGAGAGCTGTGACTCGCTGCAGGCTTCCCCTTGGATCACTTGCTGTTTGCTACCAGCATCTCCCTGGATAAGCTCTGGTTCACTACAGGCTTTCCATTGGGATTATTCCTGGTACATAATGGCGTCTCCTGGGGTCAGCTCCTGCTCACTGTGCACTTCCCCTTAGGATAATTGCCCGTAGCTACCGGCATCTCCTGCAGTCAGCTATGGCTCACTGCAGGCTGCCCCGTGGGACAGTTCCTTGTTGTCCTGAGTT
>VYZT01065337.1:0-43333 GCA_013400735.1 Pomatostomus ruficeps
TTCCCCCCAATTCTTTCCCCCCAATTCTTTCCCCCAATTCTTTCCCAACTTCTTCCCCAACTTCTTCCTCTTCCTTTGAAAGTGGGGGTGACATCTTTGTCTCAATATCTGAATTTTAATTGTTTTTACCTCTGTGTGAAATGAAGCCAATAATGTTTGCACCCCTCCCACGCAGCACTGCTGGATCTGTGAGGGGAAAATACGAATTCCCTGCTGCTCTTTTGTGTTCATCCAAGCCCTGGGTGCAGCCATCTCACTCATTCTTGCATTTTTCGTTTCTTTCTTGCTTCTCCCCCCACAGCTGCAGCATCAGCAGCGCCCCAGCCCTGCCCAGCGGGCACCTTCTCCAGCGTGCCAGGGAGGAGAGCCCTGTCCGAGTGCCAGCCCTGCCCCTCGGGCTTCTACTGCAGGGAACCCGGCCTCAGTGCCCCAACGGGGGAGTGCTGGGAAGGTGAGAGGGGAACAGAGCTCCCTGCAGGCTGCCACAG
Organism: Pomatostomus ruficeps; assembly: GCA_013400735.1. Classification (NCBI taxonomy): domain Eukaryota; kingdom Metazoa; phylum Chordata; class Aves; order Passeriformes; family Timaliidae; genus Pomatostomus; species Pomatostomus ruficeps. The sequence goes on from VYZT01065337.1 coordinate 489, forward strand.
TCCCTGGGGTGTGCTCAGAGGGCTCCGAGTGACAAATTCAAAATAAATGTCTCTGTGAGTCACTGTGAGAGAGGAAAAGCCATTGCCCTGCTGGGAGAGCTGAGGTGCTGCACATCCAGGAAACAGGAATTTTCTGTGTTTCCCAGTATCCAAATGTTGTTCTGTGCCCCCTCAGACAAGAGAAGGCACCTTGTTGTTCTTTCTGAGCCTTCCTGTGCTCAAAGATCCTCTACTCACCTCGTCTCTGCGCTGTCCTGGAGGGGAACATTTCCTGCCTCTCTCTGGAAAGGCCAGCAGAGGTTAAAGCAGCTCGGCTGTGAAGGCAGAATTAACAGCATCTCTGTGTTCTGGGTGATGTGAGCACCGCCAGGGCAAAACTCAGATGTTCAGAGGGAAAACCTCTCATGTTCAGAGGGAAAACCTCTCATGTTCAGAGGGAAAACTTTACTTGAAGGGTTTCAATGACTGCAAAGGAGCAAAGAGATCAATGTTGGGCCATTCAGTGTTTTCCTGTGCTGTTTTTGGGGGACTGTTGGGTGTTAAATCTCCTGTTAGGAGAGCAGGGTGTTTGTGCAGCAGCAGCAGCGAGGCAGATTGAGGCCACAGCAGGTTTATTTTGAGTGGCCAGCGCGATGCTTTGTGTGCTGGAGGAGCCCTCCGTGTCTGATTCAGCTCCGTGCCCTCTGTCCCCGCAGGGTTTTACTGTGACAGCCGGCAAGGGCCACTCAGCGATGTCACCCTGTTCCCCTGCCCGCGGGGCTTCTACTGCCCAGCGGGGACCGCCCGGAGCTCCCAGCACAGCTGCCCTGCGGGGACCTTCGGGCCGAGGGAGAAGCTGAGATCCGCCCGGGAATGTCAGCAATGCCCAGCAGGGAAATATTGTGAATTCCCCGGCCTTGCTGCCCCGACAGGTACGTGGCTGTTCTCTCAGTCCTGCTCATCAGGGGCTGATAATTAATGCAGATTTTAGAGTCACGGCTGCAGTGTTCTCACCTCCGCTCAGGTGAAATGTCCCATTTTTTGTCAAGCTTGAGAAAGAAAAATACTCATTTTTCTAAGCAAGAAGAGAGAGAAGGACTGCAGAAACCAGAATTCTATGTGTGATAGTCATTTTAAAAAAATTCAATGTGAAGTTTTTCAGTGTCTGGCATTTTATGCAGAATGAGTTTGGGTTTTTAGCCTGGTTCCCAAAGAACTAATCCTTCTGTGAAACTGATGTGCACGTGATTAGGTTTAGCAGAGGAACAGAGGGTAAAATACCCAGCAATGACATCTCTCCATGTTTTCCCAAGATTGTTTTTTGGTTTTTTTTCACATCTGCTGATTTTTCCTTGGTCCTCATCCTGAGAGGCTCTAATTCAGCAAAGCACTTTGACAGAATTCTTAATGTTTCAGTCTCCACTTAAGGATGTTGAATATGATTCTAAAGGGAAATGTGTGCTGGGATATTTCTGGGAATATGGGGATATTTCGGGGAACGTGGGAATATTTCTGGGAATGCGGGGGTATTTGTGGGAATGTGGGAATATTTGTTGGAATGTGGACGCAATGCTCAGGCAGTGAAATGCTTCTCTGTCTCTGCACCAGTCCTGCCCTCCTGGCAGCTCCAGCAGCTCCTCTGTGACCATTCCATCAGGGATTCCTGGCTGGCTGTACCTGAAATCTGTATTTCTGTGGGTTTTTTTTCCCCGTTTTCCTGTTTTTCTAGGAGATTGTGCTGCGGGGTTTTGGTGCAAAGGCGGTGCCCGAGTGAGGAACCCCCGGGACGGAGAGTCAGGGCTGCCCTGCCCCGCTGGGCACTTCTGTCCTGAAGGTAGGGGGGGTTTGGAGCAGCGTTTTCCTTCATTCCGAGAAACCCTGGGAGCTGTTTGCTCACCCTGCTGTGATGGGTCTTGCCAGGTGCCCCAGTGCCTCTGCAGTGCCCTCCTGGCACCTGGTCCGGCCGGGAGGGCCGCAGGGATGTGCAGGAGTGCCAGCCGTGTCCTGGGGGACAGTTCTGCCAGGGCTCCGGGCAGAGGGCACCCTCGGGGCACTGCAGCCCTGGGTGAGTGGGACAAGGACCCCATTCCGTGCCCTGCTGCGAGCAAGGGTGAGCTCCAAGGGGTTTTTACCTCTCTGAGCTCCGAGCTGTGTCCTGGCTGCAGGTTCTACTGTGCCAGCGGCGCCCAGAGCCCGGTGCCCACCGACGGCCTCTCGGGAGCTCCGTGTCCCATCGGTCACTTCTGTCCCCGCGGCTCCAGAAGCCCGGTGCCGTGTCCCCCGGGCTCCCACGTGCCCCACACCCACGGGGAGCAGTGCCAGCCGTGCCCAGAGGGTCAGTTCTGTGTCTCTGGTGAGGCGCCAGCGCCGTGTCCCTGGGGTGAGTTAAAATCCCCCAGAAATCTCTGCTTTGTCTTTGGCTCTCCAAACCCTGCTGGTTCTGATCTGCTCTGCCTTTCCCAGGGTATTTCTGTCCCCAGGGCACCGCTCTTCCCGTTGCTTGTCCGGCAGGGTCCTACAACCCCTCCCAGAGCCAGAGCAGCTGCCTGCCCTGTCCTGAAGGGTGAGCCACAGCGACTGCTGGAAATAAACATTTACCAGGCACCCCGGGGCAGAGTGGGGGGAAAAGGAGTTATTTCACCACTGGAAAGCGCTTGAGGAAGTGCAGAGCAGCTGCTGAGCTGTTTCACAGCACCACACAGCGGTTATGGGACCAGGCAAAATTATGGAACCCCTCACTGGAAGGGAATTTAGGCTGCTCAGAGCACAGAAACCATTGGCACCATGAACTCAGTCCGTGTCTGGAGTAAAAGCTGGTTCCCCTGGCAACAGGCTGGCACCGGCCTGCTGGAGGGGAAGAGCATCTTGAAAATCACCTGATGCTGAGCCTGGCTTTTCCTTGGGGGATTGATCTCCAATTACTGCCTGGATTTGAACTTGATTAACTTTTACAAGTTGATGAATCACAGCCTCGATGTGTTGTGATTCAAGTTAAGGAAATTATGTCTCTGTGGCTTTTGCAATTATGCCATCAATTTGGCGTTTGAGGAATCAACTCTGAGTGCAGCAATATGCACGAGCAGGTCTTTTTCTGGTCAATCCAGCCCAGGAACCAAAATCCTCATTTTTTTTTAATTCTCCCTTTGGCCCAGGTTCTTCTGCCCCAAGAATTCCTCTTCCTTTGTGGAGAATGAATGTCCCCCTGGCCACTACTGCCCTGCAGGCACCGCTGCTGCAGCTCAGTTCCCGTGTCCTAAAGGCACCTACAACCCCCAGGCTGGCAGCAGCCTCCAGTCCCACTGCAGCCCCTGCGACCCAGGTGAGGCACAGGAGCCTCTCTCAGCGTGGCTCTGAGTGTCCGTGAGGTTCAGGGGGTGTTTTGATCTCTGAAACATTTTTCTGGAGGTTTCTGCTCTCTGAAATGTCTTTTGGGGGTTTCTGTCCATGAGGTTCAGGGGGTGTTTTGATCTCTGAAACATTTTTCTGGAGGTTTCTGCTCTCTGAAATGTCTTTTGGGGGTTTCTGTCCATGAGGTTCAGGGGGTGTTTTGATCTCTGAAACATTTTTCTGGAGGTTTCTGCTCTCTGAAATGTCTTTTGGGGGTTTCTGTCCATGAGGTTCAGGGGGTGTTTTGATCCCTGAAATGTCTTCCTGAGGGTTTCTGCCCGTGAGGTTAAAGGGGGTGTTTGATCTCTGAAATGTCTTTCTGGGGGTTTCAGCCCATGAGGTTCAGAGGGGGTTTTACTCGCTGAAACATCTGCATGGGAGTTTCTGTCCATGAGGTTCAGGGGGTGTTTTGATGTCTGAAATGTCTTCCTGGTGATTCCAGCCGTGCTGACGCCGTGTTTGCTCTCTAAGGGCACTTCTGTGCCCACCCCGGGCAGTCCCAGGTGACGGGGCCCTGCCTGGCCGGGTTCTACTGCACTGCAGGAGCTGCCAGTCCAACCCCCAGGGATGCTGTGGTGGGCAACGAGTGCCCCCAGGGCTCCTTCTGCCCCCAGGGCTCTGTCTCCCCGCTGCCCTGCCCTGCTGGCCGGTACAGCAGCTCCACTGGGAACACTGGGATCCAGGACTGTCTCCTGTGCGACGCAGGTAAAACACGGGAAATCCTGGTTAACGAGATTGCAGTTCTGCTGTTGGGATGGTTTTTTGTCTTTTCTTTTNGTACCATTCCTTGGTCCTCATGCTACGCATTCACTGACTCACAAATTACTACATTACCATTCATTGGCAAACGCACATTCTTGAGCCAAAACAACCTCCCTGGAGCAGGTGTGTGTTCTTGCTCTGTTGTTCTGGTTTCTTGCTTTTGTTGATGCTGAGATTCCCATGGATTGATTGTGTTGAGGTCAATATCTGTGAGGCTTCCACATCCACTGAGAATTTCCACATTCAGCCACTCCCAGGGCCCCTGTGGAGGGCTCTGTGTCCTCAGGANCTACAAAGCCTCTTTTGTACCATTCCTTGGTCCTCATGCTACGCATTCACTGACTCACAAATTACTACATTACCATTCATTGGCAAACGCACATTCTTGAGCCAAAACAACCTCCCTGGGGCAGGTGTGTGTTCTTGCTCTGTTGTTTTGGTTTCTTGCTTTTGTTGATGCTGAGATTCCCATGGATTGATTGTGTTGAGGTCAATATCTGTGAGGCTTCCACACCCACTGAGAATTTCCACATTCAGCCACTCCCAGGGCCCCTGTGGAGGGCCCTGTGTCCTCAGGAGGATGCTGTAGGTCAATCAAACAGGATGAAAATTTCTCATTCCAAATTTGCTGTTTTTTCTCCGGAGTGACCAACATCATTGTTGTCCTCTCATGGTGCCCCTTGATTTGATTGCAGGGTATTTCTGCAACGGGACTGGACTCGTGTCTCCCACTGGACTGTGCGAGGCTGGGTTCTACTGCACTGGGGGAAGCCTTTCCCCCAGACCTCCCAGGGTGAGCTGTGGTGTGGTGAAAATTGGGTAAAATATATCAAATATCTGTGGAACTGAGGGCCATAAGGTCACCTGAGCTCTCCTGGCCTGGATTAAACCCTTCCTTTCAACTTTATCTCCTTCATCAGGTGCCTCTGGCTGATTGAGAGTGAAAGGGGAACAGAGAGAACAAAATACATCTGGCTTTCCCTGAGCTGTACATTCAAAATCTAAGCAAAAGTAGCTCTGCCTTTGCATGTTGATGCTGCAAACGCCACATTGGATTAAAATTCCAGAGGTTAATAGTTCACGGGTTTGATTAGAGTGCTGCATCTGCCAGCCCTCCTCGGAGGCAAAATTCAGCAGGAATTTTTAGAGCTGACGACAAACTCAGCGCTGGCGTTGTGCAGCGCTCAGGAGTGGGGGGTGAGAGCAGGATTTCACCGGGAATGGCTGATGCTCTTCACCTTCAGAATCTCAGATATTTTTGCACACGAGGAGGGTTCAGGCTGTAACTGTGCTGTTTTCCTTCCAAGCCGACGGGCAGCGGGGGTCCCTGTCCCCCCGGCCATGCCTGCGGGGTGGGCAGCAGCAGAGCCCAGCCGTGCCCTGCCGGGACCTACAGCCCCTCCTGGAGCGCGACGCGGTGCCTGGAGTGCCCGGGGGGCTTCTACTGCACCTCTGCCTCGGCCAACTACAGTGACTGTCCCCGAGGTGGGTCTGTGCCCTCCCAGGGGGTCTGGCTGTGCCCACCCAGGGGGGTCTGGCTGCCCCTCTGCCCTGCCCAGCTGCGTTTGGTGCCCCTGATGTGCTGCATCTCTCAGAGCAGTGACAAACTGCAGGATGGACCCACGTCTGTGTCCTTCCCAAGAAGTGATGAAGGGAATGCCTCCTGTGCAGGCTGGGAATCCAGACCAGGAGTAAATGGGAATTCACCTCAGCCAGCAGTCAGGACCCTGGGATAGGAATCTGTCATCCCAGGGCATGCTGGGATTTTGGGAATTCCTTCCTAAACTAGCCTGTCCTAACCCTCATGAAATCCCCTTTTCCCTCATGGCTTGGAATCCGTCCTTCCCAAAAAGAGATGAAGGAAATGCCTCCTGTGCAGGCTGGAATTCCTCCCAGGCTGTTCCCAGCCCATCCTAATCCTTGTGAAATCCCCTTTTCCCTCATGGCTTGGGATCAGTCCTTCCCAAAAGGAGATGAAGGGAATGCCTCCTGTGCAGGCTGGAATTCCTCACAGACTGTTCCCAGGCTGTCCTAACTCTCGTGTAATCCCCTTTTCCCTCGTGGTTTGGAATCTGTCCTTCCTGAAAGGAGATGAAGGGAACGCCTCATGTCCAGGCTGGGAATCCTTCCCAGGCTGTTCCCAGCCTGTTCTCGTGAAATCTCCTTTTCCCTCATGGCTTGGGATCTGTCCTTCCCAAAAAGAGATGAAGGGAATGCCTCCTGTGCAGGCTGGAATTCCTCCCAGGCTGTTCCCAGCCCGTCCTAACCCTAATGATCCTCTTTTCCCTCATGGCTTGGAATCCAACCTTCCCAGAGATGAAGGGAACGCCTCCTGTGCAGGCTGGGAATCCTTCCCAGGCTGTTCCCAGCCCGTCCTAACCCTCATGAAATCCCCTTCTCCCTCGTGGCTTGGAATCCTTCCTTCCCAAAAAGAGAGGAAGGGAACGCCTCGTGTCCAGGCTGGGAATCCTTCCCAGGCTATTCCAGCCTGTTCTCGTGAAATCTCCTTTTCCCTCATGGCTTGGGATCTGTCCTTCCCAAAAGGAGATGAAGGGAATGCCTCCTGTGCAGGCTGGGAATCCTTCCCAGGCTGTTCCCAGCCTGTCCTAACACTCATGAATCCCCTTTTCCCTCCAGGTCACTACTGCCCCCGGGGCACAGAGTTTGCCACGCAGCATCCGTGTCCCCCTGGCACCTACAGCGAATCCCTGAATCTCTGGGATGTTTCCGAGTGCCAGCTGTGCCCTCCGGGAAGGGTCTGCTCCAGGCCAGGCCTGGCCACGCCAGATGGGCTCTGCACGCCTGGCTGGTTTTGTCCCCCTGGATCCACATCGAGCAAACCAGTGTTTCCTGGAAATTTCTCTGGTACAGAGTGAAACAGTAAAATGTGATGTTGTGGTTATGGAGAGGGGTACTGGGGTCACCTAAAGGATATCAGGGCGATATTAGGGCCACCAGCCAGGTTCAGGATGGATTTCTTTCCTTTTTTCCCCCCTTAATTCAGTGCTCTAACTCTCTTCTTCCCAGGGGAAGAGAGCTCTCTCCTCCTTCCTTTTATTTCACTAAACCAGTGTTTGCAGTTCTTATGTTTTAATTGGGTTTGTCTTTTCCACCACCAGGAAAGGCGGCTGCAGCTCCGGGATCTGCTGGGATGTGCCAAGCAGGAACCTTTTGTCCCGCTGGCTCCTCTCTTCCCCTCCCGTGCCCTCCAGGTAGGAGCTGAGTCTTTCTTCCTGCACACGATGATTTTGGGTGCCTGTGGCCTCTTTTCCCTTCTGCCAGGATCCACCAGCAATTCCAGCCTGGGACTGGGATTCCAGTGCCGGGATTGGTCCTGGCGTCTCCAAAAGCTGCTCCTGCCTCTCCCCCGTGCTCCAGGTCGGTTCTGTGCCAGCCCAGAGCTGGCAGCGCCATCGGGGCCGTGCCAGGCCGGGTTCTACTGCTCGGGAGGCTCCACCGTCGCCAACCCCAGCGATGGAGCCGTGGGAAACGTCTGTCCCCAAGGGCACTTCTGTCCCGCAGGGAGCTTCTCCCCGTCTCCGTGTCCCCCAGGTGGGTGTGGTGGTCCCTGCTGGCGTTTCCCGTCCCACTGCCCTGCAATGCCAGCCCGGGCTGAAATTCTCCGGTGTCCCCCGAGGCAAAGCTGCTCTCAGTGACGCCTTCGGATTCAGCTTTTAGATTTTCAGAGCTTGCGCTGCTTTGGTGGGACTCTCGAACTCCACACAGTTTGTTAACTCCTGTTCTCCCATTTTGGTCAGACACAATAATGTGGTTTTGAGGATGCAAAAGTGGGATTTTGGGGCTGCAATAATGTGATTTTTGAGGATGCAATAATGTGATTTTTGAGGATGCAATAATGAGATTTTTGAGGATGCAATAATGTGGTTTTGAGGGTGCAATAATGTGATTTTTAGGGTGCAATAATGTGATTTCTGAGGGTGCAGAAATGAGATTTTGAGGATGCAATCATGTGATTTTTGAGGGTGCAAAAATGTGTTTTTAAGGACACAATAATGTGATTTTAAGGACGCAAAACTGTGTTTTTGAGGATGCAATAATATGATTTTAAGGACACAAAAATGTCATTTTTGAGGATGCAGTAATGGGATTTTGAGGACGCAAAAATGGGATTTTGAGGGTGCAAAAAAGTGATTTTTAGGGTGCAATAATGTGATTTTTGAGGATGCAATAACGGGATTTTGAGGATGCAATAATGTGATTTTTGAGGGTGCAAAAATGGCATTTTGGTGGGGTTTTTTTGGTGTTTTGTTTCTTTTGCCAGGCTCCTTCTTGCCCCATCCTGGTGGCCGCTCAGCTCAGGACTGCCAGCCCTGCTCCCCGGGCTGGTTCTGCTCCCAGCACGGCCTGAGCTCCCCGGAGGGGCTGTGCAGGGCAGGGTGGTTTTGCCCTGCAGGCTCTGTGTCAGACCAGCACTCAGGTAGGAATTCTCTGGGGTCATTCTTCACCTACAGCAGCAAGATCAGCTTAAAATCTGACTTGAATTAAATTTTAGAAATTACTATTGAGGTTAAAAACATTTTCCAAAAATTATTCCAAGTAACACAGGGTAACAGTAGGAAGTAGGAAAAATAGGGGATCTTATCAAGGCAAAAAAAAAGCTGAAAAAATAAAAATATTTCATTTTTTTTGATGTTAGAGGGGTGTTTCTTTTCTCGCTCCCAGATTATCTGTGCCCCGTGGGTCACTCGTGCCCCGCTGGCAGCCCGGAGCCCGTGCCCTGTGCCCCTGGGGAATACCAGGAGCAGGCTGGGAAAGGCCGGTGTGAAACGTGCCCGGCAGGAGCGTGAGTGGCCTGGGTTTGCTCCTTCCTCCTGCTGCTTCCTTGGGAATTCCCAGAGTGTTTCCCTCTGCTCCGTGTGTGATGGATGAGACACACTTGTCCTGGTTTTCCTGTTCCTGGTTTTTGCCTGGAAACAAGACCAGTTCCAGCTGAGCAGCAGGTTCTGAGTGATGGATGCTGGGTGATAAAGGTGCTGAAAAACCACAAATTGCTCCCTGCTGGGGGACAAGAACTTCACAGATTTGGAAGTCGAGAGTCATTTATAATTTGTAGCTTATAATTTATCATTCACATTTCATTACCATCCAGCTCAGAAAATCTGTTACAGCCAGGCTAGAAGAACTTTTAAAGTTAAAGGAAATTTTGGGATGGCTTAAAGCTCAACTAGGACTGGTCAAATCCCTTGTATTTCCAAGAATAATTCTTTTCAGTGCTTCTCAATGTAGCCCTCACTGTATTCCGAGCTGAGCTTCAACTTCTAAACAAATTTCATTGTGGTTTGCTCTGCTCAATTCGAGAAAATCAGAAATGGCATCAAATCTCATTACACCGCAGTGAAATCACTCCTAAGGCTCTCCTCCATGTCACCTTTCCCTTCCTTGTGTCATTTTCTGCACCAGAAAGGTTCTTGTGTCACATAAACCCACCCTGGCAGGGCTGGGATGGGCAGGGTGGTCCTGGCAGGTCATACCTGAGCTCTCCGTTGGCTTTTCCCAGGAATTTCCTTCTCTTCCATCGTGCAGTCACTGCTGTGCCCAGAGTTTCTCATCCCTGGCAGAGAACAGGAGGAGAGAACAAGCTCTGGGATCCTTTGGCAGGTTCTGCGCCCCCCAAGACCCCGCAGGGGATGTCCAGGAGAACCCCCCCGGCGTGGCCAGCCCCCGGGAATGTCCAGCAGGGCACTACTGCCCGCCAGGAACCAGGGCTGCCAACCAGCACCCCTGTCCAGAGGGCACCTACAGCAACCAGAGCGGGCTGGGAACCGCCAGCGACTGCAGGCCCTGTCCTGGAGGCACCTTCTGTGCCAGGCCAGGTGGGAATTGTGGGGATTAAACAAAATCCTCCTCTGCTTTGGGTCTGGGAGTGAATTAAGTGTTCTGTGCTGTTCATTCATATGTTACCGAGCGTTTGCAGCGATTTCTGGGACTCCTTGTGTGGATTTTAAGGATTTTTTTTTTTTTTTTTTTTGCAAACCATCTTTTGAAAGTTGAATTAAAGGCAGATCAAGGTGGTTTTGGTTATGAAAGGAGAAATCAAGCAGCTTGGGGTCTGGGACTCATTTGGGGTTGTCTCTCAGTGGAAAGACCTGTAATGATCATCCCTTCTCTAAAAGGGTGATTTAGGAAAATATTTAGGTTTCTAGCTGTCTGCTAATGAGTTGTGTGAGTAAATATTGAGTGTACAGATGGAGCTTTTCACTCACAGAGCTGCTGACCGGCCAGAGGCTCTGGGCTCACTGGAGTTTTTCACTCACAGAGCTGCTGACCAGCCAGAGGCTCTGGGCTCACTGGAGTTTTTCACTCACAGAGCTGCTGACCGGCCAGAGGCTCTGGGCTCACTGGAGTTTTTCACTCACAGAGCTGCTGACCGGCCAGAGGCTCTGGGCTCCCCGTGGTTACCGGGTTTGTCTCTTGGCTCAGCCCCAGAGCTGATTTCTGGGATGCCTCTGGCTCCTCTGACCCCATGCTCATTGCCTTTAGGACTCTCAGCCCCAAGTGGTCCGTGCTGGCCTGGCCATTTCTGCACCTCCCAGGCCTGTGTGCCCGACCCTGTCGGTGACAGGACAGGGGGTCTGTGCCCAGCAGGGCATTTCTGCCCCCCAGGGAGCCCCGAGCCTCAGCCCTGCCCCAGCGGCACCTTCCTGCCCCAGGCTGGGATGGGCTCCCGGAACTCCTGCCTGCCCTGTCCTGCGGGGAAGTTCTGCCGAGGAGAAGGCCTGGCTGCTGTTTCTGGTGTGTATTCCATGCACCCAACATCCTTTTCCTCTCCCAGCTTGGATATTTTTAATATTTTCTGGTTTCAAACCTAACGCTGAAGCTTTCCTCCCTTGCAGGACCGTGTCAGGCTGGGTATTTCTGTGACCCTGGATCCACACAGCCGGACCTCAGGCACTGCCCCGCTGGCTTCTACTGCCCCGAGGGCTCTGAATTCCCAATTCCCTGCGGCCCTGGCAGCTTCAGCCCTGGCACTGGGAAAGCCCAGGCAGCAGATTGCCAGCCCTGCCCTGCTGGGCACTCCTGCAGCGGTGAGGATGTGCTGGGTGAGAGTGAGGAAAGAAAATCCCCTGCCCAAGCTTTGGGCACAGCAAGGACAAACCAAGTGCCCCACGTCATTTTTAGTCAGCAATGGTTTCATAATTTCCCAAGTTATGGGAAATTATGGGAAATTTATTAGCATAAATTCCCAAATTATTTAATCCCCAAACTCCTTCTGGGTTCTCGGGAGCAGCCTCGGGTCACCAGAGCTCCTGGTTTGCTGTTAAAGCTTCTGTGCCCCTCCTGAGCGTGTCCTGCACGTCTGTGGCCTCGCAGGGAAACAAACATTCCTGGCAGGGAGCTCTGGGTCTGGCCAGCAGCCAGAGCTGCTGCTGCTCGGAGCTCCTCTCACCATCTGCCCGCACAGGATGTTCACCTGCTCCCCCTGCACCGACACCTCGGGGTCACTCTGACAGTGACAAATTCCCCCGTCACCTCCCAGGCTTCTCCTGCCTCAGGTGAGCGGCAGCTGAAGCCACAGGGAAGGAATTGCTTGGCTGAGCTGAGGTTTAGCAGAGCTGGTACCACAGTGAGAGCCTCGGAATCCTGGCTGAGCTTTGTAAAGGGAAGCCTTTGATTCCCCCGGGCACTGAATTCAGAGCTGACTCCCCGGTGTGAGGAGATGTTTTCTGAGGCTGAACCTCACAGAATTGGTGCTTTCTGGAAGTGCGTGATGGAGGAGATGATTATTTTGGGTTTCTGTTGTCTCTGATTTGAGCAAAAGAACTCCTGGAGGAAAATGTCCTTCATCATCACCTGCCAGACCCCACTGCATCCACGGGGATCCTCCTGCCCCTGGGATCTGCTCTCCCTGTGCCCCGGGGCTGCCCGACTCTGTTGGCAGTGCCCGTCTCCCCTCACATTTCCTCCTGTTTCCTGAATCCCAGGTCCTGGCACCCAAACCCCTGAGCTGTGCCCTGCTGGGCACTTCTGTCCGCCAGGGACCAACTCCAGCACGGAGCAGCCGTGTCCCAGGGGCACCTTTGGCCCCAGGACTGGTGCCACCAGCGAGTCCGACTGCGAGCCCTGCCCGGCAGGTGAGACAGCACCGGGCACAGGGGGCACAAACCTGAAAATGAGCTCTCCTTTCACAACTTAACCCCTCACTGCTGCTCTGTGCAGCTGCTCGCCCTGACGTGGCTCTCTGTTCCTCCAGGGATGTACTGCTCAGCTCCGGGTCTGTCCCAGCCATCGGGGTTCTGTTCCCCAGGGTATCACTGTGCCAAGGGAGCCGTCAGCCCAGCGCCCTTCAAGCACAGGGTGAGTGCCAGGCAGCAGCAGCAGCACCGTGAGCTGGCGACCAGGACTGGCCTGTCACACTCTCCTGGCTCCTGGATGTTTTCCAAGCATTTCTTCTCCCTCAGCTGCTGCTCCTGATGGCTGCTGCTGATGCATTCAGATTCAGCTTTTCTATTTCCCAGCCCCTGCCCTGCTTTAGTGTGGAACTCTCCCACTCCCCACGGGCTGGGAGCTCCTGTTCTCCCATCCTGCTCAGACACAACAAATCCTCTCCAGGCTGCACTCAAGGACACCTCGTTGGCCCAGGCCCCCAAAGATGGAAACGGAGCCTCTAAAAGGGGGGACAGACTTGGGCTCAATTCCATCATCCCCTGCAATTGTCACTGGAGAATGAACCCTGATCTGGGAATGGATCCAAACTGATCCAAGTGCAGCAAACTCGTGCCCCGGGGTCCAGCTTGGGTGTGGCCTCTCCCGGAGAGGCTCTGAGTGCCCGAGGTGTCCCTATTGAAGGCCCTGCAATAAATCCCCATTTTATTCTCTGAATCTTGTCTGGCCTCTGTTCCAGGCAGCCTCTCCAAGGCATCACTGGAATTCTGGCTGCCCATGGATAAATTCTGGCCAGGCCTTCATTTCTCCATTGCAGTGGGGTCTGACCTCTCCTCTAAAATACAGCACCAAGGACAGGATAAACACCTTTCAGGATCCAGAACCCTTTTGTGCCGGGGTCTTTGTTTCATTTCAGAGGCAGCAAATTTGTCATCCTCACCCCCTGGGTCCCCTTCCCAGACCCTCTCCGTGCTCACTGTGCCCAATCTCCCCTGGTAACATTTTTTTCCTGTATTTTCCTCACCCAGGTGGACTCCTCCAGCCCTGCCCTGCCTGGCAATGACATCTGCCCCGTGGGTCACTTCTGTCCCCGCGGCTCAGGACACCCCGTGCCGTGTCCCCCGGGCTCCCTGTCCGGCGCCCTGGGCCTGGGGGCACAGGAGCAGTGCCAGCCCTGCCCGGCTGGGAGGGTCTGCGCTGGCCCAGGGCTGGCTGAGCTGGCCCAGACGGCACCGTGTGACCCGGGGTGAGTGACACTGGCACTGCTCGGTGGCACAACCCAGCCCTGCTGTGAGCTGTCATCAAAAACCACCCAAATTTCCAGCTCCTGGGGTTGTTCTTGGCCTTTGGTTGGGATGGGGTATTTCCTCATAGGTCTTTCCTTCTTCATGTTTGCCTGACATTCTCACACATCTCCTGTCACTGTTTGCAGTGAAAAAAATCATTATTAGAAAGAAATCGCTGTTGAAAATCCCTTATTTAGCCCTGTCATCCCATTTGCTGGGAATTTAAATTTTTTTTTTCCCTTCTGAATCCTCCCACAAGGTGGTGCAAGAAGCAGGGCCAAGGCACCGTTCCCAGCCTGTGCCAAGTGCTCTGAGCAGTCTGTCCTTCTCATGAGCTCATGGCACGAGGCTGCAGAAATCTGATTTATTTTATAAGTGTAAGAGAGCCTTGGAAGTTATTTCAGTGCGGTGTAATAAGATTTGATGCCATTTCTGGTGGCAGCTGGCTTTGAATTGAGCAGAGGAAATCACAATGAAATTTGTTTAGAAATTGAAGCTAAGCTGGGAATACAATGAGGACTACATGGCTGAAAATAATTATTCTTGGAAATAGGAGGGATTTGACCAGTCCTAGTTGAGCTTTAAGCCATCCCAAAATTTCCTTTAACTTTCCTGTTACAGCCAGGCTGTGATACCTTTTAATGATCAAGATTTTCTGAGCTGGATGGTAATGAAAGGTAAATTATAAATTATAAATGACCCTTGACTTCCAAAATCTGTGAAGTTCTTGTCCCCTAACAGGGGGAAAATTGTGGTTTTTCAGCACCTTTATCACCCAGCATCCATCACTCAGAACCTGCTGCTCAGCTGGAACTGGTCTTGTTTCCAGGCAAAAAACAAAAAGAAAGAAAAAGCTGCTTTTCAGGTCTCTCATTCAGTGCTGTTCCTTTTGCGCTTCAGGAGTGGGAATGTTTTATTCCCCAGCAACTCCATCGTTTGAATCCCTGTCTGATGGGATCAGAGCTCTCATTTCCCTGTGGCTCAGCTCTCAGAACCATCGTGGTGTCTGCATTTGCTCATCTCTGCTCGTTGGGAGGCAGGTGGAGGAGGGAGGGGTCCCTGAAGCTTTAAAGGGAGCACTGGGGATAAAAGGGGCTCAGCAAAGGCAGCAGGGACTGAACACAGGGCCTTGTGTTTTGAAGTAAAAATATTTTAGTTTTCAAAGGCCTTTCCTCCCAGAATGAGAACACTTTCCAGGCATCCTGGTGTAAAAACTCCTTTTCCCAGCATTTTCAGGGCATGGAGACGGGGGAAGGTGCCAGCCCAGGTGAACCAAGCTGCGTTTCCCAGAGATGGCTCCCTGTGTGAGCTCCTGGCTCCAGCTCTGGATTCTCCATCCCTCTCTCCCCAGCTACGTCTGTCTGGAGGGAAGCTCTGTGCCCTGCCCTTCCGATGGCATCCATGGGTACCGCTGCCCCAGCGGTTCCTTCTGCCCCACGGGCTCAGCGCTGGAGCTGCCCTGCCAGCCTGGCACCTTCAGCCCCGTGCCCGGGGCCAGCGCCTGCCTGCCCTGCCCAGCGCCGTCCTGCGCCAGCGCCGGCACCGTGCGGCCCCTGGCCTGTCCCCGAGGTGAGCCCGGGGTGCTGCACACCCCAAACTCCGCTGGCAGGGGACTGGGGGGCTCCTCTCTTCACCCAGATTTGCTGCAAGCCCCGGCTCTGAGCTGTGCCCTGCTCCTCTCCTCACACAGGGTACTACTGCCCAGACCGCACCGCTGTCCCCCTGCCCTGTCCCCCGGGCACGCTGAACCCCTCGGAGGGGGCACAGGCGCCCACGGCCTGCAGGCAGTGCCCCGCGGGGAGGTTCTGCAGGGGAGAGGCCAACTGGGAGCCTGATGGTGAGTTTGGGGCACACCAGACCTGTCCCAGCACAGGGGCTGGAGATCGGGGCTGGTGGATGTGGGGAAATGGGAAACGTCTCCATGGATGGGGTAAAGGCTGTGGCAGGACACCCTTCACCTGTGTCTGGGCTTATCAGCCTCTTCTTTGCCTCTCTTTCATTATTTTCATTTATTTTGGATGTTATTTCTGTTCCTGCCTTGCTTTTCCTTCTCTCCCTTAGTTTTTTTTTCTGCTTTCTCTTCCTTTAACACTTTTATCTCTGCACATTCTGTCCCCCAAAATCCTTCCCCTCCCATTTATTCCCGGAGTAACTGTGCCTGGGCCAAACCTCCTGGGCTGGATACCTGGAAAGACGAGAGGCAGGACTCTTCCCAGAGAAAACAAACTGTGGGGTTCGAGAGGAGATAAGCTGAGCAAATGCCAGGCGAGGCCAGGGAAAGCAAAGAAAGGGATGGAGGCCGAGGGTTAATGGGAGCAGGAAAGGCAAAGCCAAGGTGACCAGCCCAGGCTATCAGCGGTGATAACGCGGGACAAGGACGGGCTCTGCGTCCCTCTGGGTTATCTGCGTCCCTCTGGGTTATCTGCAGTTTGTGAGGGCTGCAGGAGGTGCCGGGGGTGGCGGCTGCCTCGCTCTGTGCCCCTCAGGTCTCTGCTCGCCCGGGTACTTCTGCCAAGGAGGAGCCACCGATGCCACCCCCCAGGGGACAGCCGGGTCCCCTCTCAGCGGGCCCTGCCCCCGGGGGCACTACTGCCCAGAGGGAACTCCTTTCCCAGTTGCCTGCCCAGCTGGGACCCTCAACAACGCCACTGGTGAGTGTGACATCCCCCACGGGATGTCCTGTGGGGACTCCAGCGCTGACCAGCTGTCCCTGAGGTCAGCGGCCACGTGTCACCAGTGGTCACCAGCTCAAACCAGTGCTGCTGGTGCTGGCAGTGCGCTGGGTGTTGTCCCAGGTCCCTGTGTCCCCCTCAGGAGGTGGCTCCCAGGACAGCTGCGTGCCCTGCGACCCCGGCGCGTTCTGTGCCAGCGCCGGGCTGAGCTCTCCCACCGGGCCCTGCTCGGAGGGGTTTTACTGCCCAGCAAACTTCAGCTCCATCAGCCCCACGGCGTTCCTGTGCCCCAAGGTACTGCTGGGGCTGCAGGGGAGTGCCCGGCGCTGGGCAGGGCTGTGCCTGTCCCGCTGTGGCCAAGGGTCACCCACAGCTGGCTGAGGCACTGGGTACACGCACACAGAGCTGGGGTCATTCTGGGATCTGCACAGCCCCGTCTCCATGAAATCCTGTCCCTCCTCTGTCCTCGCCAGGGTCACTTCTGCGGGTTGGGGACAGCCCTTCCCAGGCCATGCCCTGCTGGGCAGTACCAGCCAGCCACAGGCTCTGCCTCCTGCATCCCGTGCCAGAGAGGATTCTACTGCCAGGACCTGGTGGCAGGGGACCCCCAGCGCTGTCCCCCTCACTGCTACTGTCCCCCAGGTACTCGGGCACTTCCCAAGGGCTCAGGAGTCTGCGAGTCCTGTGTGTGTCCCTCAGGCCGGGTGATGAGGAGGGGACAATGAGCCAGCCTGGCACTGTGGCCACCTGAGAGTCCCTTGTTGGGCTCTGCTGCAGCTCCAGAGCTCTGTCAGGACACAACAATCCTCATCCTGAGGTTTATTTTTATCTCTGTGGTCTCCCTTTTAGGGACACCAGTTCCTCTGACCTGCCCTGAAGGCACCTTCACTCCTGAGAACATGACTGGGCTCTGGAATGAGAGGGAATGCCTGCCTTGCCTGCCCGGCCACTACTGCAGGTGGGGCTCAGCTCAGCCTGGCACTGCTTCCCTCCCTCTGGAGCAGTTTGCCATCCTTGTTTCCTGCTGGGAAAGTCCTTTCCGGCTTCTCTCCTGGAATTCTCTCACTCAACGAAAAGAAATACCAGCTTAGCTCCAGGGCTGGGTACAGAGGCACCAGATCTGTGAATTCTGGGAGGCAGGAGCACTCTGGCACCATTGGTGTGGTACAAAGAAGCACCTGGAAGAGGCAGTGGGTGGGAGGCCTTTATGAAATTATGGGAATAACGCAGAAAGTCCAGCCCAGCAGAAAGTCACCCACAATTCCATCTAAAGCAATTTGCCACGTTCATGGAATTTGAACTGGCTGACTCCAGTCATCTGTGTGTTTTTATAAGTGGGAAGATGTCTGTTTTCTCTCTCAGATCAGAAGTTCCTTTTATTGCAAACTGTGCAGAATTCCCAGTGTCAATTCTCACTCTGCTTCTGCACCAAGCCAGCAGCAGCAGCTCTGAGGACACAAACCCTTGCTCTCCTCTCTGCCCCAGGCACGGCAGGCTGCAGGGGAGATGTGCTGCCGGATATTTCTGCCTGGCTGGCAGCTCCCAGGCTGCTCCCCGAGGCCTCCCCTTCTCCTGGCGCTTCCTGGCCGGGTGCCGCTGGGGCCAGCTCTGTGCGGGGCCGTGTCCTGCAGGTGGGTGAAGATCTGGGTCATTTTCTCACTCCAGAACATTCCCTTGCTGCCAGCCAACTGCAGGGCACCTTGTCTTGTTTAATAAATTGCCAGCCCTGCTTTAGAATTACCATTGCTCATCGGTTTCCTCGGTTTTGTGCCTTTTGAGGCAAAGTGTGGCAGATTAAAAAGGCCACCTGGGATTTACGGTGCTGAGCTGCCAGCCCAGCAGGGTTTGAAGGCTCCCGGAGCTGTGTAAAAGTTCATTTCCAGCAGCAGCAGCCTCTGGCTCGGTCGTTTTTGCCAGTGTAGGATCTGAATATTTTACTTTTCTGTCCTCCCCACCCCTCTCTGCAGGTTTCTACTGCCTGGAGGGCTCCGAGGTGCCCACCCCGTGCCCAGCCAACACCCTCAGAGCTCTTCCCGGGGCTGGCAAGAGGGAGGACTGCCTGCCCTGCCCCCCGGGCCGCTGGTGCAAAGCAGGTTGGGGGGCAAACACTGCGGGGAGGGGACGGGAGCTGCTTTTGGGGGGAGTTCTGTGTGTCCCTGAGTCTGGCGGGGATGGAATTGTGGGACAGTGATGAGTTCTGCAGGGAAAAGAGGCACGGAGCTGTGAACCCACAAACGTTGGATGTGTGGGAGAACTGGGGTCACAGGGAGTCCCCAAACACCCCTGAGTGCCCCTGGCAGAGGAGGGGCGTGCAGGGGGACACAGAGAGAGGTGTCCGTGGCCTTGGGGACAACCCTGGGACCCTCCCTTTGTGTTTGCCAGGGGACTCGGAGGCCCATCCCTGCCCTTCGGGGCACTACTGCTCCAGCAGCAATGGCAGCGACCCCAGCAGCATCCCGGCCCCTCAGGAGTGTCCCCCACACACCTTCCGTGGGCACCCGGGTGCCCGGAGCCTGGCGGAGTGCCAGCCCTGCCCGCCGGGGTACCACTGCCCCTTATCAGGTCAGTGCCCGGGTATCACTGCCCCTTATCAGGTCAGTGCCCTCGAGGGAAAGCCGGGCCTTTCCCGCCTCTGGGTGACAAAATTCCCTCCCTGTCCCGCCTCTGGGTGACAAAACACCCTCCCTGTCCCGCCTCTGGGTGACAAAACACCCTCCCTGTCCCGCCTCTGGGTTGCAAAATTCTCCGAGATAGGGAGAGAGAATTCCTGCTCAGAGCCACCCAAGAGCCTTTCTCCAAAATTCCCTCCCTATCTCACATCTGGGTGATAAAATTCCCTCCCTTTCCCACATCTGGGTGACAAAATTCCCTCCCTTTCCCGCCTCTGGGTTGCAAATTTCCCCAAGATGAGATAGGGACAGGGAGAGAGAATTCCTGCTGACAGGCACGTACAAGCCTTTCTCCAAAATTCCCTTCCTTTCCCACCTCTGGGTGACAAAATTCCTTCCCTTTCCCGCACCTGGGTGACAAAATTTCTTCCTTGTCCCACCTCTGGGTGACAAAATTCCTTCCCTGTCCCGCCTCTGGGTGACAAAATTCCCCAAGATGACATAGGGAAGGGAGAGAGAATTCCTGCTCACAGCCAGCCAAGAGCCTTTCTCCAAAATCCCCCCTGTCCCTCCAGCCTCCCTTTCCTCACTCCCTTCTCCTCCCCACAGGCCTGAGCCGGTTTGAGGATTATCCCTGCCCTCCTGGACACTGGTGCCCCGGCAATGGGGACGCTTTCCTCTGTCCAGCTGGCACTGCCAGGATGCAGCCTGGTGCCAAATCCTTGGAAGAGTGTGACCCCTGCTCGCCTGGCTACCACTGCCCGGACCCGGCGCAGACAGGGCTGCCCAACACCCGGGGGACACCCTGCAAACCCGGCTACGAGTGCCCAGCAGGTGATGTGACCTTTGCTTTCCTCATTTCCAGCCACCCCTGAGCCTGGCTGAGGGATCAGCAGGGATTTAGCAGCACCTCTGCTCCCGTTCTCCCAGTTCGTGATCCCTCCCAGCCCTCCCCAGTTTTGTTCAGCTGAGGTTGCCAAAGGAATTGGTCTGAGCTTGGAGAAGGAGCCGATCTCTTCACGCAGGGCTATCCATCAAGGTGGCAGCATTTCATGCCAAATAATAACCTGGTTCCCAGCAGCTCTGGGGCCTTCTGGGAGCAGCAGGAAAAGCAGAGTGTTTCTGGAAAGCCCCCTCACTCTCTGCCTCCCAAACCCAGATTCTCCTGATACCTTCAGATTCAGCTTTTATATTCCCAGCCCCTGCCCTGCTTTAGTGTGGAACTCTCACACTCCCCACGGGCCGGGAGCTCCTGTTCTCCCATCCTGCTCAGACACAACAAATCCTCTCCAGGCTGCACTCAAGGACACCTCGTTGGCCCAGGCCCCCAAAGATGGAAACGGAGCCTCTAAAAGGGGGGACAGACTTGGGCTCAATTCCATCATCCCCTGCAATTGTCACTGGAGAATGAACCCTGAGCTGGGAATGGATCCAAACTGATCCAAGTGCAGCAAACTCGTGCCCCGGGGTCCAGCTTGGGTGTGGCCTCTCCCGGAGAGGCTCTGAGTGCCCGAGGTGTCCCTATTGAAGGCCCTGCACTAAATCCCCATTTTATTCTCTGAATCCTGGCTGGCCTAACATTCCAGACTCAGGCATCACTCCAGTTCTGGAATGTCACACAAACGCTGTTCTCCTGTTTCTCCCACAGGATCAGTGAATCCCAAACCCTGCAGGCCCGGGTTTTACTGCACAGCTCTGACAGGAGAGGCTGCCCCGTGTCCTGCTGGGTACCACTGTCCTGAGGGGTCCTGGACCTACAACAGCCCCGAGCAGCTGTGAGTACCGGGGTGGGTACAGCCAGCCCTCAGCTCCCAAAAACTCTGAATATTGGGAATTATGCTCTGGGTCCAACCTAACCCACAGCCTTCATGCGCTGGAGTTTCTGTGGCTGCAGTCACAGATTTGATGACTGAAGAGGGGAATTTATCATTTCTACTTAGCCTGGAATCAGATGAGAACCATTTTTCATTTTGCCCCATGTGTTCACTGATGGTTGAATCCAGAAATCATTCTCAGAGATTTTCTCCCCCTTCCCTGCCCTGTTTTGCCTCCCAGGTGTGTGTTCCCATATTTCTGCCCCCCGGGCAGTGCCCACCCGGTGCCCTGCCAAGGGGGGCACATGGCCCTCAGCCTGCCCGGCCTGAGGGGCTCAGCGGAGAAATTCTGCCGAGTTTGTGCTGCCGGGACCTTCCGCAGTGACCCCCTGGTGTCAGCGCCCTGCCAGCCCTGCCCAGCTGGCTTCACCTGCTCGCCAGGTAAATCCAGCTGCCACGGGGGAGCGGGACACGAAATAACAGCTGAAATCGGGAGCAGAGGGTTTGGAGCTCTGTGTGGGCACAGCTCTGAATGCTGTGCAGTTACAAAACCCCAGCGTGGGCTGTCACGTGGGTTTGCCACTGGATTTAGCTGGTGAAAGAGCTGGGAGGAAGCAAAACTCGGAGGTTTCTATTTAAATATGAATTAGCCCGAGAAACGCTGATCCCTCCACGTGGGTATTTATACATCCGTGGGTCTATCTATAGAGAGCTGGGGTGAGCCAGGGCTCTGTGCCCCCCTCTCAGCCCTGATGCCACCCCTCTCTGCAGGCAGTGACAGCTACCACCAGCAGCCCTGTCCCCGCGGCCACTACTGCCCTGCCCTGTCCCCCGCGCCGCTGCCCTGTCCCCCGGGCACCCACGGGAGCAGCCGCTTCGCCAAGCGCCCAGGGGACTGCCAGGCCTGTCCCGCTGGCACCTTCAACCACCTCCCTGCCCAGGCTGCCTGCTTCCCCTGTGGCAGCTCCTCCTCCTCTCAGCCCGGTGAGTTTTGGTGTGTGAGTGAATTTTCCCCTCTCTGAGGTGTTTCCTGATCTTCTGGGGGTGATGCCCGTGCCCAGCTGCTCCTCCTCTGTGCCACCCAGGAGGAGGATTCCATTTCCCAGGCTGTCTTTTTTTCTCCTCTCACGCTGTTATCCAAGGGGATTTGAGCTCCTTAAGGGAAGCAAGAGCTGGGCAGCTCTGCTAATCCTTGCTTTGAAAGCGGTGGAGTTTCACTGAGATTGCTTTAGCCGTGATTTAGAGGGGTTGTGTTAAATCCAGGTGTGCTTTTGAGCCAAAATTGGGCACTGAGAGCATGATAGAGTGGGATAAATCTGGAAACTGGGGAAGGAAAGAGTTTCTATTCCTTACTCAGTGGATGTGCAGCTCTGCCCCAGCTTTTCCAGCATTTGAGGACCAGAGAGGGGCTTGGCAGCCTTGCTTGGCTGAGTTCTTACCCATCCAGGGCTCATTAAAACACTGCTGCTAACGAGCAGCTGGGCCTTTCTGCTTCTCTGGCTCCGTGGGTGCTGCAGGAGGAGGTTTGAGCTGTGCTGCTGCAGCAAAGGCAGCCTGGGCCCAGCTGGTGGCCTGGGGCTCAGCTCTGCCCTGCAAGGGGGGCACAGACTCCAACAGTGGCATTGAAATGGGCAGGGGGATTTCACAGAGTGCTGAGCATGGGAGCTGCTCCCTTCCAGCGAGCACAGACCCCAGCAGTGCCCCTGGAACGAGCAGGGGGATTTCATCGACAGTCCTGAGTTGTTGTGTGATGTGCAGGTAAAACTGGGCTCCAAACCAAAATCGTTGTGTGATGTGCAGGAAAGGGGGAGTTTTCAGGCCATAAGCTAAGCCAAGCAAATCTTTTAGGTATTTTATTGGCCCTTTCTTGTAGGATGTTTTCTTTACCTTTGTGAGGTTAAATTTAAATTCATAAGACCCCAGCAGTGCCCCTGAAACGAGCAGGGGGATTTCACAGAGAGTGCTGAGCATGGGAGCTGCTCCCTCCCAGCAGGCACAGACCCCAGCAGTGGCACTGAAACAAGAAAGGGGATTTCCTAAAGAGTGCTGAGCACCTTTCCCATGTTTCCAACAGACCCCAGCAGTGCCCCTGACATGAGCAGGGGAATTTCTTAAAGAGTGCCAAGCACAGGAGCTGCTCCTTTTCAGTGGGCACAGAACCCAGCAGTGCCCCTGAAACGAGCAGGGGGATTTCACAGAGAGTGCTGAGCACAGACCCCAGCAGTGCCCCTGAAACGAGCAGGGGGATTTCACAGAGAGTGCTGAGCCCAGGAGCTGCTCCCTCCCAGCCAGCACGGCCGTTCCAGGCTCCATTTCCCACCCTAAATCCAACCTTTCCCCCAGGTGCCACCAGCTGCACCTGCCGCGGGCTGAACAGGGCGTTCCAGCAGTCGGACGCCTCCTGCATCTGCCAGGCGGGTTTTGTTTATTACGACGAGAGAGGCAAGAAAGACCCCGACAGCAACAGCGACCAGGATTGCCGACCTCAGGTAAAATCCAAACCAAAATTGTTGGGTGATGTGCAGGTAAAATCAGGCTCCAAACCAAAACTGCTATGTGATGTGCAGGAGAGAGGAGTTTTCGGGCCTTAAGATAAACCAGACAAATCTTTTAGGTATTTTATCAACCCTTTCTTGTAGGATGTTCTCTGTACCTTTGTGAGGTTAAATTTAAATTCATAAGGGAGGGGGGTAAAGGATCCTTCCACGCCAGAGCGAGGGGAGCAGCAGAGTCTCAGATGGATGACAGAGGCAGAAATTTAATTCTCCTTATTAATATAAAGTCCTTCATCAGAACTGCCATGGGCAGGGAGACACTGAAACCAATTTTGTTTCTATCTTGCATGATAGAAACTTTTTTTCCACTTTTTTTCCTCTTTGTGAATGAATTCTGTATTGCAAACCCCCTCCTGGCATGGGTTGTGCAGCAGCCTGGAGTGTCAAAATTACACTCTGGTTCCTTAAATATTTTTTTAAAGCTGAACTTCTCCATTGGAACCTCACGAGGGGTTGGGGTTGGGAAATGGAATTGTTGAGCTCTTTCTTTGATGATTTCCTTCTTGGATTATGTCGAATTCCTGAAGTGCAGCGGTGGGGAGGAGGAGGAGAATTTTAGCGATGTTAAAGCTCCAGAGCTCATCTGGGGGGGATTTTTTTTGCAGGTGGATGAGCTGTGTGCCCCCGGCGAGGTCCGGCTGGCGGCCACGCGCCGCTGCGTCGCCCCCGAGCGCCACGACTGCGCCGCCGCCTGCGGGCCCGCGGGAGGGCAGCTGCACGCCCAGCTGGGCATGTGAGTCCCACCAGGAGAGCCCTGAGCTCCTCATCCCAGCCAGGAGAGCCCTGAGCGCCCCATCCCAGCCAGGAGAGCCCTGAGCTCCTCATCCCACCAGGAGAGCCCTGAGCGCCCCATCCCAGCCAGGAGAGCCCTGAGCTCCTCATCCCAGCCAGGAGAGCCCTGAGCGCCTCATCCCACCAGGAGAGCCCTGAGCGCCTCATCCCATCGGGTTGGGCTCTGGGAGGGGTTTTTTGGGCAATTTTCCATCGTGGGGTTCCTTTCTGTGGAGATCCTGCAGTCACTGGCTCTGTTCTTGCCTCGTTTCCAACATTTCCTGGTGGCTTTGGGTCTTGGTTGGAGACTCCAGAACCACCCAGCGGCGAGGGGAGGGTGCACAGAGCTCGCATTTTCTGAGCTGTGCAGCTTTCCCACGTGCCTCAGGCTGAGCCCCTTGGAAGTGGATGAGGAAATCAGTCCTTGTTCCTCCCCACACATCTTTAATCATCATAAAATGATTGGAGTTTTGAGGGGCCTTAAAAATCATCCTGTTCCAACTAGAAATCAATCCTTGTCCCACCCACATACACACATCTTTAAAGATTTGGGTTGGACCTTAAAAATCATTTCATTCCAACAGGAAATCAACCCTTGCCCCCCCCCCGCACATCTTTAATGGTTTGGGTTGGAAGAGACCTTAAAAATAATTTAATTCCAACTGGAAATCAACCCTTATTCCCCCCTCCACATCTTTAGTAGTTTGGGTTAAAAAGGACCTTAAAAATTATTTAGTTCCAACTGGAAATCAATCCTCATCCCCCCTCCTCATCTTTAGTGGTTTGAGTTGGAAAGGACCTTAAAAATCATTTAATTCAAACTGGAAATCGACTTTTGTCCCCCCCTCCACATTTTTAGCAGTTTGGGTTGAAAGGGACCTTAAAGACCACCCAGTTCCAAGCCCCTGCCATGGGCAGGGAGATGCTGAAACCAGTTCTTGTCATGTGACATTGCTTTTTTTCTCGTTGTGAGTGAATTTCTGTGTGACAAAATCTCCCCTGGCACGGGCTGCACAGAAACCTGGTGTGGCAAAGTCACGCTCGGATTTTTTCAACCATTTTCCCTCAGCTGAGGTTTAGGGAGGGTGTGTGATGCTGTTACAGCACTGAGGGTGCTCTCTGTCAGACACCAACCACGCTCTGTCACCAGGGTGTCACATTTTAGCCTGGAAGAGCAGGAAGTGCTGGTTAGGTGGGCAGGGAGTTTGCTCCATCCCGTTTTTCATGGATCCCGAGTAGGATCACCCACACTGGGGGCTGTCAGAGGCCGGGGCTGCCCTGTGGATGGGGGCTGACAGAGGTTTGTCCCCCTCAGCTGTCACTGCAGGCTGTACGTCTCTGCTGAGGAGCTCTGTGACCAGCACTGCCTCCGGAGAGCCCCACGCATCTCCTTGGGCTTCGGCAGCCACGGGGAGCTGCTGCTGCGGACGGACGAGGGGGAAGCCAGGGTAGGTGTGGAGGGAGGGGGGATCTCTGAACGTGCTGGTCTGGGAGAGCCCGGAAAGCACGGAGGAGCCAAGGGACTCCAGGGAGGAGAAGGGACTCGTCCAGGTGAGATGAGGAGAAGGGACTCCTCCAGGTGAGGTGAAGGGACTCCAGGGAGGTTAAGGGACTCCAGGGAGGTGAAGGGACTCCTCCAGGTGAAGAGAAGGAACCCCTCCAGGTGAAATGAGGAGAAGGGACTCCAGGGAGGTGAAGGGACTCTTTGAGGTGAGGTTAAGGGACTCCTCCAGGTGAGGTGAAGGGTTGATGCATTACAGAGAAACAGAAATTCCTGAATTATGGGAATTTTTACATTACTCCCTTTGACAGCTGCACTGAAGGCTGACCACAAACCAGGCTGACTGAGTGATCAGTGCTCCCTCTGCCTTCCACAGGAGCTCTGGAACGTTCTGGGCCCAGATGAGCACGTGCAGAGCAGCCAGAGGGTGCACCTGGTGCTGTTCAGCCCCCAGGGAGTGCTGGGTTTTGTTGTCTCCAGCATGGAAGTTCTGGATGCTTTTCTCATGGGTGAGGTTTGAGGGTGAACCCAAATTCCAGCCACACCAAGCCATCCATTCCCTTCCACGTTGGCACAGAAGGAATTCATTATCAGGTGCTCCAAATGATTTAGAAAGTAGGGAAATACCTTGTTCTGTCTGGGATTAAACAGTGAGAAATTCACTCCCTGCATGGGTCAGATAAAGATTGCAGGATTTTGGATTTTCAGGGAATGGGTCGGATAAAGATTGCAGGATTTTGGATTTTCAGGGAATGGGTCGGATAAAGATTGCAGGATTTTGGATTTTCAGGGAATGGGTCAGATAAAGATTGCAGGATTTTGGATTTCCCTGGGAATGGGTCAGATAAAGATTGCAGGATTTTGGATTTCCCGGGAACAGGTCGGATAAAGATTGCAGGATTTTGGATTTTCAGGGAACGGGTCGGATAAAGATTGCAGGATTTTGGATTTTCAGGGAACTTGAAGGAGGCTCATTTGGAGGCAGATCTATTGGCACTGAGTGGATTTGGCGTTGTGAGCTGAAACTGCCCACAGATATAAAATAAATAATTTTCCTTGCCAAGAGTCGGGTGTTGTCCCACGCTGCTCATCTCACAGGGTTCACTCTGGTTTCCTCTCTTGCCCGTGGCAGGANATTTTCAGGGAACTTGAAGGAGGCTCATTTGGAGGCAGATCTATTGGCACTGAGTGGATTTGGCGTTGTGAGCTGAAACTGCCCACAGATATAAAATAAATAATTTTCCTTGCCAAGAGTCGGGTGTTGTCCCACGCTGCTCATCTCACAGGGTTCACTCTGGTTTCCTCTCTTGCCCGTGGCAGGAGGTTTCTCCTCAGATCAGCTGCTGCAGCAAAGCCGCAGAGCCCAGAGGAGCTCCCCCAAAGACACCCAGAGCTTGCCCCTGATCCCCAACCCGGTGGTGTGTCTGCAGGCAGGGGACACCATCCTGTTCCAGCTCAGCATCGATGCCCAGGGTGAGTGTGCCTGGGGCTGAGCACCTCGGTGTGTCCAAAGCTGTGTCCCCACGCTGGGCATCCGGCAGGGATCCATCCCTTCCCCTCCTGGATCCCAGAACTGCAGGCTGGGGCTCACCTGCTGGTTTCCACTTTTTAACTGGTTTTCTGTACAGTGAGATAAACTGGGTTTCTGTAGAGTAAAATAAACTGGATTTCTGTAGAATGAGATAAAATTTGTCCTGCATTAGCACAAATCTTCATGGGGCAGTCATTAAACTCAATTAAATGAGCTGATTTTGGCCCTATAGAAGCAGTTTCCCAGTTTTTTGTGCCAGTTTTCCCAGCAGGGGTGGCTCAGGGCTGCTGACCCTGGGCTGCCCCATCCCCAGACCGCGCCTCCAGCCACTACCCCGTGTACCAGAAGCAGCATCTCTACAACAGCAACCCAGGCTGGGATTTCGGACCCTTCCGAAGGCTGGACCACCTGATCCAGGAGACCCAGCTCAACATCTCCTGGTAATCCCTGCTGTGGGTAACACGAGTGTGTTGTGGGCAGGACCTGGGAGTGAGTTTTTGACAGAATCAGCAGGTCCTTGGTGGTGAAAACACCAGATTTTGCTGTGTTCGAGTGCCTGTGTTTAACTGTTGCCTTTTTCCCAACCTGGAAATGAAACTCGTAGTTTTAGTACATGAGGGGATGTAAAAGTGGATTTTTATTTGGAGTTTATTTGCAGTTATGGGAGAGTGGCCACAAAAGCCCCCCCGACAGGGGCACACACAATTTGATCAGTTTGGTAAATTGGTATAATTGGTTAAAAAGCACCAATTAGGAGCACAAGGGGTGCTGCAGGTCTCTCCCAGGTCCAGCCCCTTCTCTGGAGCCCCCCTTGGTGCTGGCTGTGCTTTGGTTATGAAAATGTCTCGCAGGCCTTGGTAACCAGGGAGAACCAAGAGAGCACCGGGGTCCTGGAATTTGTTTTGTCTTTTTGTCTGGGGAAAGGGCATGGAAAACTGCTGGGAAAACCAGCCCCTGATGCAATAATGAGCTACAGAGCTCCAAATAGATGCAATAATAAAATAATAACCTACAGAGCTCCAAATAGATGTGTAGGGAATACAGAGAATATATATAAGGAAAAAAAGGCAAAAAGCAAAATGGCATCATAACCATCCTCCCAAGGAAGCTTGGGTCAGCCAGTTCCTTCCTCCCTTCTCTCTTTTCCAGGTTTGCCCATGTTTTCCTGGAGCCTGGCACGTTTGTGTTCAGGGACAGCTCTGTGCACGAACGCTTCCTGATCGTGACAGTGACCGAAGCAAATGTGAGCTGCGACCCCAGGGCCGTGTCCTTCCAGCCCTCCTCCCTGCTCCAGCTGGCCAGGCACGGCGTTCTGAGGCAGCGGCGTCTGAACCTGGCCCCCAACTGGGCTGCCATCACAGGTACAGCCCCAGCTCGGTGAGACCAGCCTTGGTTCTTACCCACAACCTTTGCTGTCCTTCTCTAAGTGTGTTTGAACAAACCTTTCCTTTGGAAACGCCACCAAAGCTCTGCTTTGTCAGCCTTAATCCCTCGCTCCTGTGGAGCTTCCCCAAACCCGCTGCTCTCTGGCCAAGAACCTGCCTGGGCTGAGCCGAGGTGGGGAGAGAGGGAAGGAGCAGCCGAGCCTCTCCCCACGCCCTGTTTGAAGAGGTCAGGTAACCGAGGGCTTTGTTTCCCTTGGCTTGAAGGCAGCAAGAGGCTGTGTGTTTCCATGATAAGCTGAGCTGAAATCAAACACATCAGCCCTGAGCTGGCTGAGGGCTCAACACGAGGTCAGGCGAGGTCTTTGCCCCGGCCGGGTGTGGGTGTGAGCGCTGTGCACACACCAGTCCCTCCGTGGGAGGCCGGTAAACAACAGCAATGAAAGTGGCTTGTAAACACCGTCCTGGCCCTGCCACCCTCAGTGCTGAAAACACTTTGCTCCCCATCCACCTGCAGCACTGAAATGAATATAAAAGGTGCTGAATGATTTTTTTTTATGCTCTCTGTTTTCCTCATTTCTTGCCCTCCCCAGCGATCCTCTTTGTCCTGGGCTTCCTCGTGCTGGTGCTGACCACCCTGGCCATCGTGCTCCAGCCTGCTGGCCCCAAAATTAGCCCTCTGAAGAGCTGGAAGCCACGGTGGAGGAGCCTGGGAGAGCCCCACGTCCCACCAGAGTACATCCTCCTTAAGGACAGGTAAAGCCCGGCCTCTGCACGGGCCACACAAAAATCTACCCCATAAATCCATCCCTGTGCTCCAGCTGCTCTCGCTGAGGAGAAGTCAATGCTCTTCTCCCTCTCTGCCCTTCCCTGCAGCCTCAGCTTCTATCAGACGCTTGGTCCTCGAGGCTCTGGGGAAGATGCCGGCTCTGGAGAGACAGGAAAGGTGCCCAATGCAGGTGAGGTGCTGGCCCAGCCCCAGGTTTTTTCCCATTTTTTTCCCCACTTCTTCCCCAATTAATGGTCTTGGGTTCACTCTCGGGGTGATATTTTGACAGCTGCTCACCCAGAAGCTCCTGAACACACAGGCCCTTTGCTGTGCTCATTCCCTCAGGCACACACACTTCCATCCCGGGTTCATTCCCAGGAATTTAACCCCTGCCATTGGGATTTCTCCCATACAATTTAAAAAAGTAAATTCCCAGCCTCGAGAAGCCCTTTAAAACAGCAGCGAGTTAGGCGACAAGCAAAGGAAATAAAGATCTTTTCAGATGTTTTCCTTGGCTTCCTCTGCTGGTGATTCTATTCCCCGAAGGTGCGTGATCCCTGGGCCTCGTTTGCTTTCTGGGAATGAGCTCAGCCCGGGAATTTCGGGAATTTCGGGAGCGGCAGAGCCCGAGCCCAGCAGATGGCAGCAGGCAGTGCTGCTGGGAGCAGCTCCGGGAGCATCCCGGCGGTTCTCTGGGCAGTCCAGGAGCTGACAGTACCGCTCTGTCATCCTCCCCTCGCTAGGGAACGAGGCTTTCTCTCACATCTCCCGCCTCATCCCTTTTCCTTCCCCACAAAACACAAAATTCCAATGAACAGGCGGCGAATCATGTGGGGAATAAACTCAAATAACCTCGTGGCTGAGTGTGAGCCTTCCCTTGATGCCTGAAGAGGCTCCCTGGACCAGAGGCTGGAGAGAGGAAAAGAATAAAATCAATATTTATTAAAGGGCCTTTCCAGGACACATCCTGGGAGCACAAGAGTCTGGCCAAGCTGGACCCCGGGGCACGAGTTTGCTGCACTTGGATCAGTTTGGATCCATTCCCAGATCAGGGTTCATTCTCCAGTGACAATTGCAGGGGATGATGGAATTGAGCCCAAGTCTGTCCCCCCTTTTAGAGGCTCCGTTTCCATCTTTGGGGGCCTGGGCCAACGAGGTGTCCTTGAGTGCAGCCTGGAGAGGATTTGTTGTGTCTGAGCAGGATGGGAGAACAGGAGCTCCCAGCCCGTGGGGAGTGTGAGAGTTCCACACTAAAGCAGGGCAGGGGCTGGAAATAGAAAAGCTGAATCTGAAGGCATCACCCTCGTGTTTCAGAAAACGCCTTTGCCCCGAGGCTCCTGGAGGATTTCAGTGTTCGCACCCTCTATGACAAGCTGGAGGATCAGAACCTGCACCTGGCCTCGCAGCTGGCAAAGCACAGGATGGACGTGCTGGTGTTCCACAAGGGGATCAGCCAGAGGATCCAGAGCCTCGTGGTCAGTGCGAGAGGAGTGGGAGGGAGCCTTGGAACCACGGGAATTGTTGGATAAATGGTTCCCCTGAAGTGAAAGTATTGAGGGATGGGTATTGCTCCTTTCAGCACTTTATTTTGGCATAAAATCAATTTTTATATAGTTTTATATGAGGGGCTGCATGTGTTGGGATCTGGGGTTTGCAGGTGACGCTGCTGCTTTCCCTGAACAGGACACAGTGCAAGCTCTGGATTGGGGAGCTCTGAAAACCAGGAAAGGGATTTGTGGGCAGAAAGCTGCGGAGCAGAGCCGGGCAGCAGTGAGGGATGAGCTGAGGGACGGACACTGGAACTTAACAGGTGAGAGGAGCAGGAACAGAGCCCGGGACAGGTGCAGGGACAAGAGCAGGGACAGAGCCAGGGACAGAGGCAGAGACAAGAGCAGGGACAGAGCCAGGAACAAGAGCAGGGACAGAGGCAGAGCAGCAGGGAGGAGGCTGAAAGCAGGCCTGGCTCACACCCAGGAGGAATCTGTGTCTCCCAGGGCTGTTCTCCCAAGCTGCCAGCCTGTCTGCACCTGAGCTCAGCGACAGGAGCGGTCTGGCAGCTCAGGGAGGGGTGGCACGGAGTTAATTGGGAATGTTCTACGAAATTGAGGCATCCTGAAATTCCCAAAGAAAGGCTCCTGCTCTGGGTGCGGTTCTGGATTTAATCACAGTTTTTTTAATGGTTATGGGGGGTCTCACTGACATTTCTGCTGGGTTCATCAGGTGCCCCGTGGCAGGAGGTGATGGAGTTAATGAGAGCTCTGGAAGGGCTGCTTGGAACCTCTCCTGACGGGAACAGAGCTGTGAAACCAGAGATGGAGCCCGAGATCCAAGCACAGGCTGCAGCGGGAGCTGCTCCCTCCCTGCCCAGTGAAAATAACCCAGAGGGGCAGGTGAGCTGCAGCTGCTGCTTTGGGGCCATCTCTCCCCTTGCTGGTGTTTTTCCCATTTCTTTAACTCTTGTCCCTTTTCATCCCGCAGGAGCCTGAGCTGCCTCAGCAGCTCCTCAGCAGGAAAGGTGCTTTTCCCAGCCTCCCTGGGCACACAGGGCAGGGTAAGGGCAGTGCCACAGCTGGGGGGAGCTTCAGAGGTGGCAGAGGCTGATTCTGTGCTGAGAGGGTAAAAGGGGTGTCTGTGTTTATGCTTAATTACTTTTTGCCATTTATGCTATTTTTTACTTTCACATAATTTTTAATTTTTTGGGTTTTGGTTTTTTTGGTTGGTTGGTTGGGGTTTTTTGTTTTTTGTTTTTTGGTTTGTTTTGGTTGGTTGGTTTGGTTTTGGTTTTTTGTTTGTTTTGGGGGGTTTTTTGTTGGTTTTTGTTGTTTTTTGTTGTTTGGTTTATTTGTTCTTGTTTTGTTTTTTGGTTTTGGTGGGGTTTTTTGTTCTTTTGTGGGGTTTTTTTGTTTGTTTTTTTTTCTGAGGTCCCAGCCCAGGGCAGCCACTTCAGCCTCTTCTATCCCTCTGTACAGAGGAGTCAGGGAGTTTCCATCCCTTTCCATCCTTCTCTGGAGAAGTCACAGAATTTCCATCCCCACAGCCCCTTCACACCTTTCTGTTACATGCCCACCTCTAGGGAAGGGTCTGGATGTCGTTACAATAATTAAATGCAAATATGGGGAGGCCAGGAAGATTCTCTGTGATCCTCACAGCATTCCTCTGCCCAGTGCAATATTTCCTTCTTGCAGCGAGGAACAGCCCTTCCTTCAGGGTTAAAAATGCCCTTTTTTGTTCCAGGTTTAGATCTCCCGTTGGTTTATCAGACCCAGCTGGAGCTGGAGGGCCTGGTGGCAGCTCCCCGCCTTGCCCAGACCCTGGGTGAGGTCAAGGAAGCTCTGGGGAATCTGCAGCAGCCCCCAGCCCCTGGAAACTCAGGTAATTCACGTTTTTCCTCATCTGTGCTGGTTTAGAGCAGTAAATAAACCGGGAGCTAAAAGAAGCAGCATTTCTTCTGAGCTGCACATTTTCCTCCAGCAGCTGCTGAATTTTTTAGGCTGTGATGCTCAGAGTTTGAAATGAATAACGGTGTGGGTTTGGGGTAATTAGGGGAGGATCATTTGCATTAATTTGGAATTCAGAGGCTGAATTTGCAAAGGCCTGGACTTGCCTGGACCCTGCAGCCCCTCAGGGCTGTCCTGGGTTATTCCCTTGGATTTCCTGCGGTGGTGGCTCTTCTGACTGAGTTTCCTCTCTGCTTTCATTCTGAATTTCTCCATCAGACAGCAAACCTCACACCAGCCCGGGGAGCTCGAGTCTCTGCTGACTGCTGGGTCCTGGGACAAAGCTGGAGCTGAGGAGCTGCACTGCTCAGAGCCTTGGAGAATTTGCAGCAGGAGCTTCTCGTGTTCTGCACCCTAAAACAGCCACCAAATCCCCTCCTGGGGGAGCTGAACTCGTCCTGGGCAATGGAAATGTTGGAATGGGGAGGGAGGAGGGGCCTGGGACAGAGCAGCTTTGCCTGAAGCATCAGAACTGACCCGTGTTTAATTAAGGATATCCTTGGTCAAATATCTGATCAGTAATCCATATTCTTTTTGCTTAACCTTGAAATGTTTTCACCTTTGCTGTGGATTATCAATAATTTGTGAGCTGAAGAAGGAGCTGAACTCCTGGGTGTTGCTAAATTTGTGGGTTTTGTTGTTAAGTCAATAAAAAATAAACACAACACCACAGGTGGCATTAGAACCTCGATTTATCCGTGTGTTCTGCACAGCCTTTCTGGTCTCTGACATGAAGGATATTTGGGGGTTTTGAAGCATTTTAGAGCCACCCTTTTAAGCCTTGCCCAGCACCTCTCCACAGCCTGTGCACATTTTAAACACACTCAGTAAGTTCTGCTGGCAGAGATGTCAAAAATCTCAACAAATGTGATTTTTCTGAGCAAGACACACTGGAACTATTCCTGCAGGGACAGCTGCTGCTGTCCAGTGCTCTGGGAGCGTGATTTTTAATCCTGAAATCCCCCTCCCACCATTCTGCTCCTCTTGTGTCGATGCTTTAAGGGCTGGGAAAAACCCGCGGCAGCCCCAGCAGCGCAGGGCAAAGGGCATTCCCTTGGGTTCATGGGATCCCAGGGACACAACTCGGCCCAGGGGGGAACAGCCGAGCAGCACCCCCGGGTCCAACGCGGATCCAATTGGATGGAGCTCAGCAATGAGCAGATCGACCTCAAATCCCCAGTGAGAAACGGAACCAATGAGGGAACTGTCCCCCATTCTAATGACCCCCCCAAGGGAGACTCCAGCCCAGCTGAACAAACCTGTTGCAGAGAGGAGGCTCCGGGCAAGGCTGGAGCCTCTGCTTTGGAGACACTCGGGATGTTCCGTCTGCTCCCCTCAGAGAAGCCCCAAGCTGAGCTCAATCTCAGCCCCCAAGGGTTCTCCACATGTAGGGCTGAGGGACAGGGAGTGTTTGTGAAGGGGACAGGGACAGGGAAAGGGGATAAAAATGGATAAAAAGGGGATAAAAGAAAAGACAAAAACCATCAGACAGGGCTGGGAGCAGGGAATTGTTTCAGTGCACCAGGAGCAGAATTCCCTGCCCAACATTCCTGATCTCCAAGGGAAGGGCAGCAACGCGAGGTTTGAGCCAGCAGAGTCCCCTGGCAACCCCCGGGAGGCTCCAGGCACAGCAAAACCAATTCTCCTCTCCCTGCAGCATTTCCTGGCTCAGGGGCTGGCTGAGCCCGGCTGCCGGGCACAAACCTGGGGTTTCTCCCTCGCCCAACCCCAGTGGGCATACAGAAAACAGGATTTGGGTGCCCAGGAGCCGGGGCAGAACCTCTGAGCTTTGTTTCCACCACTGGATCCAGAGGAACTCGTTGATTTTCCCACTCCACGTTTCCTGAGCTTGCTTCCAAACCCTAAAGGTTGGTCTCACTTCTTTGCACCTTCACCCTGCGAGGATTTCGGGGCTTCCTGGCAGCTCAAAGGGACTTTCTGGAAATGGGAACAGCCAGGCAAACCCTGCAGGTCACTGTGGTTGCCCGGGGAGAATGTGGCAGTGAAAAAATCGCTTTGTTTTTCAGGTTTTCAGCTGCAATGTTCATAACAGTCCTGCACGGAGGTAAGAATCGCTTGTGCTGTCTCTGATACCTGCAGGAAACCTGGTCCCCAACAGGTGACAAATTTCTCTCTGTGATTTGTGCCTCCTCCAGAGCCTGTTTGTAAAAGGCAGCTGTAAACAAAATATGTCAATTTTTTATCGCAGCGATATTTCAGTGACTAAATCGGTTCGTTTAAATCAAACCCAAGATACGCAATGTGGAATTTTGCTCGAAATTTTCTTTTTTTCTCCCACTGCGGTGTTCTTAATTTCAGTTTTATGTTAAAAAATCAGAGTTTTGAAGTATTTTGGGGGGGTTTTTTCCCACAAACCCCAAGGATATCAATGCAAAGAGCAGAATTTCATGGAGCTTCTCCCCACGCTCCGTTCCTGGAAAGAGCCAATAAAAAGGGGAGCGGTGCCACAAGTGGGTTTATTGCGCTTGGGAAGGATTTGCTGCTGACAGCTCATTTTCCAGCGCTCCCTGGAACCTCCTGCGAGCCCAGTCTGGAGCAGCAGTGAAATTCCCTCTTATCAGGAGGGCTCCCGGGCCTGCTGATAAGAGAGATCAAGTGTGGGGTGAATTAATTTGGCGTTTGGAGAAGGGTCACGGGTTTTCCTGCGGGTTCTTTGAGCTGTGCCTCTCTCGACAGAGAATGAAAAATCCCTTTTCAACACCCACTGCCAAGTCCGGCCTCTCCTGGAGAGCATCAAGCGCCGCTGTGGCTGTGAGGAGGGAGGTAGGGCCGGGCTCCCTGGGGAGGTTCTGGGGTCAGAAAGGAGCTGCTGCTGGTTCTGTCCCCATTCTGAGCTGCTGTCCCACCCCCAGAGTGTCACCTCGGCCAGAAAATCCTCATGGTGGCACTTAGAGGCCTCCCCTGGTTATTCCTTGCTGATACACCCAGATAAAGAGTTTTAAGAGGAAAAAATTCAATAAAAATCCTTAATGAAAGTGTCCAGCTGAAGAAAACTCCCAGTGAGGATGTTCTGAAGTGCTCAGCTGAAATTCTGCCAGAATTTGGGCGTTTTTCACACCTGGGTCACCCTGTCTGGCTGAGACACGTCTTGTTTTATTATTTTGGAGCTCCCTGACTTCACTTTGTGGGTTTTGCAGATGAAATCGAGCTGGCAGACGAGCGTGGCCACGTGAAGAACCTGCTCCAGCACCAGCAGCACCACGGGTGGCAGCTGCTGAAGGAGAGGGAGCGCTGCGTCCTCCTCAAAGTCACCCGTAGGTCACCGTGCCGCTCTCTGCGCTAAAAACACATTTATTGCCTTTGGAAATAGAGAAATGCCCCCACACAGGGGAAAGGTGGAGAGTTAATAAAGAGGATTTGGGTCCTCGATTCCCAGTTTGAGCCCAGTTTGAGCATCCTGAGCTGTTGAAAAGAGCCCAACACCACAAACTGGGCTCTGAAATCCAGGCTGGGTTTGAAAGTGCTCGGGTGGGAGTCAAGGGCAGAAATCTCCTGACAGTCCCACTTCCACCTTCAGGAAAAGTTGTTTTGAAAATTTCTGGCTTTAACACTGTGATTTTATCCCTCACAGGACAAGAAGATTCCCAGGAAGTTGTTTATACACCGCTGCTGAAAAACCAGAGCATTGTCACTCCAAAATTCCTGGGTAGGAGCCTGAAATGTTTCCATAACCTTGTTCTCAAACATGAGAGGAGAGAACAACCTGTTGTTGTTATCCTATAGGAGGAATAAAAGCCTGAAGTAAAAATGTTTTTAATTTATAGCCAAACTGAGAAACTTTTATTTCCAGAATTAAAAACTGAGTAAAGAAGAAAACGCTGCTTGATCTCTTCCCATTGTACGTGAAGCCCTGGAGCTGTGGGAGAGCCGTGGAAACACAAAAATACTCTGGATTTTCCCTTTCAGCTGCTTTTTCTCTCCTCCCTGCAGCTCAGCTGGGGAAGTCGGAGGATTCCAAAGTGTCGCCAGCCAGAGGGAAAACCAGAAAATCCAGCAAAAAACCCAACTTGCTTTTGCAAGCTCCATCCATGGCAGGTGAGCTCCTGACCGGGGTGAAACCAATGTTACATTTTCTCCCTCTGCACCTGCCCAGGAGCGTTTTGTGTTTCTCCCACAGGTAAAAAGAGTCAAGCACCATGGGCCAGCAAGAAAGAAACTCTGGGATCGGCTCCCAAAGAAACTGGGAAACGCTGCTGATGGTGATGGAGGAGAGCTGGGAACTGAGGTGATGCCTGAGCAGAGGCTGCCTGGAACAGGGGCCAGACAGGATTGAGAGAATAAAATGGGGATTTATTGCAGGGCCTTCAATAGGGACACCTCGGGCACTCAGAGCCTCTCCGGGAGAGGCCACACCCAGGATGGACCCCGGGGCACGAGTTTGCTCCACTTGGATCAGTTTGGATCCATTCCCAGATCAGGGTTCATTCTCCAGTGACAATTGCAGGGGATGATGGAATTGAGCCCAAGTCTGTCCCCCCTTTTAGAGGCTCCGTTTCCATCTTTGGGGGCCTGGGCCAACGAGGTGTCCTTGAGTGCAGCCTGGAGAGGATTTGTTGTGTCTGAGCAGGATGGGAGAACAGGAGCTCCCAGCGCGTGGGGAGTGGGAGAGTTCCACACTAAAGCAGGGCAGGGGCTGGGAAATAGAAAAGCTGAATCTGAAGGCATCAGAGGGGTGATTCTGTGGTGATACACTGAATTTATGGGGCACTGGCAGAACCCTGAGACAGCAACACCTCCGTTCCCAGCTGGTGATCTCAGTGACCCAGTTCAGCAGGAACAGCCCCAATAAATTCCCCTCGATCCTCACGGCCACGGGAGCAGCAGACGTTGGCACAAGGACGAGCTGCAGCCGCAGTCTGGCTTCTCTTTAACACAGCAGTTCTATTTCTGGGGCTGTTGAGGTGTTCAATTAACAGTTCATGGTGGTTTTATCTTTTACCTCAGAAGCTTCTCTAATTCACTTTACAGCTCCTGAGATAGCTCCTATCTCCACGGATGGACCCTGGCCCGGCTCTCGCAGCCCTGGTGATTCAGCAGCGCTGCTGATTCGCTGTGCTGGGCACTCCAGCATCCACCACGATTACAAACGTGTGTAAAACCGTGTGTAAAAATGCAAATTGTCTTGCCAAACCTACAGATAAACCTTCCTTCCTCAAGGCTTCTCCTGGAAAAATAAAACCAGGCTGTAAAACCTAATTAGTGAGGGCATAATTTCTCTCTGTACCACCTAGGGGTTCATTGATCTCGGAAATATTCACGAGCAGTTTTAAAGTCACAGCACTTGTTTTATGTGGCTTTTTTCTGCTGAAAATATTCTGAATTAAATAAAAAAAAAAAAACCCAAAATCTATTTTTTAACTGTGGTACCCAAATAAGCCAAGGGCTGTTGGGATTTCCCAGTAAGAGCCACAGGCTGGTGGTCAGAGCGAGGATTCTCTGTGTTTGTTTAGGTGTGAATCACATGAAAATAGTGGGAATTTTTAGCTGTTTACATCCTGGGAAAGTGGTGTCCATATTTTGTGCCAAAAATAAGCAGGACAAAATCTTTCTTAAAGCAAATCAGGTTTGCAGTTCAGAAGGACTGGAAGAAACACAAACAGAGGAAGGAGAAATTTCAGTTTTTCGTTGCCTTGTGGTGTTTGGGAACATTGGACACTCAAAAAGCGAGGCCTGCAAATGCCACTTTTATCCTCCACAAGCAACAGGCCCGGATTGCCAATCTCCCCCTCACCCATCTGTCAGCCAGCGCCAGCTCTGCCAAACCGAAGCCCAAAAATACCTCCAAATCTGCATTTCTCCCGGGAGGAATCTGCTCAAACACCCCCTCACCGCGCTGCCCGCGCCCGCGGGAGCCAGGCTGGCACAAACGCTGCCCATAAAGCCATTCCTGGGCACGGCAAACACGGATAAGGCGGGGAGGGTTTGTCCGTGTGCCCGGCTCTCCCTGAATTCCCCCGCAGAGCCCCAAGAGCCGGGCCTGACCTTCGCCAGCGGCGCCAGGGAGGTGCGAGCTGATAACGGGGCCGTGGTCAACACGGAAATCGGCGCTGGGGCGTGGGGCAAAAACCTCCTGGAGCCCGGGTCAGGCCCTTTGGGCAGCCAGGGTTGTTTTCCCAAAGCCTGGACTGTTGCCTTGTTCCCAACGTGGAAATAAAACTCGAGATGGTTTTAGTACAGGAGGCGATATAAAAGTGGATTTTTATTTGGGGCAGTTGTGGGAGAGTGCCCACAAAAGCCCAGCTTGACAGGGGCACACACAATTTTATAAGATTGGTAAATTGGAATAATTGATAAAAAAGCACCAATTAGGAGCACAAGTGGTGATTCAAGCCCCTTCTCTGGAGCCTGCCTTGGTGCTGGCTGTGCTTTGGTTATGAAAATGTCTCACAGACCTTGGAGAACCAAGGGAACTCAGGGGTCCTGGAATTTGTTTTGTTTTTTGTCCAGGGAAAGGGCCTGGAAAACTGCTGGGAAAACCAGCCCCGGATGCAATAATGAGCTCCAGAGCTCAAAATAGATGTGTAGAGAATACAGAGAATATAGAAAAGAAAAAAAGGCAAAAACCAAACCGGCATCAGGAGCTCTCCAGCAAGGAGGAATGGCCCTGGATAACATGAGGATTGTGCTCTCCATGGCTGCCAGGGGAGGGAGCGCAGGGCACAGGGGCAGGAGTTGGAAATTGGAGCTAAAAAAAGCCCTGGCTCGCTCTGTTAAGCGCTGCTGGGAAGTTGGGTTGGCTCCACGTGCATGAAATTTTGATATATTTTGCTCTCAATGAGGTCAGGACCTGGGGGGTTATTTTGGTCTTGTCACAGGAGCCAGAGTTAATTTTGCCTCCCGTAGCCAAAGGAGGGTTGCACACTCGGTAAACAGTCCTTGACCTCTTTCCTGGGGAAACCATTTTAAATTTAAGATGCAAATGTTACTTGATCCAGAGCAAGTCCATCAGCAAATGTCTCCCATCAATGATTTACCACCCCGAGGAGCTCTCCTGCAGGTATTTACCCGGGTTTTGTAGGTCAGCAGTAACTGAGAACGAGGAAGGCTTTGTGCTGTTCTAAATCCTTTGCTTACCTTGGCTTCACCTGCTCTCACCAAGGTGCAGCTCCAAACCCCTGAGCTCAGCCCCGAAATAAAGAATCTGTGCAGGGAATCACCTCTCTCGGGTTTGATTCTTTTGTGGCCTTTTTTTTTATTTACTTCCTGACAGGTTCACCTTCTGCACTGGGGGGAAATTTGAGGCTGGGTTGAGGAGATCCTGCACTCAAGGAGAAATTCAGCTTCTGGAGGGGTTTAAACTCAGCAAGGAGCTGGAGGCAGCAGCTTCTCTCCCTCTGGGAAGGTGGTGTCCATATTTTGAACAATTCAACCTCTCTGGGTGGTGCTGGGGAAAGGAAAAAATATGTCAAGAAATTCCATTTACAGCTGGGAATGGAGAAATTGGTCTTGGGAATGTTCTGTGTGCTCAGGGGGAATGAACTTTCCTCCGAGGCAGCTCAGAGCTGACAGGAGCACAGGGGAAATCAAACCTAAACTGGTTTGGGTTTGGACCTTTGGGAATTTAGAGCAGAATTCCTTTGGTCCCCAAAGAAGAGCCTGGGCCTGGCCGGGGCCGTGCTGCTCCCAGCTCAGCAGATTTCAAGCACAGAAATCTCTCTCCATCTCTCCCAGAATGTCTGAGCTGGACTGTAAAATGCAATTTTAATAATTTAACATCACTGCACCCCTGACCTCACCCCAGGCCCTGCAGCAGGGAAGGGGAAGCTGCTCCAAGCAGCTGCTCTGCCCGGTCCTGCTGGAAAAGCCATCCATGGTGGTGCTTTGGGAGATCTGGAGCTGCTGGGAGATGGGAGTTGAGGTTGGTTGGGCTCTTGGCACCAGCTGGGCTCTCTCCAGCCCTGATTTGAGATAAATGGAGCCAGGTGAGGGCATCACATCACCCAAAGCTGGCAGGGATTCAGGGCTGGAGAGCACCCGGAGCTCCTGGTGATGCCTGAGCAGAGGCTGCCCAGAGCAGAGGCCAGCCAGGATTCAGAGAATAAAATGGGGATTTATTGCAGGGCCTTCAACAGGGACACCTCGGGCACTCAGAGCCTCTCCGGGAGAGGCCACAGCCAAGATGGACCCCGGGGCACGAGTTTGCTGCACTTGGATCAGTTTGGATCCATTCCCAGATCAGGGTTCATTCTCCAGTGCCAATTGCAGGGGATGATGGAATTGAGCCCAAGTCTGTCCCCCCTTTTAGAGGCTCCGTTTCCATCTTTGGGGGCCTGGGCCAACGAGGTGTCCTTGAGTGCAGCCTGGAGAGGATTTGTTGTGTCTGAGCAGGATGGGAGAACAGGAGCTCCCAGCGCGTGGGGAGTGGGAGAGTTCCACACTAAAGCAGGGCAGGGGCTGCTTTATATCTATAAAATATATATATATATATATAAAAGCTGAATCTTAAGGCATCACTGGGATGAAAGGCTCAGCCTGCACAGCTGTCCCTGCCAGCACATCCCCTGAATCTTTCTCTGTGGGACAGGATGGAAAACCTCAAAACTCAGAAAAAAATCTGCTTTAGCCCATTTGGGTCACAGGCCCCTTTTGGGTCGTGTGCCAGGCAGACACAGATTAATTTCCCTGCTATAAAATCCCTGTCTGGACTTCAGTTATCACCCCAATCCGACAGGAAATGGCATTTCAAGGGTACTTTGCTCTCAGGTCACTCATTCGGGATGATTTTATTTGTGGGGAAAAACAAAGTCCTGCATGGGGAAAAAAGATGATTTTACTGGACAGATTTGGGTTCCTAGGGCCAGTGAAGATGGTGGAAATAATCAAATTATATCCAAGGAAGCTCCTAAACGGCTGAAATTCGGGAATTGGCAGCTTTAGACTGGAGGAATCAGAGAGGATGGCCCTGCACTGTTGTTTTTGGGCTGTTTTAGGGGTTTTGGTTAAAGCAGTGACCTCACTCTGGTGTTCCTTGTGACCGGGGGAGTTTGCAAAAGCTTTTGCTGTCTCAGATTTGCTGTCTGCAAGGTTTGGTGTGATCTCTGTGCGCTGCTCCTCCTGGCCCAGCCTGCCCTGGTCACTCTGTGCTCACATCTCTTGCCTTGCACTGAAACTCTCCCCGAACAGCATTTTCTGTAAGAAATGAGGAGGCTGCAGGGAACCAGGGCTGTTTTCATTTTTAAAAATACCAATTTGTGTGTTTTTCTCACCCTTTC
The DNA here is from genome assembly GCA_013400735.1 of Pomatostomus ruficeps. Taxonomy (NCBI): domain Eukaryota; kingdom Metazoa; phylum Chordata; class Aves; order Passeriformes; family Timaliidae; genus Pomatostomus; species Pomatostomus ruficeps. The sequence continues at coordinate 42,361 of VYZT01065337.1, forward strand.
TGCCACATAACCACTGCTCCAGCCCTCCCAGCTCAGAGCCAGCTGCAAAACTCTGCTGGGAGTGGGCTCAGCTTCCACTCTCCCCCTTCCCCTCCTCTCTGGCACTGATTTTTCCCTCCAGGAGGAGCAAGGGCAGCTTCTCCAGGCTCTGGGGCTTTCTGCTTTGGGGGAATTCCCTGCTGTGGGTCTAAATTTCTCCCTTACCCGACATATTCTGGTTTTTATTTGTGCTGTTCCCCTCAGAATTCCTCCCTTCTCCCTGTCCCTGCAGCTGCCAGGACCCTGCTAAACACATTTTACATTTTATTTAGGATCCCCTGTTGCTGTTTCAGTGCTCACTGATTCACAAACCTCCCAGAAAATCGGTGAGATTTTGACTTTAAACCTGGATAAATTTCACTGCTCCATCCTAAATCCTGCTCTGGCAGAGGGCAGCAGCCCCACGGGGCCCCGGGCCCGGCCAGGGCAGGAATTTCTGCTCCAGGAGCAAGGTCTGCACAGAACAATGTGGTTTTTCCTGTAATTTCTCAGCTGCACAGCCCCAAAAGTTGTGTTTTTATTCCAGTTTTACGAGAGTGCTGGCGGGAGAAGTATGGGGAAAATGCAGGGTTGGGGTGGCTGAAGAAACCAGAGGTTGGAACAATAAATAATGCAACCAATTCCAATATTTTTATTGTCAAGATTGTTTAAGATTAGGACGTTTCTTGCCTGCTTGCAGGAGGAGGGTGATAAAATATTTTTTATTTTATCCCCTTGAGGCTGGAATGGGACTGGGTTGTTGATCTAACAGGGGGGTTGCACTGTGATGTATAAAAAGGCCAATTAAAGAGTTTTTTGGGGTGAAATTCGAGCAGACAGGCTCAGCGATGAGCTGGGGTGTGTGCAGCTGAAGGCCCTGCTATTTCCCTCAGAGCTGACACAAATTCTGATTTTCTTGGTGCTCTGAAAGGCCCAGCTCAGCTGGACAGACCCC
>VYZT01065338.1:0-26285 GCA_013400735.1 Pomatostomus ruficeps
AATCACCATCCCTGGAAGTATTTTAAACACATGTAGATGTGGCGCTTAAGGACATGATTTAGTAGTGGATTTGACAGTGCTGGGTTAATGGTTGATCTCCATGACCTTAAAGGTCTTTTTCATCCTAGATTATTCTGTGATTATCTAACATCTATATACTTTGCCCCATAAGAAATGCAATGCAAATATATGATAGTAAAATATTTACAGGCATGTTTATGCATATAGACAGAGGACAGTAGAGAAATGCAAATATTGCTAGTTATAGCCAGAGTATTAAATTCCACTCTATTGTGATATCTGAAAGTGAAGAACATTAATTTGTGTATGAGTTTGTCAAAATCATGAAAAGCAAATTTATGACAAATTAGGACTGAGATATTTTAATAAAACAAAAGATACTTCTATTCCTCTTAAAGTGTTTGGCAAGATGCTGTTATTATGTTAATCATTTTAATAAGGCAAAGAATAGCATTAGAAACCATGAAGATTAGAAATTGCAAGAAAATAAATTATTTGCTGTATCTTAACATTAATAGCTAACCATTAAGGCTGTTTCCTTTGTGAGTGGGTAACTGTGAGAGCCTCGATCTGCAAGGGTTTCCCATCCCACAAGTTGGTCATGATAGGATTTAGTAATACACAAGCACACAGAGTTTTTATTACAAACTACTTTTAGGGTATACACTTGTGATTAGCAAAGCAAGCATATACATATAAAAACATATACACAATTATATATGAATATTTGCAAGCTACTATGACTTGCCACTAGTCAAGAACAAGTTGCTCAATTTTTTATATGCATGCCTATATAAATATTTTTCCTTTAAATTATTACCAATACAATCCATTTAGCTGCTCCCAGGAATGGGGACAAAGCAAGTGTGAGGTTAAGGTCACACAGGGGTAATTCTTGGAGCAAAAAGCTCATTTTGGGAAGATAATGACTTAATTTTATATCTTTAATATGAATACATAAGTGGGAGTAAGACCCCAGTTTTTGTTGCTGAGCTCTACTTTCCTAGGAGGTCAGTTTGTAGGTTATAAGAGTTTCTTTATTCTGCAGGTTATGGCAGTTTCTCTTTTTTGTGCTTATCAAGTATTCTGCAGAACCCCAGCTATACCTATCGAGGCCAACCCAAGCTCCCACTTGTGCTTGTAAGGGATGTTCCAGATTCTCAGGCTAGCAGTTCCTACACTGGCAGAGATTTGGTCTCTCAGTATTTTAGTAGATGTCTTTTGTCAGTAGTTTTCCCCATCATAACCAGGTCACCTTATGGCCGCTCTGACAGAGTATATCTTTTCACTGATGTTAAGTTGGGAGCACACAATGAGGGAAAAACTGGAAACTGAATGTATTCTGCTGTGTTTATAAAATGTTTTCATTTCCTTATCATCTTATCATATCCTTGATGTTGAACTTTTCCATTAATCTCCGATTTACAATATGTGAACCTTTAGAGGGCTCATATTGAAGAAAATAAAATATAAAAATTTACCATTGTAAACTTACCAATAGGCAAACCATTCACACTCCAGCACAGCTGACTTTAGAAATAATAAATATAGCTTTCAGCTCCATCTGATATTCAGTATTTATGGGGAAACTGGGATGAACAGCTACTTCTGTGGTAAATTCACAACAATGTACCACATGAAAATTTTTCAAAGAATTGTATCACTGAATAGTATTAGCAGCTCCTACTGAGAGTCAGTAGCACTCTAAACTTCCCAGCATTTGTTTTATCACATATATTTATTTTAATACAAATCTGAGACTGAAATTGTGATTTGTCTCCAGTGGGTCAGAAGCTGCAGAAACAAAACTGCAAGGTTTGGTGAATGCCTATTGTCAAAAGTTTACATCCTCTGAAGCCCCCAAAAACAGACACAAAGGTTTCAGAAAGCCTCATAATACTCAGGCAAAGTTACTTTGATAATGACTCTTATATATCGTGTTACTTTAATATCCCAATATTTGGGTTGGGATGTTAATTGCTCCAAAAAAATAATTCTGTAGTTTCCTTGTGTTCTGTACGGACTAACCGCTGTTCAATAGAGAAGACCACATTAAGTTTATTTCCACTCTAGCAGAAAGGTTCAGATTTTCCAAAGATATGATATTTGCTTCATGTAAGGAAAGGGAAAAAGTGATTGTAATAAAATAAAGGAATAGACATAAAAGCATGATAATAAGAATCTGTGTGGGAGTGAAAGACAGAAAGTGAAAAGAGAAAATCTTTTATCTTACATGTCTTATGAGAAGGAAACTTTAATTTAAAGAAGTTTAAAACAAACAAAAAAGAAACAAAACTTTATCTAGTTGTAATAAGAAGGGAAAATGAAAAATTTATTATCTGGCTAAATTGAAACTGGAATAAAAACCTAACTGTGTTTTTATTTTCCAATTTGCAAAAGCTTTCATTTAGTGAATTAGCTTCAAATTAATTGAATAGTTTGTATGCTACTAACAATAATGTCCTATACAGCGAACATATCCTTAAAATAATGGACAGATTTTATTTTAAAGCCATAGTCATAAAAAATTTCTGCAGATGGAGAATCTTGTTTTTAATCATCAAAGCACTTAACAAAGAAAACAAAATCAATGTCTGAGCACTTATCCTGTAGAAATTTATGTACATTTCACACTTGCTGTAGTGCACCCAAATGGCACAATCCAAGACTATGACTTCACTTTTTCAGTTAATTGTAGAGGAGTAAATGCAAAAAAAAATCCACAAGCCATTAATTGTTTAACTGGTAGGATCTCTACTTTAAAAACAACAAAGAGTTGAAGAAAAGAAGACACAAAATACAAACAAACACCAGCTATACCAAGAGGTAAAGTCTGGGCATAATAATCATAACAGCATATTGCATTTTGCGTGAAAACACACAGAAAATTTCACAGAAGTTGCATAGAAGTGTTATAAATGTGACAAATGTGTGTAAAAATGGTAGTAGAACTCTTTAAAGTTCACAAAAGCAAAGCAGATTATCACAGTGGAGCAAAACATATCATGGCCCAGGGCTAAATGACAACTTTTCTGACAGCTGGATGTGCCAGAGGAAAAAGTGCTTTCAAGGATGTGAAGGCAAACTTGCCGAATGGAAGTTAATAACTAGCTCCTACTGTGAACTCGCTGGAAACTACAAATTCTGCTTGACTGGAAATTCTGATTACTTTTGTTTTAAATTTGTCCCAAAATGAAAAGAAAACAAAAATCTTTTCTTTCCCTTTCCTCTATGGTATGAGGATTTTCAATTGTCTTAGGAAAAAAAAAAAAATAATGAAAAAAAGCTTTATTCAAGTATTTTTAAATTGTTCTAAAACCATAGTGGACCACAAAAATAGGAGTTTAGGAGTATGGAGTTTTTCTAAAATTAGAAGTAAAAGGAGTTTTTGTGGACTCTCTGTCTGTGCACTTTACTGCAGAACACTCTGGTATCAGTTAAGCCCAAGAGTCTTTCAGGGAGCACAGCAGTTAGGGATTTGAGAACAGCGACCTGCCTGAATAATGCTTTCTGGGAAAAAAAAAAATTACTTATTTATTTCAATGGATAAAAAATGAAATTTCCAATAACAAGTCAGTTTTGATCATGATCTCTGTTCATGATTTATTTCAAAAGCTTAGTTCCAGCTCCTTCTTTGAGGATTTAGGATGATGACAGTGCTTCTTTCCTAAAAAGACACATTTCTCATTGGATAAACTAACCCTTATTCCATCTTTTATACAGCCTGGGTGAATTTAAAAATATTTTTCTCACTGCAGTCAAGGTAGATAGACCCTGCTATGAAAATATATATCTTAAAATGTCCAATCCAAATTTAAAATACATAGCCATCAAAATCTTTGGTGAAATCTAACACAGTTTCAGGAATAAATGTGAATATAAGTTCTGGTTGCTGAGTGCATTGGAACAGCATTTAGAGGATTTCAGCATTACATTTTGCTTTCAATTACTGAAAGATTAAGGAAATTTTATGTTCCTTAAATCACGTTGATATTCAGCAGTTATGTTGAATTTCCTGTATCTTCCAATAATTATTTCTTTCATTGCAAAACCTAAACTGTACAGCTTCTAAAATTAACATTACCTCAGGTGCTCTCTAGTGCAGCCTCCTGCTCAGTCACATTATAGCTCAGACCAGGTTGCTCAGGGCTATTCCTACTGGGTTTTGAAAACTTGCAGGGAAAGAGCTTGTCCAGCCCCTGCTCTGGGCAGCCTGTCCCTGCCCCTGCTCTCACCTGACGGTGATTCTGTCTGCCCCTGCCCCACTATGGCAAGTCAGAATGTCCCACTTCAATTTAGGATCCCTATTGCTCATCCCTCTTCCTCATGAAGAGATTGATTCTATTTTCTCGAAAAAGTACTCTTAATTTTTGGAAAACTATTTACATTGCTCCCAGATTTCTTTTCTCTGGTTTTCATGAGTCCTCATATTCAGTAACTCTCCTACCAGATATTTGACATCAGCTTGTCAATAGAAAAGATGTTTTTTTAACTCCATCAGCATGAAATTAAAATATCTGCTTTTTGTAAATCTTTCAGCTATTAATGTCTTATTTTTCCTGTAAAATATCAGAAATAAAGAAAAGCAAACAAGTACATCTCTAAGCTGGTTTTCATGCCTGAACTTGTAAAATATGATGTGCCAAAGAAGCATCAAGAAGTATCTGTATATTCATTGACATAATCATTGTTTTTTATTAGTAGAAAGTTAGATTATTTTTAGCATGAGAATATATTTGTTTCTTTTTCACTCATACTTCTGCTACTTCCTTCCATTAGACACAGAGTCCAGGGATGAAATCCTGATCCTTTATGTGCTAGCAGGAGTTCTGCTATTGACAAAGGGGAACAGAGAGAAGTTCACCTCTATTGACAACAGGAAATCTCACTATTGACTCTATACATTTTTTTTTTTCTCTTGTCTCTTTTTACATACCAGAATGATTTTTTTTCTATCTTATTTGAAATTTCTGCAGGAAAGTCTACATTTTAAAACATTTAATTTATAAACATACTGTATAGATAAAGTTTAGTTTATAAGTATTTTCTATTTGGCCAATTGAGGTAACTTTTCATCATTTCCTTGACCTTCCCTGTTTTTTTCCAGACAGAGAGCTACCAGGAATTAAGTTCTGTATGTTGGAAATAACTGCAAAGGTTGAAGTACAAACATCGGTTATACTGGCAAGAATTCTGGGGAATGGTTCTGCTGAATAACGAAAGAGGCACTGGTTTCAAAACAGCACAGGTGTTTATGCATGTTTTTCATTATTTTAATTTTCAGACACATTGTATTAAAATATGCAACTGCGGGAAAGAAAGCTTAGATGTGAATTTTAGGTGAAATAGGACTGATGTGAAAGTATGATGCTTATCTCATGGAAGACACAATATGTTGACATATCAAAGAATTATCTTTCCAGATAATTGAAGTGCTACTTAAAAGAAAATCACCATTCCTTTCTCCCAGATCCTCTTTTGAAAGCCTCATTTCCTTAGTTAGTTTTATTCTGTTGCTTTTTTTTCCTTCTTGTAATTTTTTTTCTTTTTAATAAAGTTGAATATTTACGTGGAATAATTTATATTTCCTAGTTATCAGCCACAATACAAAGATGATATTGAAACTTTATTGATGTTTGATGTGCAGTCATTCCTCTTCTCATTATTGCCTTGTTAGTCAGTCTGACTTGTTTATAGTCAATTCAAGTCATTTATAAAGATAAGAAACTGCAAAAGTCATTTGGAAGCCTACAGACATCCCACATGGTAGAACTTCAAATGGATGTGGTCTTCCTCCTGTCAAATAAACTGCTTAATATTGACTATTTCTTTAGCAATTCTTGATTTTATTTAGCCATGCACTTATTGATGAGTCAGTGTGGAGATCTTTGTCAATCAGCCTGTTATTCCATCATTGCTGATGTTCTGCTCTTCAAATAAGCATTTTCAGGGGGAAAAGATAAATTAAAAAAAAAAAAAAAAGAAGTCTGCAAATGCATCAGATGGCAAAAAAGAGACAACAAATGGGTAAATTTTAAAATGTGATTAAGAAAAGCCCAGTCTGTGACAGAAGTACATTTCACATGTGAGGGATAGTTTCAGTAGATGACCTAAAACCAAATGAGACAGACTTAATACAACGAGCATGCAACATAAATCATGCCAGATCAAGGCTTATAAATGCCCCTGGGAACCATGTGTGATATCCTTCTGCTTCTCATTAAGGTGCCCCTTTATAAACTGCCCACTGTCAATATTGCCTGTAAACTGACAACAGCAAAGATGGGCTAAGTTTGGGCAGGTTCCTCAAAGGTGAGTTCCAACACCTTGCACCTCCTTGGCAAGCTGCAATACCTGGTGAGCTGGGGCATCCACAGAGGGCTTTGCTGTCTTAGGACTAAACTGGTACCAGGCCAGAGCAAAGCAATAGAGAGTAACTGCTGCTCTGCTGATGAGAAGCCATGCTGGAACTTAATGCTTTATACCGACTGTAAATAAGTGAAGAAACATGCAAAAAAGCTACCAACAGCTCTTGTGGTGACACCTGTACAGATGGTTTGAGCACCAAGGATGGCACCGAGGATTTATACTTATTTATGTGCATATTATCCTGATGTGAAGAATAAAATATTTTCTGCCTGTGAGACATTATCTTGCCAGAGGCAAAGAAGGAAATCAGAGAACACTGCTGGAGGAACAGCTGAACAGTGACCTCTCTGTGGAGCCTCCCAGTAAATGATTCAACACAGCAACCAGGTTATTCCCCAATGAAGAAGTTACTGGTCTAATACGCAGCTGTAGAGAGGTTCTTTAACCTGTTGGTTTGGAAAATGTGAGAAAGGAGTATCAGACTTCAGCTTAACTGTACAAGATAAACCTCTGACAGAAGGAGCAGGAAAAGCTGCAACTGCGCCTGTTATATTTCCTTTCTTGGTCTATGCATGGAACTAATCTGGATCTACTGGGGCTGCGGACAGATATTGTGAAGGAAACATTTTACTATATTAATTATCTAGATGCCATGTTGCACCTGGCTGAGACCAGCAAACAATTTGGGATATTTTTAATTCTTCATTCCAAGTAATCAGGCACCTATTGGGTTAACAGAAGGGAATGATTCTAGAGAAAGGCACCTGCAGGCAACTAGGGCAGGAAGTGAGAGACCCTCATCACCCCACCAGCACAGCACATATCTAGCAGATGGCAACTCTGCATTTAAAGAACAAGTTTTGGCCTATTGAGTAAATTATATACAAAAATGTGAAGGAGTGTGACCTGACAAGTCATGTTGAGTACACTCATGGAGGTCAAATTGCCTCTGAAATACTAAGAAAGCTGTTCCATATGATGGCCACATCCTAAAAAAAACTTGTTCTATGTCTCATTCCACTAAATTTCTGCACTTCTTGTTGATATGTGACAAGCACATTAGTCTGCAGACTGATAGGTTGCTTCCTGAGAATATGGCATTATGGATGACACCAATGGAATTTCAATCAAGAAAGTAACACATTTTGATCTTTCTCCTTCTCAAGCTTCAACAGTAGAAATTCTAGTATATTGTTAAGTATTCAGGGACTGTGTTTTTACGGCAGGGGCTAAAACCAGGAAGGATGCTGTGCTGCTCTGTTTCAAAAGGAATTCTAGAAAACACAGTTTATATAAGCAGGAGAAACTTAAGGTGAGATCAGTAAAGGGCACCTCATTCATAGGTAAAATATACTTTTCTGCAGAAAACATGTCTCTTTTCTATGGTACAACAACATTTTTGTACTTTTGTTCCTAAAGTCCATTCTCCTTCTAATTTTCTCCCATCTGGTTACAGACCAACACAGGACCCTGCTCACCAAACTGCTTCATTTCCAGGCTGCATCAGAGTTCCTCCACCCTCATTTTCTCTCTCCAAAGCAAACTTTTAAAAATTTCTTAATGATACTTGGAGTAGAAGAAAGGGAATTTCCAATCAGAGTTTAAGTCACAGTCCTGTCTTTTTTACCAGCTACTCTAATTAATAATAAGGAAAAATATAGAATAGAAGATGGAATTTCAGAAGACAGCATTGAAAGGGGTTAACAAGTGTTTCTTATTCAATTATCACAGGGTTATCTTTACTGCCCAGACAACTGAGCAGAGGAAGAAAGTCACATAGAAGGTCAGACAAAATCTTATTAAAAATAAAAAATTGTATTAAATTGTCATGTCAGTGATCTGTCTTTCTCAATAGTTTCCTCAGACTTGTAAGCCTGAGCCAGGGTTTTTCCAAGTGCAATATTTTTGTAGAGAAACATTTAACCATAATATGCCACGCTACCTTTGTCCACGTGTATATGTGTATATGAGTCCTTTGAAAATGAAGGTTCAGTTTCACAAACCACAGGCTTAGGAAATCTTTTATCACTTGTAGAAAACTAATCATGCAAACTCCTGCCTGCTATAAGAGATGCAGGTTTAGGTAAGGCCTCATAATGGTCTCTTTATGTGGTCAGGATGGACTGCTATAGTCTGTTTTTAGAATAGTTAGCACTGAGAAACATCTAATGTTGACAAAAGTCTCCTCAAATGTGTACACAATTTGTGTGTGTTTATACAAAATAAATACTAAACCAGTAGATAAAGACTTTATGCTTCATGTTGTACCTTTTTCTATCCTCACCTTAACAGGTAGTCTATAGTGTTTGGGTCTTATTTGCATCTATTTCAAATTCTTGTTTCAAAATTGTTGCTGGCAACCATCCCCAGCGAGCAAGCTTGCTGGCTTATAAATCCAGTTTTGGAGTACTATCCACAGCAACTAGCCAAAACATCAGTTTTCAGTTTATAAGTCATTGTTTAATTCAACTAATATAATTTAAACTCATTTTACAGCACATTTTGGTTTGGTTTTCAAAATATACATTTTTCTGGTCACTAGACAATAACAATTGTTTAACGGCATAATTAATTAGGCTTTGATTTACAAGACATATGACTTGAAGTTGTATGATTTCCAGGATTCCAGTAATTACATTCTATAAAATTCCATGTTATATTAACCAGCAAGGCTGGGAAATAATCCAAAGACACAGTTTAGCTTCTTATGATTTAAAAAAATCTTATTTTCCAAACTCTGTTCAAGTCCTGGTTTAGTAGACAATTTGCTATGCAGCTATTTCAGTATTAAATCCATGAAGTCTAGTGAGGACAAGATTCAAGTGAGACAGAAATTAGTATCTAGAGCAGTTCTTCCACAGACAGCTGCTCTATGGACATGATATGAGAAGGTTTAAAAGGCTTTGCCTTCAATGCAGCAACATGAGGGATTCAGCAAAGCAAGGCACCACAACCAGTGGGTTAGGGAAGGCTACCTGCAGTTGACTGGCTTCAGCAGATATCAACAAACTCAAGATTTGTTGCATTTCGTGCAGGCCTTGAAGGTTGTCTCAGAGAACCTCTCAGCCAAAGAGAGCTCCCTTGGACTAATTGCACACACCTATTTTATCAATGCTTATTGCTCTTAAGCTTCTTATTGCACATCAGCTTTGGTTTCCCCCAATTAAATTTAAAAAAAACAAAAACCAATAATCCAAAATCCAAAACCCCAGCAGTTTCTTAATATTATTATTTACTTGAAGAGCACTTATTTTTAGGGAAATCTTAAAAACCCAGGACTGAACTTCTGTTTATAAGTGGGAGATCCTCAAGTATTCCTTCACAATGTACAGATAATAAATTTTTCCCTCAACTCATTCAAAGACAACATTCAGAGAGGCTATTTCTCCTGTACAAGAGAAACCTAATGTATTGAGACAAGGAATTTTACATCAGCCAATAATATTCATTTTAAATAACCCAAAGGAAGCAAATATTCTAGATCTGGAGCAGAGCTAGTCAACTTACTCTGTGAGGTTTTCAGTGCTCACAGAATTTAAAGGGAAACCCCAATTCTTTGTATAGGAAAAAAGCATGCTTTTGATGCATATTTAATAACAAAATTTGTAAAAATATTATATTAATTACCTTTTGATGTAAGCAATCAAATTTTTGAGGAAAACTATTTTTATTTTCAGTAAATACTATGTGCACAGAGATATATCCAGACCAAAAGCCTAGTAAATTCAGCTGACTCATGTAGAGTTCACACACACTCAAAGTTGAGCAGAATTCTGCCTATCAATTTATGATTTCTATCCATGTCCATACTATTCAGGTGCAAATTTTCTGAGCCTACTACATAGGAAGAGGAAACTCTTATTTACTTATAAATATACACTCACATACTCACAGCACTTACTGAGTGGCACCATTCATGTACTCCTAGGTGGTTTGCCCACAGAGAACAGGGCAATGGCTGTCAATACATCTCTGGGACTCTCTGTGACTGGCAATGAGGAACCAGTATTTAGACAGATCTTCCCTTTACTTTAGGAGTTATTGGCTGTGATGGCATCTCCCTTACTGAAAAATTTGGCTTAGTGCATGTATCTGAGATCATGTTGCAGCCTACTGTCTGCTTTCCCTTGTTGAAAATGTATGTTTGAAGTATTGGCTTGTAGTTAATTTTCCTGTTAGGCTAGAGGGAAAAAGTAAAAGTAAATTGGGCATGCTGCAACCTTGCCATCATCCTCCTGGTGTGAGGGTGCAGGGACTCCTCACTGGGCAAGATATCTGGGCTTGGGGTTTATCAAAATGCAAGCTGTGACCTCATCACAAGTATCACTTTCATCAGTCTCACTGCCAGGAATGGGATGCTGGCAATAGTGTCATGAGGTCAGGGTCCTTCAGTGTCAACACACATTATTCTTTCAACCTTTCTGATGCTTTACTTCTGGTGCTTATTCACACTTTTCATTTATTCATTCACTTAATTCACAATAGTTTTAATATTTTTCTTAGAAATCTCTCCAGCTATGCAAAAGTTGAAAACTGACATATAGCTAGCGAGGCTTTCCGTGGTCTTAAGTCCTTTGAAATGCTGACCAATATCTACACCCAGCAGTTTGCTGATGGTTGGAAGAGTATTTCTTAATCTACCTGTCTTGCAATATGTCTGCCTATTTTTTATCTATTAATATTTTAGTGTGTTTTGCGTTTCAATTAACATTGATTCTAACAAATATCCTGGGGCTTTAAGTTTGACTTTCCATGTTGCTATTTTAGTTTTTAACTTGTGTTAATATCTTGACTTTTATAATCTAACTCGCTTTATATCAGCAAAGATACCAAGACTTTCCTGCTCCATTTTCTTTTCTCTTAATTATTAACAGCCTAGGGCCAATACCCTCACAATGTGGGTAACTTGCTGCCAGGTGCTTTGGTTTTAATGATGTGAGTGACTGGAAGGATTGCTGGCTCAAAATATTTTGGATGCATGTGTGGGGGAAGGGGGAGGTCAGGCCTTGCCCAAGTGAGGCGATGCCCTGCCCTGCCCTGCACACCCCACTCCCCTAGGCCTCTGTCTCAGCCCTGCAGTGGCCACCCGTCCCTGGCACACCGGAGGCAATGCTCCACACCCACCTCTGGAGCCCCAACCCAGCTCCTGAGTCGCCAAATGACCAGAAGACCCCCCTGGGGGAAGGGCCTGGGAAGGCCAAGGAATTTTTAAAGCAAGACACAAGGCAAGCACATCTTGATCCTGCCTCCTCTTGGATCTTCTATCAGCTGGATGCTGCTGGAACCGGGAATGGTAGCTATGTTTGTTCTTTTCTATGTCTTTCCTGGTTTTTGTCTTTTAATTCCCTTTTAATGGAATTTTTGACTAACTTAAAATCAAACAGGCTTAGAGTTTGCTGATTTAAATGGACTAAGTTGACGTTTTGAGAAGTGTTTTATGTTAACTGAATGCTTCTTTAAACCTTTTGCCAAAGTGCTTTGATTTTCTAAAATTGTCAGTAAAGTTTTTTTGTTGTTTTGACTTCTTTAGAACATCTTGTTGGTTCTTCTCCCATACATCTGATTCAAAGTGCATGAACTGTAAGCCCTTTTATAAGTCTCTTTGAGGAAGTTTTTTGGATCCTTACAAATGATGATGATAGAGCACACAAATTTCCCAGTGATTTTGCATGTTAAAGTACACAACTGATACAAGTTCTTCCTGATGTTCAAAAGCTCCTCCTCAGTGTCAGCAAACTGTTTTCTGCATCACGTAAGCTGGCAGTTTAAGACACATTAAACACACTAAAATCTTCCTTCTCTCTTTAACATAAATTTGAAAAATCTCTGTTACATAGACTTTGAACTTGGTATTTTTCATTGTATGATTTTGTCTTGCTTCCTTCTACTCCAGGCAGCCCAGCTGTGTTTAGCTTATTCTCTTTAATTTTTGCAAATATGGCAAAAGTCTCCATGGCTGTTAAAAAAAGTTAAAATTCTCTCATTTTTTTCCCAGTTTTAGATAACTGTATATAACTTTATTTCTGTACTTGCTGAGAATTGACCAGAAGTGCTAGAATTGATGCATAAAAATTTTCAAAATGCATTTTGTGCTAAAATACTTCATGTTAATAAAAATGTAAAATTATTACTGCACATCATTTTCATTATGTAGCTTATTTTAAATGGGGCAGAATATTTTAATAACCTAGGCAAAGACATGTTTTATAACTTACAACTGGAGATATATCCATAAAATATGCATGAATGATTTTCAGCTCCATTTAACTAATGTGTTTTGAAAAATCTTTGCAACAGTAAATGCAACAAATCTCAGGCAAGACAAGCAGTAATGTGTAAATCTGGTTAAGAGTAACTTTTCATTTTGCAGTTCAAATTTTGGACCAGACATTTCCTCACATAGATAAGCTTCAGTATTATTCTAGAACGTGACAGAGTGACCACCAGGTATAAAACTGCAAGCTGTGTTAGAAAATAAAAATGCTCAAACATTATAAACTACCCACAATGTATTTGCCAAAGGAAAAAGAAATGTGTGCATCCTTTTATTGGCTGGGAGACCCTCTGGGAATTATGATGTACTCCATAGATTGATGCAAAGGACAGTCTTGTGCTGAGACAAGAGATATTAGAGGAAGAGTGAAAGGTAACAGAAGTCACTGAGAAGAAGTGGGGATTAGTCGGTGCAGGTGAGCGTGGTCTAAGATCTGTTGAAGTCTCAGAATCCCCAAGACATCTGGGCTTGCAAGAGCACAATGTCCTCTGCCCATCTCTCCTGCATCTGCTACACCAAGAGTGTCACACCCTTGCACTGATGTTACCCAGACTCAGGCCAGCAGTGCTGGGGTCTGGAAGGCTTGGTCCAATGTTTCCTGAAGTCAGTGGGAACAGGCCGGGTTCCTAAAGCTGAACTAAGAACTACAAATTCAACGTTTCAAATAGCTGATGTGATACATGAAAAATACATTTAAATATGTTGTTAGTAATTACCTGCTCAAAACAGGGAAAGTTGTCACATCAGAAGCTGTTTGCTGAAGCTTTAAAACTGCAAATAAATTTCCTGTACCCAGAGTCATCCCCTTATCTCGGGCATATAACTTAATAGGACTAGCTCAGAAAATGAGCATCCCAAATATTTCTTATGATAAATATCTAGAGCTAATCACCTCTATGGAGCAATTCAGCACCTAAAAGAAGTGATTTTTAAAATAGATCATAGAAAAAAATTAAACCCAGTTTCAGACAGAGGGAACAGAACCCCAGTTCTGCTTCACCTGTAGTGAATTTATAAATGACTTACTGAGGAATAGACCCTCTTTCCCCTATTTCAAGGCCTGTGATTTTTTCACTTGTGTCTACTCAGAAGTTTGGTTTCAAGAGGCAGTATGAAGGGTATTTTTGGTTTGGATCCAGTAGGGTTTTTTTAGGACATAATTCCAGGGCTTGATGAAGCATCTAATCCTGGAAACTATTACTTTAGGGTCCTCACAGAAGATGGATGTACATTCTGTACGAGTAGACAGTGAGGTAGACTGAAAACTGGCTGAATGGCCTGGTCCAGAGGGTGGTGAGCAGCAGAACAAAATCTAGTTGGAGGCCGGTCAGTAGTCATATATTCCAGGGATCCATACTGGGTCCACTTCTATTTAACAGGATGGGGCAGAGTGTACCCTCAGCAAATTTGCACTCAGCGTCAAATTGGGAGGAGAAGCTGATGTGCCAGATCATCCTGACATCCAGAGGGACCTCAGCAGGCTGGAGACGTGGGCTGACAGGAACCTCCCGAAGTTCAACATGGTGAAATGCAAAGTCCTTCACCTGGGGAAGAGCAACCCCAAGCACCAGTGTATGCCACTGTGGGCCACCCAGCTGGAAAGCTGCCTCACAAAATTTGTACATTTGCAAATATTGTCAATATGTATGGGTTTTTTTCAATGTGGGGAAAGCTGCCTTGATATATTCTGTTTTCAGGTGTTGTAGCAAAAAATGAAAAAAAAACAGTGTGAGGACTATAATGTTATACTTTACATGACTGGTAGTTTTGAAATGAAAATATAGTTATACAGTCATCTTCATTTTAAAGACTGGAGCATTTCTATTGATAGAAAGGTGATATTGAAAATACAGCAAACAAAAACCTAGATAGAAGAAGAAATATAACCCATGTAATGGCAAGTGCATTATTTATTACATGCTAAATTGCCCCATTAACACATCTTTTTTGACCTTGAAATATCACACTGAAGACAAAAGAGTAGCTCTGCCTCAATGGTTTTTTTTTTTTATTGTTTTGCATTTTATGTAGAAAATTACAAGATGTCTGGGATATCTGGCCATTATAAGTGTATCCATTGCTACTCCTTGTCAAGTACATACATCAAGCATAATATTCAGATAAGTAAAGTGTGCAATAAAGGTCAACTAAACAATATTTGAGCAAATATAGACTAGAGATTGATCTAACATTCAATTTCTTAGAATGGGAAAAATATTTGAGCATTAAAGGATTATAAATTAGGTATGCAAGTTATGTGTCACATCTGCACATAACAGAGGTTTTAAGATCAAAAAGCAGAAGTCACCACTACCCAGAATGTAGTCTGTACATTTGCTTTCTTGTGTCAGTGGCAGATCAGACTGACAGGCATAAGGCCTGTTTGTTTCCAAAAAAATTTTATAACCCAACCAAAAAAAACCCAAACACAACCCAATCCCATGAAGAAGGAGGTCAAACCCAAGAGGACGGCAGAGTTTTGAGGAGCATTTGACTGATCTCCATGTATTACTCCCTTCTAAAAGCAAAATTAAAATTAAGAAGTTAGATATAGTATATGACAACAACTGGAATGGAGCCAAGGCAAATGCTCTAGACATATTGCCTGCATACATTCAAGTTTCAAGGAGGTGGTGTCAGTGTTACTGAGTATTTAGTCAGATGCTTATATTAACAATTTCCTCAGCCCAGAGTCCTATGTAGCAGACACAGAAATAGTATCCGTTTTTCCAAGCTATTAAAACTATCATCAAAAACTTGTTTCAACACAAAACTGGAAAAATGAAAAGCAGTCACTCAAAATTTTTCAACATTAGTGTTAGAAGTAGTAACTTCTATCCAACTCCCAATTCAATGTTTTAAAGACCTTATGTGGACATGTATGTTTATGTATCTGTGTGTGGGAGGATAATAGAATGTGTATCTGCATGCACATATGCCTGCACATAAAATAACAGGTACATAGATATAGTAAAGGACAGTTTTAAAACTGCTGACATTGTGCTATAATCTGGTGTATAAATATCTCTTTGATACCTGAACAGTGCAAAAATTTTATTATGGACCAAAAAATCAAACAGGACAATACCGGTAGCAAGATGTTTAATTTCAATATTAATTATATTTCCTCTCTCCCCCAAGAATGTTGTCCTTTTTTTTTAAACAAAAGAAAATACTTGAAGGTAGTAGTAGCAAGACAATTTGCAAATGATGTTTCAGAAGAGTTTTGTGCAGTGAGAGTAAAAGACATTAAAGACGTCAATTATCCTTGGAATAAAATATGGATTTATAGAGGATATAAAAATCAGTAAGTATGGGTTTTGGATATGTGTCTTAAATTACTTTTTTTTTGCTGTTTCATGTATTACTCTAATATATAAGTGTGATTATTTTCTGATGTGAAATTGGTATACTCTTATTCTTATTTAAAGTTAAGTATTGGAATTTGCTAATGTTCTTGAGAATTTTTATTTCTAACTTGACTAAAGTAATCTCTTAATCTTTGATTTTTCTACCTAAGATATGTCTGATCTACAGAGTTGTTAAAAGTAGTATGCTTTCCTTATATCCAGTTTATCTAAACTGGAATTTACAGATTCTTTAACTGAATATTAGGAATATTTTGCCATATTACACCAATTATATAAAACCTTAGTTCATTAAAATTTTTTCCAAATGAAGTAACACTGCCATAGCCACTCTCCAAGAAATCATTGACAGAGGCAAAAATCATGTTTACTTTTTTCATTAATTAAACTTCACGGTTGGGAAAGAAGACCTGCTTTGAGAGGTATGACTTTCTTTTACCAATAATGAGCACTTCCACAGCCTGTTTCATCTACAGTTTGCTCAAATGGCCCATCTGCAGGACCAGACCATGCAAGCAGTGCAGCTTGAGCTCACATCCTCACCCCTTCACCACTAAAGCACTCTGCCTCCCAAGAACCAACTTCTGGAGGATGAAATGTGTACTGGTATATAAGAAGATCGTTTTTATTGATTTTTTAAATTACATAATTTTGCTTTAAGAAAAAAAAAAGAAACAATTATAATCTGTGAATGCCCAGGCACCCTAAGGTAAGGAAGATCTCAGATACAGTTCTGAATTTATCCAGTAAACTCAATAAAGTAACACTTATAATCCACTTTTATTAAGGGTGTAAAAACAGATCTAAATATTGTGTCTGAAGTGGGCTAAGCACAGACTAAACACAACACAGACTGTGTTTTTATGTGTATTGAGCTACAGGGTTTGGGATCAAGTATCATGGCTCAAACTAAATTATTCATACTCCACTTTAATGTGTCTAAACCCCTGTACAAGGCAGGTAATATTATTAAAAATATTCTTAATTTATGCTAGTTATCTCAATAGTAAATTACTGGCAAGTCTTTCAGGTAATCTTAAAAAGATACTCTTGAAAGAAGAGATTCTAATATGCCTAAACAAATACATATTTGACCCTAAGAGTATTTTTTTATCTGTAACTTTCTTCATGCCTTGAAGAAATAAAATTGGTGTGAGTATATAACCATTGGGGACAGGAAATTTACTCATCCAGTTATTAAATCAACAAAGTATGATCAGAAGATACTACTGACAGGGACTAAGTCCTTGCCAGTTTATTAAGCTTTTATTTAATTAAAATACTGCATGCATAAACAATGAAGCTTAAAGGTTTGTAAAGAAAGTAATTAATGTAAAGCACACACTGGTTGAAGACTTGTTTCCAAAGATTTTGGAATATACAAAATTCATTTAGAATATACAAAACCAGATCTCTCCACATTGTCCATGAACCTCTCTTCTCCCTTCATCGCAACTCTCAGCTTCTTCATCTTCTACCATCAGCACCACTACAGCACACTCAGACCTTCAGTGCCGTACCTGTCACCCATCCAAACTTATTCTCAGCCACTGCTGGTATTCTCAGTTCTCTCCCCCTGTACATTTGGGGAGCATGGGAAATGGATAGGATGGATCCAAAGACAGTCACATTAATATTATGGACCTGCAAGCCTTATTTCCTTAGTGAACCAGCTTGGATGGGGCTGCCCACTTACTCAATATCTTACAGGCATCCACTACCACAGAACAGAGGCTAACAGTTGTAGCTCAAAGTCCACTCACAGATCCAGTTCCTCCACCAGCATCCTTAACATGCCCAGGCTCCCAGCTGAGCCACTCCTGAAAACTCGGGGTTCCAAGTTTGGTGTGTGCATCTTGCAGACCTGAGGGTGCAATCCTTGTCATGTCTACATAGACCAATAAATATCCTTCAAACAAACATATCACAATAAAATCTGATGCTAACTGCAATACCCTGTTGTTCAACACATTAATCAGGGAAAAAACTGAAGTGGAAAAAGTGATGAAATTGCATCATATCCTTATGGCATGAATTTTTCCACTTTCTCTTCAATTTGTTACACAATATAAAGCTTGAATATGTGGGGACATCCTGAGAGCTGTGTGGGTGCTCTGTGCAGCTAATCACCGTATGACTAACAAGTCTGGTTATGGACAGTTTTAGCAGATCCACAGAGTGTGAGCAGACGGTCTCTGCAACACCTGCACAGTGGTCAACACGTCCAAAAAGCAGGTGCCTACCCAAGGGCAGTCGATTGGACTAATCAAGCATGCAAAATATAGATGACCTGGACACAGACAGCTGTCACTTGTCCTGTTTCTGTTTTGAGGGCACTGAGAAATCCCAAAGAAAACAGCTAACGCTGATAGGAGACTGGGAGGTGAGACACGAAAGCAATCAGCTGCTGCCAAAAGCAGTAACATTAGCAGGTGTGTATTCCCTCATCTGCTTCTGAGGCAACGTGGGTAGGATCATTGTAAAGTTACAGGCAGGACACTATAAAATTGCAATGCGGTAATTACTGTACCATACAAAATCCTGTATTCAGTCTTTATCTCAAGCTATCAGAGCTCTTGCTATAGAGTAAAAGTTAAAGTAGTTATTAGAGACATTGCCATCAATCCTGGTCTGTGGCAAAATTACAACATAGCATCTAGCTAAAGGTCTCTATGCTTGTCTAAGAGAAGAATCTGGCCTATTATGTTTTTCACAAGTATTTGTCTTATGATGTCTATGCTTATTGTCTCTCCTTTTCAGATTGATTTTATAATTTTATTTAGTGTTCACTCTTAGACAGGTCTTAGTAGCAACCACCTGGCACAGTATGGCCATAAAATATTTCTCAGCATTTGCTTTGTTAGGTTAAGCATTAAGATCATTATGATGCTTCTTATTTTTTTTTATGGGGAGCAGAACTGGGATGGAAAACTCCAAAACACTGGTATATATGGCTTAGGTATTTATATGCATGTTAGTATGTTCTCCAGAAAAATGACATAGATTGTAATGTGTTAGAGCACACACAAAATAACATACTAAAATTATAATATCTATTTTTTAAAGTATGCCAATTGCATGCTTGTCTCAATAGGTTAGAAACAGATGGAGCGTTGTGTTTAGCACATTTCTTTAGAGTTTCTAAATCTGCCTGGTGGGAATTTCATTACCTGCACCAGCTGCACAGGTGACCTCTTCGACTTCCACTTGCTAGGCTCTGAATATGTAAGACAATGCTGGCATGTTTTTAACATAAAGTATATGCAAATATGTACATATTTGACATGTTTCTGTAGTCCCTATTTAAAATGTATGCCATCTGGTTTAACCCTTGCACCCACAATCATAAAGAGTTTCAAACTCTTTGTGCAATGAAACATTTTTATATCTTTCTCTTGATTAATTTACTTTACTTTTTTCCATAATCAGAATCAATTAAGATTCCTTTTCACCTATGAGATTTTTTGTTTCTTTTCTCTGGGAAATGTTACTACTGTACTCCTAAAGGTGAATTTTTCAGGCCCTGATTGTCTAATTCCCTCTCTAGTTGCAAATGCTCAGGAAGATCTAGCCTTCCACATTTGGAATCTTATCACACAAGAAATAAGATACATTCCTTGTTTTCATATAAATATAGCACACAAAATATTCCTTCTTCTGTTTCTGTCTCATGCATTTGAAAATGCTACAGTGAATGTATCCCTTTTACAGCGTTTCAAAGATATGCTAAGGCCCATATTGAAGAATTACCTGCACTTGTGTTAGCCTGTAGTCATTTTCTGGCTGAGAGCAACCACACACTTAGACATTTACCCTGTTAGACAAAGACAAAAAGCTCTTTTCTTAGGTGTATGAATAACCTGACTTAATATAATAGGCCTGATTTTAAGAAACCTAAAGTCAGGCAATTTCCTTCGATTTCAGGTGTTCACGTGAGTATGGTTTTGAATGAAGACATATGGCCCCAGAGAAGTTATGCTAGATTGATACAGTACAGGCTAATGAAAATGTAGTGTTCCACAGCAAATCATAGAATCATGGAATGGTTTGGGTTGAAAGAGACCTTAAAGATCACCTAGTTCCAACCGTCTGTCATGAGCAGGGATACCTTCCATTAGACCAGGTTGCTCAAAGTCCTGTCCAGCCTGTCATTCAACAGTTCCAGGGATGGGACATGACATCTTTGGGCAATCTGTTCCAGTGACCAGCCCATGGAAAAAAGACCTGTCCCTCCACTTGAAACTGGTCTGTGGAGTGGCTTCTGACAGTTTAGCAAGCTACAGGAATAATGAGACAAAACCTCTTTACTTTCTTGGATTTTGCCTATAGTATTTTTCCATTTCCAGCAGTTATTGTTGCTATATTCCAGATTTTGTCAACAAACAAAGGGAAAATACACCTTTAATGAGAGTCAGGAATTTGCTCAAAACTACAACAGTGTAATCTAAAAAGCATTTTTTTTGTTTAGATCTAATTATTGCAGCAAGAGAAAGACTATTTTTCTATGGGGAAAAGTCTTTGTTGTAACAATAGTAACAATATTAATAAATAATAATAATAATCTTGTCATACGCTTGGTTTCTACCCCTTTTCCTGGTCTTACACACACCCTCTCCTCACTCGTGTAGATCCTGTGGTCAGTGGCTCCAGCCTGGAACATGATTAGTATCAGTATCTGGAGTAGTTCACCAGTAGGAATATGATGTTTGTAGTGGTGGTGTCTTCTTCCCCAATACATGATCTACCTGAGAACATTTTTATATATTCACTAACATGTTTTTACCCTTCCTTTTTTCTCCAATGACATGAAGGTCCACATTACAACCAAATTAACTTTATACAGTGCCTTTTACCTGTATAATATACTATTTATCTGTTCTCTTTGTTATCCATAAAAAATGGGGATACTCCTAAAAGCAGTTCCAGATGTCCCTTCCTTTACTTGACCACTGGTGAGTTGTTTACAACCTCGGGTGTCAGCCTGTGCCCATTTATCATCACATCTGCCCTCCACTGCTCTGCGTTCTGTGTTTCCATTTCTTGATGCCTCTGCTGTCTTACCAGACTGGTATTTCTGTATACTACATATTTATGGTAGCCACAAATATATAATTAGACATAGAACAACTGCTTAGTATTGCTATCTCAATAAAACTATGATAATACTTTACAAAGGTAAAGGAAAGTAGAATAAATTAGTGACAACCATCTAGTCGTTAGAAAAGTTAAAAAGTGTTAAAGCCAACCCAAGTAAAGCAGCAACAGTTCAGAGAGGGCAAGCCTGATGCAGCTCTGTTCTACGCCTTGGAAACTCATTTCAAAATCTGTAGCCAGAAACAAACAATGCCAAAACTGTCTTGCAGGTCTACAAAGTCACAGAGTTAAGTGTATGTTTTGTAACTATACCATATCTCATGAGAACCCCCCAAACTTAATTTCATTTTGTAAGGTGGTAGTTGCTTTGGATCACTCTGCATTGTATCAAATTCCTCTTTTGAATTATCATCTGGCAAATTTTCAGAGTCTGGATTTTTACAGATATCTTCTGATCAGTGTGCAGAACTCATCCTGACCTAACACATCCAGTTGCTGCCTGGATTTCCCTTCTGTCTCCAATATGCAGTCTGTGAGAGACCTGCCTCCCTGCTGCTGCATCAACTGGGACTAGAAATTTGCACAGAAAAGTGAAGACACATAATCCAGGAAACCTTGGGGAAGAATTAAAAAGGCACTGATGTGAAACAGAAATAGGACAGAAAATGGGATTAAGCAGGTTTTAGGAACGGGATAGTGGGAAGAACAGGAGGTGTCAGAGTCTGGGCTCTCAGGAGAGAGACACACATGATCAGCAAGAAAGCAGCTCAGTGTCTGTTACATATGAGGCAGAGAGCTCACAAATGTAAAATGAGCAGCATGTTCACCTTCAGCTTCACAAAGCACAGCACTGTGAGAAGTATAGGCATAATTCAAATGCCAGATGACCAATAATGGTTATGAAATTGCTAGATGAAATGCAAGATAGAGCACCTAAACTACATGCAGCAAGCTCTACAGATCCGCCCAAGACCTGAAATGTGATACATTTCTTCTATCTAGCACTAAACCTCTCTTTATATTTCTCAGCACTGGTTAATTTAAAGAATGTATTTACTTTCAATTTTAAAACAGTCAGGCATTTAAAATTCTAATCTAAATTTACAAGGATCAAGTAACTACTTACAATGTTCTATAGATGTTGCAAAAGGCATTTGTAGTTTACATTGGTCCAAAAAATGCAAAAAGAGACTGTACTTACAGACCATGCAAAAGAAGCCAAAACCGTAAGATTGTTACTATGAATTTGAAATATTGATATAAAGTCGATCTTTAACCTAACATCATCTAGAAAAGTGATTGCAACATTTTTGTTAAAAAGTCTAGATGTTGGAAGATGTTTGTAGTTTCTAAAGTCTGATTTCTAAGAATGAAACAATAATTCTTTATTTTTAAAAATACTTCTTATTTTCCATAAAAAAACAGTTGAAATGTGCAAGAATTTATCTGCTTTAATGTTGTCCTGAGTTTTGCAGTTCTTCAATGTTTTCTCTTTGCTGTAGTACTTTCTCACGCATGCTGTTGTAAACATGGCCGTGTTTTTGCTAACTGTCCTTGTTGTTTTCATTCCATTCTCCTAGGCAGAGACATGTGATGGATTTTTCCTTTGACCAGTGTGATTGAGAGGTGGTAATTTCTACCTCCAATCCACAGTGATTTCTAAAAACATATAAATAAAGGTCAGAGGGTTTTGCCCTCTCTCTTTAGCCTCTCCTTTTGCTCGCTCTTTTTGGACTCTCATTTGGCTCTCTCCTTTAGCTCTCTTTTTGGCTCCTCGGCCTGGTTCGGCTACGTGTGTTTTCTTTGTGTCCATACAGTGCGACACTTTAAAAGTCACTTTGAGCAAAAGCAATAATCCCTTCTTAGATGGAGAACACTGAAGCTACCCATAAACCAAATTGCATTTTCCACAGATGACAAGGCAACTCAGTATAATGGAACCCAGGTGTTAGACTAATTCTAATTTAACCATAAATGAAGAAAAGAGAAATATAATCCTCAATGCAAGTTGTTGTGGTATTACAGAATCCATCATAATGAAGAAATGCCCCCGCTTTGCACAAAGGTTAACTGTACAAATGGCATTGCATCAACGGAAATGTTAATGAGTTTGTGTGGCAGCAGGTAAGCAAGAGCTGGCAGAAGGAAGCTATTGTGGTAGGCATATAATTACAATGGAAGTCATGTCTTTGGTAATGACTGGGATTCACATCACATATCTTTTCAGTCACAGTACAATTTTGCTAGCTCTGTTTATGGTAATCTATGGGATTATTTGACAGGAAGGTGACACTTTGACTTTGAAACAAATTTCTTTCACAGACAGCACAATTACTGATATTGTGACATTCAGTTAGACACATCACTGATGTATAATTTTGATTTTAGAAAATATACAAACATAAGGTATATTTTTCATTAGTACATGAAGATTTTTTGGTTCTCAATTTGTGTTTCATCATGCTATTGCTTTGATTTTACTAATGTGTAGGAGTTAGGAGAAATTTAAAAGCTGTGAGTTTTTAACCATTCAGATGCAGGATTAGTAAAGAAAAAGGAAAAAATATGCCTTATAAACATGCAATGGTCTTAAAGAGAAGGAAAATAGATTTCCAGGCAATGTTTATCTGTGTTATAAACTCTACTACATAACAACAAATATGTAATATGCTTGTCATGAGGGAATTCTGACAGTAGCTACACATGCTTTTTCATATTCTAGGCCAAATCACCAGCTAACCTATTTACCTCAATCTCACAAAACAGTTACAAATAGGAAAATATTCAGGTGAAGAATCAAATCTGTGTCACCCATTCTTCCCTTTATGGAAGGGAGAGGACAACACTAACAAATGTGGTGAGTCCCTCCTGAAATCCCACCCTTCCTTGGTCTATGGCAATAAGTGGGGTCTCACTTTGAGTCTTTCATTGCAAGACTAGAGAACACAGCACCCCACCAACACTTGCACGTAAGTGTTCCATACTCACAAGTGATAAAATATGTACTTGGGTAAGCAGAAGGTAGTTTTCTGTTTTAAATTCTTCAAGAAATGCTTTGTACAAATGGAGTTTGGCTTCTGGGATGCAGTGTGTCTGGGTCACCTAAAGCACATTTTATTACTTCAGTTCTTTAAGTAGCTGACCTAATTTTACGCAACTGCCTCACCTGAAATCTCTCTTGCTTCCTAAAATTCTGTCTTCACAAATACAGCATTGTAATTATTAAATTTATGGGGAAAAAGAAAACAAGAAATGAGGATACAAGGAGGACTATGAATATATCAGAAGTAAAACCTTCTTTAGAAGACAAAAGCATTTGTACAAATACATTGCCTTATTATAAGTGTGGCTCTTGCCTTGCTAGTGACCTCCCTTCTGCCCTTGATGTAGGTTTTACAGTTTAAAGTTATGTATCTGCCTTCTTTGTAGCTCTGAATCTGTGTGAAATGTTTGTTATTTTAAGTTATGGGATATAAGTATTAATCAAAGAGCAGTTATAAGGAGCAATAGTCACTCTTACTCTGCATCACTCTTTCCATTGAACTTAGGTGTGAACTTTTACATTGAAATTGGATTAGAAAAGTTGACTTAGGTAACTTATTTACAGTCATGATGTGGAAAAAAACAATTTGCTATCAGTATCCTGTTATTTCTACTTCTGCTGAGAAATTTGTGACTTGAATGAACAAAACGTAAGGCTTTAATAGGATGAGGATGTTACTTGGATTTTTTTAGACTAGTCACGTTTTTCTCTCTCCAAGGAGACAAGCCACAGTCATAATGATCTTACATTTGTAGAGTGCCAAAGAACACACAAATGCTTTAAAACTTGACAAATTACATACATGAATCCTGTCGTTCACCATTGAATACCAGCAGCCTCTCTTGTGAAAGGTTTTTAACAATACACAGTAAAGTCTTGTTCACTTTAGTACAAGATATGACTACTATAAAGCAGGAAGAGTCTCAGCAGGCAGACAATAACACTTTAAATGAAAATGCAAAGAGACCACTGAAGTTAACGTACTACTTAGGAAGTGTGTCTCATCAATTTAATGACCTTCCTTTTGTGTTTTGAGAGGACCATACACAGAATAGCTCACTGAGCAAGTTCAAGTGCACTTGATGCACTTAAAGCACTCTTCTCCAAGGTGCTGAGTACTGTGGTTCGCAAGGAAACAAATGGTAAGCCTGTAAAAATTACATGATTAAATGTAAGTAAGTTCTTAAGTGCTTTGCTGATCAGAACTTCCAGAGCTGTATAAAAGAGTCTGTGTCCCTGAGAGTCTGACATTCACATCTTGAAAGTAAGATTCCTGAAGGAGAGAAACAGAGGCAGTGAAAAGGTTTGGGTTTTTTCACTGGCACACTTTACAAGGCCAGAAATAAATTATTTCTCCCAAAATCCCTTCTCTCACCCATTCCTTTAGAATTTGCTTTATGAGGCTACAGTTGAAGAGGACAAGGGTTCTATTAAAAAAAAAACCCAACACAAAAGAACAAACAAAAACAAAAACACTCCCCACCCCCCCAAAACATATTGGAAGAAATTTGGACTAAACTTAGATCTCTAAAAGACTTCTACACAGTTGTTAACATAACTGTAGAGATGCTGGTTTCTATAGACATCTCCAGTGCTGCAACAAGGACTGTACAAGAGGGAGTACTCTAAGCACTACTTTAAGAATTTCTCAGGCGAAGACAAATGTGCTTGAAGACAGATAGCTGCTGCAGCCACTGCTGCTGAAGGGGATGGAGACAGTGGACAGCAGTTCGATGAGAGTCTCAGGAGACTAAGGAGCATGTCCAAGAGTCTTGAAGAAGCAAGAAGGAGGGTCACCATAGGGAAGGTTGATTTTGAATAGGAAAATCTATTATTCTAGTGTTTTCCTAAAGTCCATCTGCAGGTGCTTCAGTCACCCTTGTAGAGCATAGGACCATCTATTCTCAGACACCCAACCTCTGGGACCATATTTGCTGCCTTTTATGCCAGCATTTGGATTGGAGTTAGGTTGTTTACATTAAGCACGTCATGAACGGTGACAGTTATGTGTCTCAAAAAAGGTCTATAAAGACCAGTGTGCCAAGACAAAAGCAACCTATTTCCTAAAGTGAAATTTCTAAAACAAATGTTAAAGAAAGTGTTACTTTTTTTCTGT
>VYZT01065339.1:0-45427 GCA_013400735.1 Pomatostomus ruficeps
AGCTGAATCTTAAGGCATCATGTGAGCACCTACAAACTGGAGAGATAAACCACAACTGCAGCTGAATCGTGAACAACCAAACCCCTTTCTGATACCTTGTGTAGGGTGTGAGCACCCACAAACTGGGGATAAACCAAAACTGCAGCCAAATTCCTGAGCAGGCACCTGCAGTTCTGGGGGATTTTATCCAAAGAAAGGCTGGAAGGCCCCGGTGGATCAGGGAATTTTAGCCTGGCTGACACAGCGAGATCCTGAAGGGAGGATGAGCTCTGGCTGATTTATCTCTGGCTTCTCTTTCCAGGTGAGTTAATAAAACCTCATTCCAGTTAATCTGCATCCACTGGGCATTGTCTGGGTGTCTTTGTGGCTGGAATGAGGCCGCAGTCATGCCTTGGCGAGGGGAGCAGAGCTTAAAGCTTCTGATGTCCATGAATTAAATGAATCAATCTCTTCCAACACACTTTAAATTGATCTTTGATTGGACCACATGGCCCTTGGATAAGGCACCCTGGTATTAGTCAATTTGCCTTGGAAAGATGATGATACAAATTAAAAGGGAAAGATGATCTATATTGAGCAGCTGCGGTTCTGCAGAGTGATTTCTTTCTTCTTTTTTTCTTTTTTTTTATTAGTATGCCGCTCCGTTTGTGAAGTCCTTTTTGTGAATACTGATGCCTGAGCCCAGGGCTGTGTCCAGAATTGCAAACTCGGGCATTTGCATTAACGATCTGTGGCCTGTATTATTACTTTAATCCTGCCTTCAAATTGCTCCGAATCCATAACACAAAATGCTGCTACAGCTCTTGCTCCAAAGAACCTATTTATGTCCAACACAGTTACTCAGAGCTGCCTGCTGGTTTGAAGGGGCTGTCTTCAAGTGGTTTGAATTTCATATGAAGGTCTTGGAAATGTAGAATTGAGATTAAAGTCCTGAATTCCCGAGGGAAGGGGTCGTATTCAGGCACCTGGAGTTCAGTGTGGTTTTACGTGCCCGGTGGAGAGCGGGCAAGTGGAATAAATCCCGTCCTCGATTTCAGCAGGATTTGTGTGACCTTTGCACGAGTGACAAGGTAAAAATGAGGTGTGGGATGATTTCCAGCTGGTTTCTTTTTGATTAACCGTGAAGCAAATGTCAGTCATTTATATGGACGTGGGAAAGGTGAAACCTCGCTGACCTGTCTCCGATGTTCTCTAAACGAGCCTTATCCCTACAAAGAAGTGTTTATTCTCAAATCCAATAATTACCTGATTTATTAACGAGCTAAACCGATGCCTCTTCAATGTCAAGCACCTTCTGCTCTCAGCCTCTCTCACACGCAACTCCACGGCCAAACCTTATTTCTATCTCCAGCCGATTTCAGCCCGTAATTAAAATTTCATGGCTAAATTATAAATAGCCCTTTCCCCTTATCCCCTGCCAGAGAAGATTTGTAATGGCACAAGTGACAGGGCAGGACACTTAGGAATGTAGATCTGGAGGCTCCATTGTGTCAGCTCCTTCGGAGCCGCCGGAACGCGATTGCCTTGTCAGCCGCATCAATAATGGAGGGCGGCGATCAATCTGTAACGCAGGGAGATGAGGTCATTTTGCTCAGTGCAGGGCCGTGATTCTCCCCCAGTAACTGGAAGCTGGAATTGCCGTGGCCATGCTGGATGTCGCTCCTCACACGGCACTAGTGTGGGAGAGCCAGCCATAAATCAAATTAAACCGCCAGGGCAACGCGTTGCTCCTAGAGATTTGAGTAAAAGTGGGTCATATCTCAGGTTTTGGAGTGTAGTTTATATCTCTAAAGCACAGAGCACAGAATTCTGTCTCTGTTTCATTGTTTCTGAGCTTTGTGCTGTATTTTTCACAGGAGTTTGGCTGGAGAGCTGTGGGTGAACGGGGGAGGAGTGGGAGCACCGCCAGCCTCAGGCGGCTGCAGCCACGAGGGTTAACCGGGGCCACGAAAAAGCTGCTTGGGCTCTGCTCTGCTGAGGATCTGCAGGTCAGGGAGGCACCATCCAGCTGGAGGAGCCCAGAGGAACCCTCTGCAGCCAGAAATGACCCCTGAATGCGCCCCTGACACTTCCTGCTGCTTCTCCCACCCGAGGCGCCGCCGCTCTGTTCTGCGTGCTCGAGGCTGGGTGTGCCCACGCTGGACAGATCCTCGTGAAGGGATCACAGCTCTGTTTCAGAAAGGTTAAAAGGCTGCTCAGGATCGCTGTTCCCCTGCAGGAATGTTCCCCCAGCCTCTCTGGCACAGCGTTTCGTGCTCCATTTGCCTTCAGCAGCCTGGCCTGGTTCTAAGTTCCCGTCTCAGCAGGGTCACTCCATTTCCTGGAATTACCAGCAGGTTGTTGGCCAGGTAATATTTCCAAGTTTGAAGTCTGGAAGAGGTGCTGAGCTGCCCCAATGCAGGAAACCGCTGCCAGGTGCACCAGGGCTGTGTCTGTGCCAGCTGAGGGCTGAACTCGGTTTCTGTAAGAATTATCCCGAGCTGTGGTTGCAGTTGTACTGGAAGTTGTGATCTCTGCTTCTAATCCTTCTTTCAAATCGGTGGTCTGGAGGTTAATAATTGAAAATTAACAATGATGCAGTGATAGAGGGGGGAAGAAAGGAGATACTTCTCACCTGTGTCGCTCTCACAAGATTTTGAGGCAACATCCATCCTCCAGAACTCCCCCAGTGCTGATTGTGCGGTCCCAGCTGTCAGTCAGCAGCCCAAAGACGGTAAAAGGCAGGGACAGGACAGCCAGAGGGACACCGAGGAGGCTGGAAGAGCTCTGGCTGTGGCAAGGGCAGTCCCGTTCCTTGCCAGGGGAAGGTGACAGCTCCAGGGCTGCGGGCAGCCAGCCTGAGGGCAGCCGGGAATTGGGATTAAGCACTGATCTCCCCAGGATCTGGGAGGGCATCAGTGTCAGCCTGGAGTGGATCAGCCAGGCCCAGGGGGATTAGGGACTAAACGTCTCCAGCTGCCCGGCTTCCCTCCAGTACAGGAGTCTGAGCAAAGTGCACTGGGGAGTGTTTTTCTCGTGTCCTTTCTGCATTGTGACTCTGAAAATCACCCCCCTTCAAGCGTGACTTCGCCAGGGGCTGAAGGCAGAAAGAGGATAAAACTCACAGAACTCTGAATTTTTGTTGAGGATGTGCTGGAAGCTGAGCCTGGCTGCAATGGGATGCAAGATTTTAATTTCCTCCTACTCGTTGTTGTGTGTTGGGGTAGTTTTGTTAAATTTGCATTTTGCTTTTAATTGGCAAAGAATTTTATGGTTCTTGCTGTGGATGTGCCACTCCTGCAGCTTTGTCCCTCACTGTTCAGGTCACTTCTAAGAATTTCTTCTTTACTGGGTGACTTGGGTTAAACTAGCATTAATTTAATAAAGCTAATTTAATATAATTAATAATTATAATAATTTAATATAACAAATAATTATTGAGTAGCTGTTTATCACTGCTGAATGCAGAAAACCCTGTTTTAACTGACACAGACTTAAAGTGAGAGAAAAAATGAGTTTAAAAAATGCTGACATCTTTTAAAAATTAACTCAATGCAAAGCAGAGTTGATGATTATTTGTGTACTTTTAAACTGGAGGTGCCTGAACATTCGGGTGTAATGTCAAAGAATTAAAACTGAATTAAATGAGTAACAAAGTAACTAATTAGATAATTCTGGTGGTGACTGTGTACCTGGCAATGTGCTGTCCCACCGTTCCCCGGGGTTTAATTGTAGAGAAGCTCTTGGCACCAAAAGACCTTACAGAGCTGGAAGGGTTGGGAATGAGGAACCAAATTAAATCAGAAGTCAGCTTTTTCCACATTTAATATCTTCCTGAAGTTAATTGGGATTAGTTTATCCGCCCACTTGTTTAACTTGTGCTTCTGGTTGAAACTGAAGAATCCCAGAAGGGTTTGGGTTGGAAGGGACCTCAAAGGTTCATCCCATTCCCACCCCTGTTATGGGCAGGGACATTTTCCACTGTCCCAGGTGGCTCCAAGCCCCACCCAGCCTGGTCTTGGACACTTCCAGAGATCCAGGGGCAGCCACAATTTTCCTGGGAAATTCATGCCAGGCCCTCACCACCCTAAGAGTAAAAAATTCCTTTGTAGTCACTCTAAATGAATATAATAACTACTCAGAGTGGAAGGATGGAGTTTTGGCGAATCCCAGCAGTCAACTTTGCATTAAATAAGACTTTCCTAAACTTTTCCACCTGAAAAACTGCTTTTTGTAAAAAAACCATTAAGATTTGACAACATTTTGGAGGTAAATCTGGAATTTTCGGTGCCTACTTTAAAATCCTCTCCTTCTAAGAAAACATCTCTCTTCCTGTAGGTTGCCGCGGGAATTCGAAGCATTAAAACCAACCCAAAATGCATCTCAGAAAGTCATTTTTTGACCTCATTGGAAGGAACCCTCTTGTTTGCTGTGACATTCCAAACAAAACTGATGTGAGACCAACCCTGATGAGGAAGGAGAGGAAAATGTGTCACAGCCGCGGCTGGGAGCGGGAGGAAGCGAAGGACAGAGAGCCATGGATGGGTGAGCTCGACTCCCGCAGCTCACGGCGCTGCAGTCACCGAGCAGCGCCCAGAGTCCTGAATTTCCCCTCCCTCGGTGGAATTTTTAGATGGATCCAACCCCGCCGTCCTCGCTGAGATAACGCCGTGCTCATCAGGCCGTGGCTGGAAGGATTTTGCGCTCAGAGCTGAGCTGTGCTGAAGCACAAACGGGAAAAACCACTTTTTTATCAAGAGAATGGGTAAAAATAACATTTTTAATATTCAAATGAGCCCGCAGATTGATTTTCTTCAGCAAACGAAACACCCCAGATTCTGGAAAAATTGCAATTTGTAAGAAAATTCGGGTGTTGTTTTTTATTTAAACACAACGCTTAAATATTTACGCTCTATAAAGGCAAGACCTTCACGGTCTATTAAAGCAGAAATAATTCCGCTGCCACAGCAGTTGTGTGAGGAGTTTCCATTGAGAAATGAGGAAAATCTCTCTGGTTTGGTTCACTGCAAAAAAATATGGATAATTTTCTTCTTTCACAAGCGATTTTGCAGTCGAGGTGTTTCTCACCAGGGCATGGCTGGACTCACACCTGCCCTGAAGGAGTTCGAGGCAGGAATTCTGTGCAATTCCAGGATCTACGGGGAATTAATACCCCCCAAAATTCCCTCACAGCTGCAGCTTCAGCTCATGGCTAACACAGAAGGTTATGTAAAGCATTATGTGATAATTATGTGACATTTTAAATCCTAAAAGAGGGTATGACAGCGTTTTTGAGTTATTTTTTTAATTAGTTTTTCATAGATTATTATCTCAAAATTCTTATATTTACTTAAAATTGTAAGATTGAATAATATCTCTCAAAACCCCTGGTTTTCATTTTTAATACATTGGAAAAAAAAAAAAAAAAAAAAAAAAAAAAAAAGGAAAGGGAAAGAATAAAGATNAAAGGGAATGACTCAAGATTTGTCCTTGACAATAATAAATATATTTTATTGCTTTTATCATTTTAATATTTCTAATGATTTAAAAATCTGTTCTGGTGTTATTCTGGAAGAGGCCAGATGGCCAAATAATGCGTAGCATGTAAATTAAATCAGCAGCCTGATCGGAACACTTATCCAGAAACAAACACAGGCTGGGACAATAACTCCGCAACCATCTCCAAAAAGTGGGAAAAAGAGTTTTGTCCCCAAAAAATGCGCTTTGGATATTCCTTAAAATTGCATTAGTGGTTTGAAATGGAGGAACGTGGAAATTGATGTTTTGTATGGTAGAGGGAAGTATCTATATAATACAGAAATATAAATATTGTTAATTATTTAGTAATGAGTATTTTAAAATTGGCTTTTTATGTTGGGTTGAAGGGGTGAGGTTTGTGCTTGGCAGTTCTGTCCCGTGCCAAAAGTGCAGGAAAAGTTCTGTGGATGTGGAGTTTTCCAGACTTTTTTCCAGTCTGTTTTCCAGACTTTTTGCTTCAGAAGGTGTTCCTGACGCTGCCATCAGGAAAGCAGCCCCAGCTCCAGTTAAACCAGTCAGACCAGTCATGCAAACCAGTTTGTGACTGTCCAGGCAGTGCCTGAGCAAACTGGAACTGGAATTAAGATCAAGGGCATCCCAAAAAGGAGCAAACCCAAGGGATTGTGGCTTTCACACTTTTAGGATGATTTCGGGTGTTCCATTCAGCCGTTTCCTTCCAAATTGCCAGTTTAATTTTATTGTACAAAGGAATGTTGTCGAGTCCCAAAAATCCGGGTAAAATGAGGATTTTCTGGAGCAAGAGGCCCCATCTCATTTTATATTTCTTTTATTCTGTCCAGCAGATCACTGGGGGTTGTTCTTGATTCGCTCTTGCCAGAGATTGTCCCTCTTTATTAACATAATAATACCGAGATTTAATTAGACCATGTATTTTATTTTACTTCCTGTCCTGTCAGCAACAAAAGGTGCAAGGAGAGCAGATCATGAAATCTGTCAGCATGGGGGGTCACTCCGTGAGATGGAGCAAAGTTCTGGGAAAGGGGAGGCACAGAGGAGGATGGAACGATGGAAATTCTCCTCAGCTCAGATCTGCTCCTGTTAAATCCAGGGCAGGTTTGATAGAGTGAGACCAATCCTGGCCTCTTTTCCAAACCGTCTGTGCAGAGCAGGATCCTCCTGGTGCGGAAAAGCGTCCAGAGGAAGGAGTTCAAGTGGTGCTGAAGCTGGATGGCGATGGGTCAGGTGACTGCAATGCCTTATGAAGATTTTACCTGCAGGTCACCACTCCGAATCCAGCCCATCACTGACACAGAGCTGTTATCACCTCGTGGAGGCCACCAAATGGCACTCCAAAGGTTAAATATCCCATTCTACCCCTGAGACGGGAGGAATCTTTCTGTCAATTTTCCGCTGCTGAGACAGGAGGAATCTTTCTGTCAATTTTCCACCACTGTCAAAGTCCCACTGTATGGACACAAACACACGTAGCTGACTAGGCTGAGGAGTCAAAAAGGAGAGCTAAAAGAGAGAGTTAAATGAGAGAGCTAAAGGAGGGTCCAAAAAGAGCGAGTAAAAGGAGAGGGCAGAACTCTCTCACCTTTATTTATATGTTCTTAGAAATCACCGTGGATTGGAGGTAGAAATTACTACTTCTCAATCACACTGGTCAAAAGACAAATCTATTACATGTCTCCGCCTAGGAGAATGGAATGAAAACAACAAGGACAGTTAGCAAAAACATGGATAGTTAGCAAAACCATGGCCATGTTTACAACAGCATGCGTGAGAAAGTATTACAGCAAAAAAAAACATTGAAAAACTGCAAAACTCAGGACAACACACCACTGAGACAGGAGGAATCTTTCTGTCAATTCTCTGTATGATCATGAATTTCTCCTCGTGTCACTCTTCACCCGTAGCCTCTCCTTAATCACACCCAACAAAAGCCCTCCCCTGCCCAGGGTGGTCACTAACCTGCCACCCTCATTTTTTGCAGGATAGTCCCAATAATTTATTTGGTTTGTGCCCGATGTGATTTTCATCCTTCCATTGTCTCACATCAACATCTCCCCTTACTCGCTCCGCTGCGGAGGTTATTTGGTGCAGGGGATTTTTATAGCCAAGGGGTAAATAATTAATTATCAAACAGGATTTTCCACCTCTGGGTTTTCTGTTGTTATTTGCAGAGGACAATGTTGGTTTTACCAATGATATTATTTCCGTTTTATGTTTCAAGACACAGCTAAAAGTGACTATTAGACCAGTTCCAATAATTCAATAATCCAATAATTCAGATTATTATCTCAAAATTCTTACATTTACTTAAAAATTGTAGATTTGATAATATCTTTCAAAACCCCTGGTTTTCATTTTTAATATGTTGGAAAAAAAAAACTTCAAAATTAATACAGGAAAGCTTTATCAATAAAACACTCCGAGTTGGTTTATACAAAATCTTTCTTTTATTTCTTTGATTTTTCTGGATCCAGGTGCTCACAGCTCCAGGCTTTGTGAAAAGGGATAGGAAAAGGTGTTTTGGTGATGGGCAGGGTGGAATATTTTTATTTTCTGTTCTGGGCCCATCTCTATTATCATTTTATTCAAGTTCTTACCCATTTATTATTCGTGCTGCATCTCAGTTACATTTTGAAACCTTCCCAGCAGCTTCTCCAGCCCCGTGAGACGCGAAGGACGACGTTTGGTGACTTGGGGGGACCCCGAGCCCGTTCGACCTCGGCCGTGCGCAGCCTTCCCGGAGCAAGGGCAGGTGAGCCGTTCGCTGGCCGGGGCCGCGGTTTTAAATAACAGCAACTCTGCTGGAACCATCTCTGCTGAGCTGAGTCCTTTGTGAGGGTGACCCTCCTTTGGGCTAAGAGGTCGCCCTCCTTTGCCTAGAGAAGGAAAAAAGGACAGAGAGTTGGAAAGAACAGTGAGGAAAAAGCCAAGGAACTGTCAAAATGTCTTTAGGATATGAACAAATTATTACTTCTTAATGTGCTTAAAAGATAGCACTAAAATGAAAACTAGTAAGGTGGGGTTTTTCAGATAAAGTAGAAAGAATCTGTGAAGCTTTTCTTTCTCTTTTCCTCCTTTTTTTTTTTTTTTTGACCCAGAGATCCTAAAATACTTTTTAAATAGGATTGTGCTCTCCAGCCTCACTTTTCCAAATTTCTCTTAGCACCTCTGCTCCAAAGGCTCGTGCTGGTGCCACTGGAACTTTTCTAGCCAGCCTGGAAATCCAAGGTGCAGGCAAGGCTGAAATGGAGAGCTGTTAGAAGCCCTGTCCCAGTCTCCCAGTCCAGGTGGGAGCGGTGTTCCAGCTGCTGGAGAGGAAGGACGCTCGAGGTGAGCGAGAAAATGAGGGCTCAGCTGCCTTTTCCCACGTGTGCTGCTCCAGTCCCAAAGGAGATGGGTGCCTGGACTGGCACAAACTGCTCTGGCCTCAGGAAAACACAAGAAGGAAAAAAAAAATCAAACCTGGCTCAGCAGTAAAACCTGGGAAATTTCAGATTTTTGGCAGTGCTGAGGAATGCTGAGGAGGCAGCAAGGTTTGCCTGGATACGTCCCCGCTCAGGTTTTTCTTTTGTAAAAGGAAATTAAAGCAACCATTATATTTAAAGGTATTTTGATTTTCTTGATTATATTGGTTTCTGCTTCCAGGCTGTGTCAAACTGTTAAAAATCAGCTCTCCTGCAGAACAGGGGGCTTCCTTCATATTAATTTTGATAACAGGAGGGAATCTGATGTCCCCGTTACCTCAGTTTCCCTCGCAAGGAGCCACTCTCAGCTCTGCCAACACTGAAATGTTGGCTCTGCCAGGTCAGAGAGGTCTTTTTTCCTTAAATGTGAAAATATCTTTTTATTTAATAAACCAGCAGAGTCACCAGCTTGTCTAAGCAATCTTCCTAAAGAAAAATAAATTAAATTAATTTGAAATTTCTTAGGAAAATCATGTAGGAAACTGCATCTTGTGGTCCGCATGCGAAGATCTCAGAGTCTCTTGCAAATCTTTTCTGGTTTATGTATTTTTAAAGCGCAACTCCTTTTGGTTTATTTTGTTTTGACTGGTACAGGACCTTCTGAAAGGTTTCATAGATATAAAAGAAAGGAAATACAGGCAGCAGCTGAAGCGGTTTCCAGGCAAAAAAAGCAAGAGGAGGATGATTTACTGAGAGCTGTGATGAGAAATGGACTCCCAGTTCCATAAATTCAGGGTAACTCCTGGTGCCTTTCCCTCAATTGATGTCCTCTCCTCAAGTGCCACACGAGCCCATCCATGGGGCCACAAGGATTGCACAGGATTATTTAAAAATGCGGGTGGGGAGGAGGGAAAAATCCCTGCAGGCAGAGAAGTGCTCACAACTCAGACTGGGATTCCCAAAAATGAACGGCAAAGTCCTGTCCTCTCTACGATCCAGTTGGGAAAATGAGCAGTGAGCACTCCCACACAGCTCTTCCCATCGGATCCCAAGCATCCTGCGGATTATTGCTGGAAAAATCCATGGATTGCAGGATGAGAGCCTTGGAGGCAGAACGAGGAGGTTCTTTTAACCCAGGAATTGCTGCTGCTGTGTTGGAATCTCCAGGAAAATCTTTGGAGTCTTTGAGGATGTTTGATTCTGCGCTGCCGATCAGAGGAAATGTGAGTTTGCCTTGGGAATGCTCTCTGGAATTTTTTTTGTACATCACTGAGAAGCATTTAGCCTGAAGGCGTGAATTTCAAATTGCGTACTGAGAATGCCGAGATGCGGTGCTGGGTCTCAGGGAAAAAGGGAAGGGAGAGAAATCCAGTAATGGAGATAAATAGGAGAAAATGAGATCTACACGAGAGGTTTGATTAAATTTGGAATCGGCTGCTGGACCAGAAAGATGGACCTAAGGAAAAGCATGGAGTTAACTAAGGGAAAAATGAGTTTGGAGCAGGAACAGAGCTCAAATTCATCTTTGCCAGCGAGGTAGGAGGCCGGAGTGACCTTGAGAGCTGCTGGAAGTGCTGTGCTCGCGCGAGCCCCACGGCGGCACTTTGGAGTCCCCATATTTTCATTCTGCTGCGTTTCACACGGAGCTGCCACGGGCCACGTGTGACACTTTGTGCTCAGTCCATAACTCAGCCTGCCGAGAAACCTCGGAGCTGGCACGGAAACCCAGGCTCCCGAGGCCGGGGTGGTTTTATTCCTGAAGTAGCCTCAGTCTCTCCGTGGTGCAGGAGAACCGGGAGTGTCATTGGACGTAGAGCAGTAGGTGACAGCCTGGATTTGGATGTGATTTTTACAAGCCCAGGGATTCTTCCCGGCCATCAGGAAGCTTTTATTCATGGGAGAGGTTGTTAATCGTTGGAAGGAGCCACCCAGGGAGGTTTGGAGTCCCCATCCCTGGAGGGTCTAAGGAAGGCCTGGATGTGGCACTCAGTGCTCTGGGCTGGGGACAAGGTGGGGATGGGTCACAGCTTGGACTAGGTGGCCTTGGAGGGCTTCTCCAGCCTCAGGGATGGTGTGATTCTGTGTGGGGCCTTGGCCAGTGGTGACAAAGGCAGTGGTGACAGTTGTAGGGTCTGTGAATTCATAGATGAGTCGGTTCCGTGGCACGGCTGCTGCTTCCTCTACTGCTCAGCCCAAAACTCTTCTGCTTTGGAGCCGAAGAACTGAAGAACTCCTCCTCCTCCTCCCTCTGTGGGACACACGGCCACGTCCCAGAGCAGGCTGGCCTGTGTCCCATCAGTACAAGCTCCTCCAGAGGGTGTTCCCCCAGCCCGGGTGAGGTGAACCGGCTGGGGAAGGGTCCAGCTGAGGAAGGATCCGGCTGGGAAAGGATCTGGGTGGGATGTGCAGGATCAGAAAACAACCGAGAGCGGAAGGGAGCTCAGGATCTCCCCAGGCACAGCTCCTGCCCAGCACTGTGAGCTCTCCCTGCTGTTTCTGGGGCTGCTCCCATCACTGCCGTGTGCCCAGAGGGATCAATGAACCACCAAGAAGAGCAGAATAATCCAGTGACACCTGGAGAACGCCCCAGACATGTCACCCTCCTGCTCGGGTGCACTGCCCGCCAACGAGACACTCGGCAGTGCCCTCCTGCAGGTATTTTCCGTCACGCTGATCCTCTGAGGGCTCATTTTTCTGCTCCCATGACCTATTTTTTCCTTCCTGTCCAGTCACAGCCACTGCATCTCCTGGTTTTAACATCCTGTTCCTTCTGTCCAGACTCTCCCTTTTTTTTTTTCCCCTCCCTGTGCTAGTTAACTGTAATTATACAGCTTTTTAATGAGTTTTGATTCATTTAAACGTGCTTTACGTGCCCAACAGCAATCCCCCTGCTGGTCTGATTTTATACAGTGTGTTTAATTGAGACCCCTTTTGCAAGTACACAGTTTGTGTGTGGCGAGCACCGTCCCCAACCATAAATTCTGCTTTATTCCCACTCTTCTGATTAGATTTTTATTTGCATTACATGAATGTTTTTTCCCCCCACTAAAATCCTGTCACGTACATTTTAACCGCTCCAGCAAATTAATTCTTGCTGTATTTAACGCCGTACACAGCAACGCCTTTATGGAGCTTCTAATTGTTCGTTTCAAGCAATCCAAAATTAGTTCCCTTTTATTAATTGGGGCGTCGGTGCATCCTGGAGAAGACAGAAATCTCTCTTGCAAACCACGTTAACCGGACAGATGTTCTGAAATATGTTAAATATTACCCAGCGAGTGGTGATGCAGCTCATCAATCATGTCAGTGCCGCAGCCACTCCGGGATCCGACGGAGGGTAACGGGTGCTGGGAGGGAGGCGGTGTCACAAGGGATGAACTGGCACTACGGTTTTATGTTTAGGGAAAAGCAGGAAGAAAATCAGAATTTAAAATAACTGGGGAAATGTCATTATCTCTGATAGAGAATCACAGAGTTTGGATCATCTCATTCCATGAAGCAGGGACGCTTTCCATGGTCCCAGGCTGCTCCAACCCCGTCCAGCCTGGCCTGGCACTGCCAGGGATCCAGGGGCAGCCACAGCTCCTCTGGGAATTCCATCCCAGACCCTCCTCACCCTCACAGGAACAATTCTTTCCCAATATCCCATCGAAATCCACCATCCAGCTCCAAGCCATTCCTTCTTGTCCCATTACTGCACAGCCTTGAATGGAAACTTGTAATGCTCAGCGAGGCCCTGAGAAAGGAGAGGACTGGGTTTGAGTTTCACTTGTGGTTTGGGATTCTCTCTTGGTTTGGGATTCACTCTTGGTTTGGATTTCATTCCTGGTTTGGGATTCATTCCTGGTTTGGGATTCATTCCTGGTTTGGATTTCATTCCTGGTTTGGGATTCATTCCTGGTTTGGGATTAACTCTTTCTTTGGGTTTCACTGTTGATTTGGATTTCACTCTTGGTTTGGGTTTCACTCTTGGTTTAGGTTTCACTCTTGGTTTGGGTTTCACTCTTGGTTTGGGATTCTCTCTTGGTTTGGGATTCCCTCCTGGTTTGGGTTTCACTGTTGATTTGGATTTCACTCTTGGTTTGGGTTTCACTCTTGGTTTTCCCTGGAGCTCAAACACTTTACAAAGACCCAGGATCATTTTACGGGTGCCAAACAGAAAGCTCAAGCAAAGCAAGAGCTCTCCAGGAAAGCTTTCCTGCGTGCATCGATTACTGGGTAAGAGGCAGATCGAGAGTGGGGGTCACCCAAAACCACCCCCTGGCTCGTGGCAGCGGTTCATTAACTGGGTCATCTCCGTCCCTGTCTTCAAACAGATCTCATCAGCAACACCTCCGATGGGATGAGAGCATCTTGGGACACACATTTCCATACGGAGAGATAAAGCTTGCATAACCCGAGGAGCAGAAAATGCATCTCCCTCAGCCCATTGCCAACGTTCCCTTGTTAAATCCTTCAGAACGGGCTTTTCCTGCCGTGTCAGCAGCTCCGTGATGATAAAGCCAATGGCACAGGTATCCTGAGAGCCAATTTCAATGGCCACGAGGCAAGAAATGCCAAGTTCCCTTCCTTTTCCCAGCAAGATGGATGGTGTTTGAGCAGAGAATAAAATCTCTGCATTATGGCTCTTAACTAACCCGTTCAGAGTAGCCCCGGGAAATATCCGGAGCTCTTGGTTTTATAGCAGGGTGTTTGAGGATATTTAATCTTCTTCAAATATGCTACATAAAATAAAGTTTTCCGAAGCCTTCCAAGAACCCAATCGTGGCCCGTGCTGACAAAATCCCAAGTGTCTAGGATCACGTGCACAAGAAGAGCACTCCAATAATTAAATTTTGGGTTTTAGCTGCTGGGTGTCTTTGACGAGCCTGCTGGCTGAGTCACCATTTTTTTATTTCATTCTCCCTCATCCAGGTTTTTCCACGGGATTTGCATAAACCAGCGGATGGGCGTGGCCAATGGGAGCCGTGAGGCTGAAGGAGGAAGCACCGAGTCTCAGGACAGCCACTGGAATCTTGCTCAGCTTCCATATTTAATTCCTCAAATTCCTCTCCCTAGACCATGCCCTACACTACTCTCAGAGGTGTTGGGATCGGATGTGGGGTGGCCTTGGAGAACAGAATTCCATGTCCTGACTGTAATGAAAAGCGCTGCTTCCTGAGGGATCCTAATTCAGCCTAACTTCATCCCACGGAAGTCCCTTGTGCTCCTGAGGAGTTCCATGGAAGTCTTTTAGGAATTGTGGAGCTCTGATGTGGTCATTAGGGGGTGGTCAGACCCTACAGCAAGCTGGGGGTGACCTGATGGGCTTCGTGCTTCTCCCAGGCCGTGAACTCCCCAGCCACTCGCGCCAAACTCAACAAGGAAAAATCTCTATGGGATTTGTCTACAAAAAACTGATCAATAAATTAATTCAATCACATCATGGGAAAAAAGAAGTTTTTGGTAGTAGAGAACATTTTGATTAGCTCTACGATCAGCGAAGAAAAAACCTGGCCATAATAGTCCCAGACTCCACTGAGGTTTATTTTTGCTGTGAGCGCTTCAATTTTCTGTGAAAGCCCCAAGCAAACACGACATTTGAACCATTTCAATCCACTCCAAGTCAGAAAGCAGAGTCTCTGCTGACATCTCTGTGTTTTATTATTGTGTCAAAAATGAGGTGAGAAGGAGAAACCCGAATTAACAAAAAACCCCGCGTGTGTTATGTGCTACAGGGATCATTTTTGCCTGGCTCTAAACAGGCAGCTCCAAACCCCAGCAGGATTCCGGTGTTAGCTCACAGCAGAGTCAACGTTTGCTCAGTTCCCTCTTCAAACACTTCCAGCATTCTGACCACTCATCTGAAATCCTCCGACGCTCCTTTGAAGGGTTCTGCCTTCCCCGGGTGTTGAAACAAACGCTGGACGTCTTTGTGACTCTTTTTTCAGCCGCTTTTCC
Organism: Pomatostomus ruficeps; assembly: GCA_013400735.1. NCBI lineage: Eukaryota > Metazoa > Chordata > Aves > Passeriformes > Timaliidae > Pomatostomus > Pomatostomus ruficeps. The sequence continues at coordinate 14,838 of VYZT01065339.1, forward strand.
TGCGGTGCCATCCCAGCTCCGTGGGATTCCTGACGGGGAAAAAGGGTTCAGGAGCAGCTTGCGCATCGAGCTGTGACGCACTCGGTGTTCGCAGCAACCACGTAAAATTCACCCAGCCCACGTAAAGGCCGCAGGATCTCCTCTGTTTATGGTCAAAGATCACCCAGGTCTAAAAATGCTCTCCAAAAGCTCTGCTGTTTGTCTGGGACAAAATCCTAAACCCACAGGAGATGTTCAGAGGAGAGGAAGGACATCGTGGCCGTGTCGTGACGCAGAAACAGCAGGAAATTAGTCGGTGTCCAAACAATTCGAGAAAGGTCAGCGAGGCCAGAGAAATCCTTGTGCAGGATTTTTATTCCATGCTTAAAAACAGGATTGGAGTTTCGCATTTTCCAGGAAGTCTCATTGGAGTGTTCTTTATCAGAAATGGGAATGTTTTGATCATATTTTGATCATATTTGTGACTAATTTAAGTGGTGAGATCAGAGAATTTCCCGTCCCTGCTGTTGGAAGTATTTTGTTCACTTCCACTTCAACCAATTTTTGGTGTTTCTGACGCCACCACCTCCAAAAGCACGGCGAGAGTTTTCATCCAGCAGGGTAAAACTGAAAACTTTCCTAATGACATAATTATTACTGGGAGTATTAAAGAAATGAATATAATTACTGCATTTCTTTAAACCAACGTTATTTTTAGCCTTAACTCTGCGGTGACACATTGGGTGATAATATCCCTGATATTATTTTAAAATTCAATTTTAATGTGTGAACTCCCATTCCTGACAGGTTACCTGATGTAATTTCCTTTTTAAAATCCCACCGCAACTTCCAAATAAGTGACTTGACCTTCTCCACACTTGAAATTAAAATCAGAATTTAAATTTCTGAAAGTTTTTGGTGGGTTATGGGGGGAGTTTGCCCATTGTATAGTTTTTATATCTTCTCCATGGACATTAAATGCGCTGTTGGGAAGGTGAGAAGTCCTGTGCACCCAACGGGAGGTGAGTTCTCCAAAATTGCTCTTTTATTCTCAGGGGTTTTGGGTTACTCACGACATAAATTGCTGCTCCTGGGAGTAAAAACCCAACTCTCGGGCTGGCACTAATCTGCAATCAGGAAAATCCCTCTGGGCTGGCTCACCTGGGCAAAAGGGGCTTGGGCACCACCAGCAGTGTAGGAGGAAGGTATAAAAAGGGTCCCTCTTAGCCTGGGGTTTGTATTTTTAAGTGGATAACTCTGCTAAGCTTCAGACTTCTTTATTTTCAGTGAATCTGAGGTTCCTTTCTGGCCCTTTCAGAGCTGTAGAGAAAAGGGAAATAAATCCAGTGGAACTAAATCGAGCAGGAATATACCTGGAAGATCTCTCCTCTCAACATGTTCCAGCTGAAGCCCTGCACTAGGTAAGGTTATTTATTTATTATCATGTCCTACAACACATCTGCAAGCTTTTCCTCTTAATTTTGTTATAAGTTGCAAGGTAGCTGGATATCAAATGAGATGTTTATTAAATCTGTTAAACCTCACGCTGTTGGGAGAAGGAGTTGTGTGAGCAGGATGTGTTCAGGGAAGGCAGCTGGAAATTGCTGTCGGAGTGTGATTCCCACGTGGAGCAGTGGCTGCACGGGAAGAGCAGAGCTGGAAAATTCTGTCAGATTCCTGGGAGTTTTCCCAATTTCAGCTCAGCACGAGAGAATCTGAGATTTTCCCTGGGCCTTCCTCTGAGGTTGTTACCAACGATGTTCCTGCATGGAAGCACCAAGGAGGTGCTGTGGATGTTCCTCCAGGCCTGGGCAGGGCATTTTCAGGGAAAAAAAATCCAGGAAAAGAACCAAAGTGGAAAATCAGAGTAATATTTACCAAGGGCTTGCCTCTCACATGCTCAGGGGACCAACCAGCTGCATTCTAAACTGAAAAATTACTCCTCATTTTTTTTATATGAAGGAATGAGGGTGGAGAGAGAGACTTGGATGTCGCTGCCTAAATCCCAGGGAAATTTATCCCGTGGTGAACAAAGTTCTGTGGAAATTCCTCTGGAAAGGCTGCGAATCACAGCAGAGCCGGCAGAGCAAAGCTGCACCTCTTACATAACGAGATTGCTGAATGGGAGTTGCAGATGTTTCAGCGTAAGCACGGAATTATTGGAATAAGGGAGACGTGGCTGAACGAGGAAAGCGATTGGGGATTTAAAACCTCGGGAAGGATGTGCGAAATGAAGCAGGAGGTGTTATTGGCACGGGATTAGGGAGGCTTGCAGAGGAATGATGGATGTATTTAGGTGATGTGGCAGAGAGTTTTGCATCGCAATTAAGAGCAGGGAGAGTGGAGAGGTGGCTTTGGTGTTTTGTCTCCAGGGAGTGAAAGCCAGGTAATTATTTGAAAAACATATTAAGGAAACAGATTAGTGCATCAATTACTGCTCGATAACGTGTGTGTTGGTAAATAAAATTGTAATGTGGATTTGTCCCTGGAATAATCTGTTCTGTGGGGTTGAGCTCTGCAAGGGAAATTGGGAAAACACCCCCCAGTCTGAAAAGGTAAATTCAATATTATCCCGACCTGCTGGCTTTGGGAAATGCCAACACCTGGTCCTAAAATACCCAACCCCAAACCTGCAGCGAGGCAGTGCCTGCAGATTTCCCATCCCAAGTTCTCAGCTGACCCTGAAGGAGGCAAGTGGAGGTGATTTGTAGGAATCCGTAACTGCATCCCCAGGGAATTCCATCCAGAATCCCTGGGGATGCAGGGATCCCAAAGATCTTCAGGATCTTTGGTTGGGCTTGGCCAGGGAAAGGATTTCTCACTTCCTTTGCTTCCTATTTTCTCCTGGTCCCCCTGTCTCTGCATCAATCCTGGCATCCTCTTTGCCTTTTAAATGGCTCCTCCTGGAGCAGGGAACTGATTTTTTTCTCCTGCATCTCCTGAATTTCACCTCTTTCCCAGCCTCTCTTTCATCTCTTTTCCCTGCCTGGGAAAACTGCTGCCACCAAATTAACACAGGATCAGCTGTTGCCTCCCCGGCCCCAAACCTGCTCTTGTCAGACACGGAACATCCCTGTCCTTTCCTCCTCTTCTGTTTTATCTTTGTTCTCAGCTGATTCCTATCAAATGATTGCCCAATCCATCTGTCCACCCAGCTCCTTTCTCATCTCAGGCAGACTTGCCACCACTCCAATTCCATCCTGCAGCCCCCTCATTGTCCTGCTTCGGGAATCAATCTCTCGGAGCGCTTTAACTTCTCCTTTTCTTTATTGCTGCTCTCTCTTGCTTATTATTTCCTCCTACATGCATCACATTCCCAAATAAAAGCCTGGCAGTGGCCTCTCAAGGACTGTAAATCTCGGTGCTTCGTGTTTTCCTTGGATGTTGATTCATGTGGTGGCTCTGATCAGAACTGAGGTGGTTCTTTTCTTCCACCTAAAGTAGGGGGTGACAGAGAAACAGCTTTAAAAACAGAGATCAAGAGGGGAAATTACTGATTTTAGGGATTTATTAGGGAAAAATTCTTCCCTAAAAATGATGTTCAGGCTTGGAGCAAAATACCCAGGGCAGTGGTGGAGTCACCATCCCTGGAGGAATTTAAAAGTCGTTTGGATGTGGCCTCCAGAAACACAATTTAGTGCTGGGAGCTCATGATCTTAAAGGTCTTTAGCCTAAATAATTCCATGATTCTCCAAGTTTTGAGTTTCTTTCGGAATTTCTGCACCGTCTCTGTCTACTGGCCAAGATAATTGGAGCAATAAATATGAGAAATCTCATAAACTCTGTTCTGGGATACAGAAAATATCGGAGTCTGGTGTGGCACAGGCAGTTTAGTCCATGGAATGGGAATGGGAGCAATTAAAGGCTTTCAGACCCTTCTCCTGTGTCTTGGCTCCATCAATATCATCAAAAATTAAAAGGCAGAATTGCCCAACACAGAAACATCGCTCAAAAAAAATGACACCTTTTGTTCAGCTTGAAAAAGCCATTTAATCCAAAAAAAATCCCAGGATTTTAAGGCTGGGTTTCTGGCAGACAAATCCATATTTCTGCATGCAGGTTCTTTCTTTCGACAGGTCTTAGTTTAACAGGTGTTTAAGGGAAAAATGGAGTTGTTGATGTGGTGGGGACACTGGGAGGTGTTCTCTGGACGTGACAAAAATCCCAAAAAGTGGAGTAAAATATCAACTTAATATGGGATGTGGGGCTGTAGTTCAGCTGGAATGGAACCCAAACCATGAGGTTAATTTGAAATTTTTTCATTTGTTTTTAACACAAATATTAGAAATTCAAACCAACACAAAGATAAGGAGGTCTCTGTCTATTACACGATTTTCTTGGAGGTGATTTTGAGGACAGACTGTGGATCAATACAGGAATTTTTGTTGATTGATAAATTGTTTGATACTTTCAAATTTTAAAAGTGCCACCTGGGATAGGGAAAAGTGCCCCTGACCCTGGCAGGGTGTGGCACCAGGTGATCTTTAAACTCCTTTTCAACCCAAAAAATTCCAGGAGCCTGTGCCTGTTCTGTCTCTGCCAGCCTAGGCTGAGTCTTAGTATTGAAATTTTTAAAATCAAAAGTAAAATCACCTAAATTCTGATTTCGGGGCAAAACACCCTCTTGCCTGATGTTTGTTCTGTGTTGTCGCCTCAAACCAATGAAGGAATTTCATCATTAACTTCATTTAATGGCCGCCACCAACCGCAAACTCATTTAGCGATAACCACGAGGCGCGTGCACGCACCAGACTGATTATTTACCAGCCAGAGGTTGATGGCTTTAATAGGGCACTAATCTCCTAATGAATGCGCGTTAATTGGCTGTGTGGAGAGGCCGTGGAATTATTTAAGGCGCAGAACAACCCCTGGATTGCCAAACCCCACACGGAACAGGGTGAACGCTCCACAGCGCTTCCCAAAGCACCGCTTCCCGCAGAAGTTCCTTCCTGGAGTGAATTAAACTTGAACCGGGGTCAAACACCTGCAGTAAAACCCGGGTTTTATGGCCTCTTTGGCTTTGGAAATGTTATTCTTCTTCTTTCCCCGCTGTTTATGGTGTGTGTGCGAGCGTTTCTTGATTTACAACAGAATGTTTTATTAAAAGCGGCGCTCCCGGTGTCTCTGCGCCCGCGGAATGCTGAAACGGGAGGGATTATTCGCAGAAACACATCCAAAAGCCAAAAAGTCGGCCCAGCCTCACCTCCCGCTCTCCTTGGGAACAATAACTGCCCGTGGATTTTAGGCAGGCTGCGGTAGAATGTCATGAATTTATTATTTGATAGTGATTTATACCGGTAAATATTTTATTAAGAGTTTGAATTGATATTTTTCAATAGTCATCCCAGCGCTAAAACTCCTTTGGAATATTGGTGTTTTATTGTTTTTTTAAGCTAAATTTGTGCCTTGAAAGTATTTCAAAGGGGGTTGTGGTTGGGATGGATCAACATGGTTTTGAGGGTGGTCAATGACCATGGGGAGCATCCCAGAAAAATCAAAATTTAGCTCTTTGGGGGAGTTCTGTCAGGATATTTAGTCTGTGTGATTTCTGTGCCAATGGCATAATTCAGGAATATCCAATTCCCACAGTCTGTGTAAAAACTTAGATGTTGAGAATAATTCAATAATTCCAGACTCTTCTCTTTCTCTTTGCTTCAGTATCTTTAAAACTCTGCCTTTTTCATGTTTTCTGTGCCCCAATCAAACCAATATTGCAGTGAAGCTTGTCCATGGACTCTGGGAATAATCTTTATACGGGGAACAATCGATATCTAAATTAACAGCAGGAATGGGCATAATAAACACAGCATTAAAAACTAATTAGGGAAACATGAAACTCCAAAGGAAAAAAAATAACATTGGAACACACAAAAACGCTGCGGGTCGTAAAGCAGGGGAAGGGCCCTCTATGGTTTCTTGGCTTTCTTGTGCTCCAGAGTTTCTGTTGCCATTTAATACTGGCACGCGGTCATAGCAATAGATTTCATTTCTTCCCCCATTAAAGCGTCCAGATTTAAAAATAAAAATATGAAAAGCGTGGCGAGAGTAGGTGGAAATCCTTTGTTGTCGAGCCAAACGGAAAGATGGACATTCTGTAATTTCCTGACACAGTGGGAGCTCTGCGCGGGGGGCAGGAAAAAAAAAGAGCTCTTGAAGCCACATTTCCCTTTATCAGTTCCTGCGCCTTGAGTGCACTTTCTAGTTAAAACTTTTAAATTACTTTAATTACAGCCACTAGAAAGGGCTGCCGCAGAAATTATTCCCCCGCAAGTGAAGAGGTCATTAAAAGTTGTGGCGCTCCGGCTAATTTGTGAACAATGCCGGGCGCGAGGGGCTCCGGCTGCAATCACCACATTCCAGGAGCCATTTTGCATTTCCCATATTTCCCACATTTCCCAAATTTCCCACATTTCCCACATTTCCCAGCCCATCCGTGCGGCCCTCAGCAGAGCCCTCTCCTCAAACCCTTCTGCGACATAAACACCGAGCTGTCCTTATCAGAGATTAATTATTGTAAGCCTCACATCAACCCTCTGATGGGATCCTCAAATGAATCCCTGACAGGCCGAACTTTGCTTGGATTCACCTGGAATTTTGAGAGCTGAGCTCTGCTGTAGTGGAATTTCCCAAGGGAATGCTCTCTCCTGTAAGATTCCATCAGGAAGTGCTTTAAGGCCGAGCTTTGGTCAAGCTTTGAATCACAGAAGGTTTGAGTTGGAAGGGACCTTAAAACCCATCCCATTCCACCCCTGCTGTGGGACACCTTCCCCTGTCCCAGGGTGCTCCAAACCCTGTCCAGCCTGCCCTGGAACACTGATTTTTATCGTTCAGTTCAGGCTTGGTACAGAAAATTACGAATAAAAAATCCTGACCCGGAGTAGAACTGATTTTTATAAATGTTGCAGAAAGCTTACTCTGTCTTCGGGTCAGGAGGTGTCACAAGTGGAACTGCGAACATCAGGTTGTGACTCTCACCTGTCTGAGGGATCTGCAACAGAAACATGGAATTGTTTAGGGTGGAAAAACCTTCCAAGATTCAGTTCAACCTTTCCCCAGCACTGCCAAGGCCACCACTGACCCATGGCCCCAAGTGCCACATCCACAGGGCTGTGAAATTCCTCCAGGGATGGGGACTCCAAACCTCCACGGGCAACATCTTCCAATGCCTGACCACCCGAAATTGGAAATTTTCCCCAATATCCAACCTAAATCTCCCCTGGTGCAACTTGGGGTCATTTCCTCTCCTCCTGTCCCTGTTCCCTGGGAGCAGAGCCCGACCCCCCCGGCTTCCCCCTCCTGCCAGGGAGTTGTGCAGAGCCAGAAGGGTCCCCCTGACCCCCTTTGCTCCAGGCTGAGCCCCTTTCCCAGCTCCCTGAGCCTCTCCTGGTTCTCCAGCCTCTTCCCAGCTCCATTCCCTTCCCAGGACATGCCCCAGCCCCTCAATAATCCCCATCACAAACCAAAGCTCATCTGCTGTGGGTCCAAGGGAACGGGAACCAAACCAGGATTTCCAGGTGCAGGAACCCACTCGGTGATTTCCAGCTCTGCCAAGCAGAATCCTCCAGGCTGGAGCAGGGGAAGGACCCAGAGAGCTCTTCCCATTCCTCCTCTCAGTGCTGGGAAATCAGCTGGGTCTTCAGACAGATTATTTATTTCACTTTTCAGTCCACCTGGGCATTTCTGTACCTTTCCTTTCCTGCAGGGTTCAGTGTCGTCACTCACACAGGGGGTGGGAGTGAAGGTGGGGCTGACAGAGCCTCACTGGTTTAGAAGGAGCAGGAGAATCCTTTCCAAACTGGGCTGGGTTTGGAAAAATTGACAACTTTTGGCATGGAAAGAACGAAACGCAGGGCAAGACTTGCCAGGGTGACATCCTGAAATAAACTGGAGTCACTGAAGCCAAAAACCTCTCTGAAATCTCTGATTTCATCCCACAAAAGGTGTGGCTAAGCCTTGGCACTTCTGAGTTCTGCTAAATACCCCACTTTTTCATATTTATTTGTAAATATACACCATGAAGGATGGGTGACTTTGCTTCGAGCCACAACTCCTTCACATACAATTTTCTTGGCCCTTTTAGTGACAAAAAACCCAAATTCTGCTGCCTCACCTCAGGTTTGGAGGCTTAATTTTCTTTTTCTTTAAGAAAGGAAAGTTATTTTACATATATAACCATCTAAATCACAGAGCTCCCATAAAGAGTTCATTTATTTTCCTCCAGGAATTTTGCCCTGGATATATTTCCTCCTGTTGTGACACCAAACTGCTTTTCCTAAACATTAGGAGCCCTTTTCACCCTCCTATTTTTACCGCCATATGTTCCAAAGCAGTAAATTCCAGCTCGGTTGAACACTTAATGTGGTGTTGGCAGCAGGAGCTGAGTTTTTTCTTTTTTGAGCCCCTGTGATACTTAACACCAGCAAAGCCCTTAAGTGTGACGGAAGAAATCAAGCCTGAAAAGCTGATTTTTGCTCCATCTTGTTGATGGCGCTTTCCACCTTGAAAACAAGCCATGAAATATTGAATTTCAACATTAAAGGTTTCTTTCCAGTCCTCCTTTGCTTAGCACTCGTTGTGGTGTTAACACAGGTTTTTCCAGGATGGGAGGAGGCGGTTGATTTTAAAATTACCCCAAATTTTGGGGTTCTGTGAGTTGATTTCCTGTGAGAGAGATTTTATTGCTCCCTCTGAGGAATTAATTCCAGCAGGAAAAATCCCATTGCAACGGGAAATATCCCACTGCAGCCACCTGGGCATCCAGCGTGTCCCAGATGGGCAGGAGCCCCTTGGGGGTGAAGGATAATAGGGAAAAAGAGATTTTTTAGGAATATTTCATGATTCCACAATTAAAAAGTGGCTCTTCTGGATGAAATTCAGTTATTCCTGCCAGAGCAGTGTCCCCAGAGTGTCCCTTGGAATGGAGGGTCCAGCAGGAGAGTTCTTTAAAATTCAACCCCACTTTTGGTTCTCTCTGTTGGAATTCAATGTTTTTTCCCCACAATCCCGGTCAGGACTTGACAATATTTTGAAGCTACCTGAGACTTTCGGTTCCAAAATTTTATTTATTTCCTCGCCACTTTAAGCCAACAGATTTTACTGCCAGACGTTACATATTGCTATCTCTTTTTTTTTTAATATAAAGTAGTAACTGTATTTCATTATTTCTTTATAGAGAGTAATAAAACACAGCCCTGGACTGGATGAGCAGGAACACAAAAACAATTGCAAAGAAAAAGCACAATATAAATGTAAATCAGGCACGTTTTTCCTTCTCAGAGCTGCGCTGGGCTTTCATCAGCTGGTCCATTGTGGTAATCCTTTCCAAATTGTTTAATTTTCTTTTCTAAATCCCTGGATTCATTGCTCCGCATCCTTATCCTCCACAAAGTTTCTTTAATGGAGATCCCGCTAATGCCAGCTAATATCCTGGAGATTTCTTTGTGTCTTGGTGGAGCAAACATTTATCTGGAGTGGGGGAAGTTGGTTTAAAGGGAAAAGAAAAGCTGAGTTTTCTGATCCCACTCTCCACAGTAAATAATCAGTAAAACCAACCCTAAATATGTGATGGGTGATCAGAAAAACAAAGTTATTTAAAAAAAATCTCTTTATAATTTATTTATTATTTGAACTAGTTCAGTAGAAAACACTTCTGAAAATTTTTACTCGTTTAATGATTTTTTAAATTCTTCCTCAAATGTTTCTACTAAAAAAAGTGATAAAGCCCAGCTTCAGAAAGCAGGAAAAGGGAAAATATTTTCGTTTCCCATCAGAAAAGTCTGTGGTGAGACCGTTTGGTGAAATTCTCTTCCGAGGAAGGCTGTAAAAAATCAACTTCCATGAAATACTTGCAGGAGAACGAGGAGGAATGAAAGGAGCGCAAAACTCTGTTTCATGTTGCGTGCCCAACTTTTTAAACAATTTTTCATTCCCAAGTCCCTTTCAGGTGAATATTTCTGCTTTCTTCAGCCAATCCTGACCCTTCTTTTGTGTCCCTAGAAGAATTTAGTTAAAGCTGACCAGGGAAGGGCTGTTATTGACGGGAGAAGCAGCCAGGGAGGGTTTTCTGGATCCAAACCTTTTGTTCCCCGAACGAGACTGATGGAAACAGGAAGGGCAGCAATCCTTGGGATGAGGATTAACCCATGGATTATCTTGTTAAGAAATATTTTATTTAATATAAATACTCTAGATGTTAAAACATGACAGGGGCTGGACGATTTCTTTTTCCTGGTCTATCTCTGCAGTCGCTGCTCTTAACACCAACCATAATTAAAATGGCTGCCATTATTAAAAGGGCCGCCATTATTAAAATGGCTGCCATTATTACAGATTTAGCCCCAAATAAGTCGTTAAGAGAGAGGAATGGAATGTTTGAATTTAAAGATCTTTTCCCTTCTGTGGCAGGGTCATTTATGATTCCTCATTTCTGTTTTCTTGCTGTGTTGGAAATAAAAAGCTATTTGAAAAAAAGGCAAATAAAAAACATGGTTGGGAAAAGTTGGGGAATTTTCTCAGCACTCAGGAGTGGTTAGAAATGCCTGTTCTGGCTGAGGTTTGGCATCATTCCAAAGAGAAAATGGAGAGCTTGGAAATGACCTGGAAATGGAGCTGAAATCTGGAGCGGTTGCGTGGTTGCAGACGCGGGTGTTTGAGACATCAGCGATTTTTGGAGACAGGGAGGTGCAGTTACAGGTGGGATGTGCTGAGGTGGAACGAGGAGAGCAGTGAGGACTTGAGGATGGAAATGGAAACTCTCGGATCTGTGGGAAGCGTTTGCTGTTTTTGCCCCAGGAGGAGGGGTGGGATTGGGGTGAGCATGGCCGCACACGGGGCCAACCGAGGGAGGATCCGTGGAGCTCCTCAGGGAGCCTGAACTGCAGGGATCCTTTTCTTCCCATGAAAATCCCATTTTTGCATAAATACCTACCTGGAAAACACAGCCTGATCATTCCTGGGAAGCCCCTTGGGGGAGTTCTGGCTGAATTCAATACCCACCCTCCAAGAGGAGCAAACGGGATTTTTTCAGGACACCGTTGTTGTCGCCTCAGTGATGGAACAAAGCAGGAGATAACAGGGAGCCTTATCAGAAAGGTCAGGAAGGAATTCAATAAAAGATTGGAGCTGTCAGGGTTGTAGATTGTGGTGTGGGAGAGACAAGGGGTGTAAAACATCTATTAAATAAGGACTTTATTTCATGCTGGTGGTTGTGATTTCCATGCTAATGGGGATATTTATTCCTATAATAAGTGATTTTTTTTCTCAACAAATCCACTTATAAACACCTTTCTGACCCATATTTTAATATTTATAACATCCTCATTCTCTCTTTCCTCAGAAAAATTTGTTTCAGTCGCTGTTAATTGTCTAAAAACAATTAAGTACTTTACAAGGTCACTCCAACCCAGCAGCTTCTGTGAAAACACAGAGGAGGAATGGATGAGTGACCATGTTTAAACTGTTTAATGGGGGAGCTAAAAGTGTTCTTGGTTCCAGCTATAAAAATTAAAAAGGGGAAAAGAAGAGAACAATCAAAGGCAGAACTTCTGGATTTTGATTTTTCATTTTATAAGATAAAAAAATCCCTACAAAACAGTCAACAGAGGCCCAGTTACCATCTTGCACCAAACCTTTTCCAACCAAACCACAGAAATTCCCAAAATCTGGGCATTCCTGGGAAGTTCTTGAGACTTGATCACTGCAGCATCTCAGGAGAAAATTGGATTTGCCCTGGGGCAGAAAAGATGAAGGATGCCTGGAACAAATCTCATGCAAGAATGATACTTTTCCCTTCGCTCTGTGATTTTTTTAGATCTTAACATAAAATTTTCTCTGCTAAAGGGCTGTCTTGGCTGCAGCAGTCAGTGACTGAATCACTGAATTATTTCTTCAGGTGCTCGGAGCTTCCCCACCTGGAAAGTGTCAGTCAAAAGCCGTTAAAATGTGTGCACTCCATCTTCTCAATCCCAGTTTGATAATTTAAAATAAAACTAAACCTCTCTGTCCTATTTTCAGCATCTCATTTAGTTTGCCATTTATCTTCCTCGCTTGCTTTTTTAAGCTTTTATTCCCTTTTTTTTTTGACAGTTAGGCTGCAATGAAGTATCAGGGATTTGGTTTTATTTGATGGAGAATTGCTGAAGAGATGGGGCTTTCTCATAGTCAGGAAACATAAATCAAAACTCACGGGTGGGGGACCAAAGCTTGGTTTGTTCTGCGTTTGTGCATTTTTTAATTAATTGGGTGATGATAAAGATGATTAATTTAGGAAGGGATTCTTCCCTGTGAGGGTGGGGAGGCCCTGGAGGAGAATTCCCAGAGAAGCTGGGGCTGCCCCTGGGAGTGTCCAAGGCCAAGTTGGACGGGGTTTGGAGCAACCTGGGACGGTGGAGAGTGGAATGGGATGAGTTTTAAGGTCCCTTCCAACCCCAAGCATTCCATGACTCCAGGAATTAAGGATCCTGTGCGTCATGTGGCAAAGTCAGCGGTGCTTGCTGTGGGAGGATTGAGAGGGTTGGCTCTGGGACAGAACCTCTTGGGTTGGGAACTGAGGAAATCTGGATCTCCACTGGGATCTCCATTGAGATCTCCACTGGGATATCTGCATTGGGATATCTCCATTGGGGTCTCCATTGGGGTCTCCACTGGGATTGCAATACCCATTGGGATCTTTCTTTTCTCCACATTGAATCAAAGACATTTTGTGTAAGAAATGGCTGAATATGTGTATACACATGATTACGTGAAGGAGAACAAAATTGCAGCCTCCCAAACGACCAGGAATCTCTGCAAGAGGAGTTTGGCTTCTTTGAGGAGCCAAATAACTCATTTAGGCCAATTCGTGCACTGATTTTTTGTAGATCCTTTGTGTTTCCTGGAGCTCTCTTCTCTCCCTGCTCCCATCTGCAGTGTGAAGGAGCAAAGAGCACATGAAGGATTATCCTAAAAGAGCTTTTACTCTCTTTAATGCATCACAGGAAGATTTAATAACAGTGCAGACAGCAGAGGCTGCACTGGAGCCTTTACAAATCCAAGGAGAGGGGATGGAATGTTTTGTGTATGGAGCTGAACCATCCTTGCTGCCTTCAGGGGAAATTCCACCTCTCTCCATCAGGTGTTGTCCCTTTTAAAGCAGCCACTGATCCTATAAAAGCCCCATATTCCTGGTTCAGCCCGTTCCCTCACACGGGGCTGGATTTGCCGTGCACGGATGTTTGCTGGCAGTGGGGTTAAGGGTTTGTTTTGGGGTTGACACAGTCAATAAAAATTGCACCTCAGGGTTTAGCGAAGGGCTTCAGCCTCGTGAACCACAGCACAGCTAAAATGTTGTTCTTTAGCTCTTTATTGTTAAAAATTAGATATTAGCAGAACATCCATGCATTTGTTGATCAGTCATAGACACCTGGATATGTTGCCTGGTGTTGTGGGCACTTTGCCTTTCTCTGGTTGTGCAGAATTTGTCGCAGAGCTCGGTGAAGTCACCGTTTCTACAGTGAAGTTTTAGATCCTCTGCAAGACGGGGCTTTGTGGGGTTAGGATTGAGGTGATGCACGAGAAAAGCCACGTCCAGCTGGGAGAGCTGGAGAGGAACGTGCAGGCACAGGGTGGCGAGTCCTCGGTAAATGTCACCGGTTTTTACTTTGTTACAGATTAAAAAGTTGCCGTCGTTAGCAGAGCCTCCTCTGCTTAGCGCTTGTTTTATTTCCGCCAGATTTGCTCCCAGCATGGGAGCTCTCCGTGGAGCCAACCTCATCTTCTGGCAGGAACGTGGAATTGTTCAGGTTTCTGACGCTCGGATTTCAGATCCGAGTGGATGCTCAGGAGCGGGGAGTGGGAGCAGCCAAGGGAGACCCAGCTCGGGGGTGAAGGGCTCTGCACCGCGCCACGGCAGCGCTGTCACATCAGCCCAGACTCAAACTGGGCTTCTCCATCAATCCTGACCAGGGTTTGGGTGTCGTGGCGTTGTCTGGCTTTGATTGATGTTGTCACCAGTCCCCCGAGGCCTTGGGTGAGGAACAAAATGTTTCGGAGGGCGAGAAAAGCTGGAGCAGCGACAAGAGCTCCTTCCTTTCCAGGGAAAACAAATCCAGGGCTCGTCCAGCCCATCCATCACTGCTGTCCCCACGCTGCCCTGTGGGGAAAATTCAGAGTTTTCTGCTGTGGAGCTCCCTGCTGAGGCAGGAGGAGCTGGGGATGCAGTTTCATTGAGATGGAACCTCCCCATCCCGCCGGAGGGATCCCGCAGGAGCAAAATCCTCCTTGTCCTCCCTCACGTCATCGTTCCGGGGCTGTGCTCGAGCTGTGTCCTGGAGAGTGAGGTGTTTTCCCTGCTGACAAAACCACCCAGAAATACCCCAAAATAAAGTACATTATTTAAAATTAAATAACGCATTATTTGGCTTCGCTGCCAAAATACGGAATAGAGGAAATACCTGAAAAATTACCAGAAATGCTGGATTTTCAACTGGAATTTCCTTCTCCTTGGGGTTTTGTTGTTATACTCAGCAAAAGACACAGAGAGGGGATGTGACATTTTAGGGATAAATGTGATGCCGCCCCAAACTGAGGCCTGTGGAAGTGAAATGAATTTCTGACAGAAATTTAAATGATTTCTGGTCAAATTGGGAATGGGGAATGTTTGGGTTGTGCAGCCCTTTAGCAACTGCTGGATTAGACAGCACTTCTGTGTGGGATGAAAATTATAATTTTAGAGTCAGAGCTGACCAAAACTGGAGCAGAGAGGGCAAGAGAGGAGAGTTTGTTAAACTGGGAAGTTTCCTTTGGGATTTTTTCCTTTAAATCTGTCCCCTGGTGAGCTCTGCCCTCCAGGAGGGCTGAGCCCCGCCCTGCCCACATCCCCTCTCCCCACAAAGCTCTTGTCACCTCCCCAGCAGCCTCGTCCCGAGTTTTTACCCTCAAATACTCCCCCAGCTCCCTGAATTCCTGTGGACGTGATATTTTCTTTTATTAAAATGAATGTCCTGGCTCTGCCCGTGGATATTCCCCGCTCCCGTGAAGGATGCGAGGCTGGGATGATTCATTAGCGAGGTTTTGCAAGAGCGATTGCCCAATGCCAACTTTTCCTTCAAAAATTCTGTATAATTTTGTGTTTGTTTGTTTTTTTTTCCTTAAAAAGGCTTGGGAACACAATTAACTTTTTATCTATTTATTACTGTCTCACCTTGGGACAGGAACTACAGGTGCTTTGATAAATGGGCTCAAAAGTTTGTTCAGCTTTAAAATTGCTTTTATAAATCGCTGCTTTCTGCTGTTTTGAGGCACAGGGTGCCCAGAGAAGCTGGGGCTGCCCCTGGATCCCTGGCAGTGTCCCAGGCCAGGCTGGATGGGGTTGGAGCACCCTGGGACAGTGAAAGGGTCCCTGGGGGTGGAACTGGATGAGATTTAATTTCCCTTCCAATCCAAACCATTCCATGATTCCCCATTGCTCTGTGCTGACACACAGACATTTATAAAATTAACATCCGGGAGTTATTTCGTTGTTTTAGTAACGTTTTTGGCTTTCAGCAGCTCTGAAATTAATTAGTCTTTTTTTTTTCTTTGTTTGATTTCTCGTCGAGGCTTTGCTGTGTGAAATGACAGAGCCGTGGTCAGGTTGGCAGCCAGGCTTTGCCCCAGGAGCAGCCACTTCTCCATGACAACAGCGAGTCCTTGTTTCCTGCAGCTATTTAAAGAAGGATTTCTTGAAACCATCCTGGGCTGATGTTAACAAGCTCCGTTTTCATGGAATTAGCAGAACGGGTTCGCATGGACACGTGAAAAATTCCCCGTTAATTACAGCCTGGCTGCTGCAGTAATTTGGATTTTCCTCTTTTTCCTCTGCGTGCTGAGGAAGGAGCCCTGGAAGGCAAACTGGGATGCAGCTCTGCCCCAGCCCCTCCTGGCACCAGGGTTCCCATAAACCACACACAGAGAGCGATTTTTCACTCAGAACTCAAAAATAAAGCGACATCTCGGCAGCAGCGGCGGCGGCGGCTCAGGTGACCTCCAGCTCGCCCGTCACGGGCCATCAGTCCCTGAGCACCTGTCACATCCGGGGACTGCGCTGAAAAAATGTCACGGTGTCAACACATTTACCATGTGCAACTTTTCTGTGCGTGACTTGCCTTGTTTGATGTGCCCATCAGTCAAGGCCGGAGCGCTGAGGTCCCAGCGAACGCTCAGGAAGCGGAGCGGCCGCGTTTGGGAACAGAACGCTCGTTTCCTCCAAGCGCTGCCATCCAGCCCCGCAGAAGTAATCACTTTACAGAACCTAATAAAGGATGGATTAAGCTCCAGCTTTGAAGAACTCATCTCCGAAGGGCCCTGAAACCACTGTCTAAAAGCGATATTAGCAGCGGTGGGAGCTGAAAAATTACAGCAACAGATCTGGGTCAGCGCATTGTGGGGAGAGACAATAGGGCTGGTGTCAGGATGTTCCCAAAAATCTGCCTCCGGTGGTCAGGGGGGATCTGAGGCACCAGCTGGGCTTTCATCTGTGGGACTGTGGCAATTTTCACCCTCACGGGTGGGATTTGCCCCTCCAGGGGAGGTTCTGCTGTGGGGTTTTGTTCCAAAGGCCGAGCACCTGGTGGAGAATTCCCTGTGAGTTTGTTATCGGTGTGAGTGGAACACTGAGAATAAAAACCTCTCCGTGGAGCCAGGGGAGGTTCAGAGTGGATTTTGGGGACGTTGTCTGTGTGGGAAGGAATGCTGAGCACTGGCACAGCTGCCCAGGTCTCCATTTGACACCTGGAGGGGTCTCAAAGCCACGGGGAGGTGGCTCCTGGGGACATTCAGGTGGGACTCGATGATCTCAGAGCTCTTTTCCAACCCTGACGGCTCCGTGCCTGTTGTGTGATTCCCAGTTTGCTTTAGGATGGTCCTTGCTGGGTTTGGGTTTGGGTTTGTGTTGTTTAGAGAGCCACAGCACCCCTGGTGACACCCAGGGACAGCCCCTCCATGATTAATCACATTTTAAACCAATGTTAATTCCCCAGCAGGAGATGGTGACAAAAACCCTCCCTGGGAGGGAGAGAAACGAGCAGAGAGGAGGGAGATGGGTAAGTTCCTCCAGCAACCCTGCATCCTGCCCAAAACACCTGCAAAAACAGGGCCTGGAATTCTTAAACCTGTGTTTAGGGAGTATTTTGCATCTGTTTATTTAAAGGGAAGAATTCTGGGAGGTGCGGAGTGCCGCGAACACTTTATTTGCATTGATATTAAATTTATATCAGAGACAAAAAAAGCTCATTGCCGTGTACAACAACATCCATCAGCATCAGCCTAGAGATTTGAAGTGAAGACATAAAATTATGGGTTTGATGTCTGGAGGTTTTATCGAGTCGCTGTGAAGCCTCCCGTGCTTCAGAGGAATATTATTTATATTAATGTATTTCACAGAGGCCTGGGAAGGACCTGGCCACCGAGGGAGGTAATGCAGGCAAACTTGAAATCCTGAGCTCGTGTTTTATGTTATGCAAAACTCAGATTTTCGCAGTATTTTAGCACTCCAGTTGAAAGCACAATTTAATAATAAGATAATGGAGAAAAACAAAGCTGACTGGGAGCGGCTGTGACAAAATTATAAAAACATTCATTTTTTCCTGAATGCTGATGGATACCAGGAAGCCACCTATCCAGCAGCTGGGTAATTTGATTTCGTGTACTATTGCAAAAGATAATTAAGCATCTGAGAGGAGGAAAAAAAAAAATGAACAAAAAGAAAAAAAAAAGAAAATAAAAAAAAGCCAGAACAAAATGAGTTGTATAGCTACAGGAAAGCTATTTAAAAAAAAAAAAAAAAAAAATCAATTATTCCCTGAAACATGAGAAGCTTCATTTCAGAAATTACAACAAAAGGAACTGCTGGTAACCACCCCGATACATCTCCATTTCTCAAAATAGCTCCGGCACTCGCGGAGAGAAGCCAAGTCATTCATTATAGAGCACCCCCAGGAGAGAGATTCTCTCCGAGTGAACTTCACATCCCTTTCTGCAGAGAAAAGCAACCCTGAAATAAAGACAAGTGCTGGGAGAGAAAACTCGAGAGGCCTCAAAATTTATATATTTATGGGCAGAGTAGGGATTTGTGGGTCAGATTCTTCACTTACGTATTTAGAAGTTTTAAAATCCATGGGTTTAGATAAAAACTCTCTCTGTAAGAATAACCGGGCTTAATGCATCATTATTTTAAATAATTGACCTTGATAATTAACAAATTAAAGGGTTCAGGTGAGTGGAGTTAAAGGAGGGAGAGGCTCCATCAGATTTGATTCGCCACCAGAGACTGTTCCTTCAGCAAAATGACAGCATTTTATGCAAAAGCCTGGATATAATTCCCGGAAAAGCAGCCAATCCATACAGTAGTATTTTCCCAACAAAATAGATTTTCCACCAGGGAAATTACAGTTTTGCAAAATTGGCAACTTCGACACGGCAAAGAGCCCTCTCAAAATTGATTTTTTTTTTTATACCGCCATTACTTTTTGATAATAAGACAATGAATCGCTGTGTTCTGCTCATTTATAATTTGGCTCCGAAAGCTTTCGCTCTGGTGAAGGATTAGCAGAGCTGTGCAGCGCTCAGCAAGGTAAAGGGGCTTTGCTTTGGCTGATTCCAAAGGGATTTGGTGTTTTCCAGCCCTGGAATGGCCATCTCAGGGAGCTGAAATCCGGCCCTGGCAGCAGAGATCCGCTCAGGGCCTTTGCCTGGCATATCAGCTCAATGAACACGGGGGCTTTGATCAGTTTATGCCCAATTCAGAACCTCTAATGAGTTCATTTTAAGCATTTCTTTAATAGGAACAAGGAAATAATCTCAATTTCCACGCTGCTCGTCCGCGTATTTTCCCGCTGCCCCTCGCTGACGTTTACGTTCTTCCAAAATCGTGGCTAATTGGGAACTGAACCAGTAAATTTTTCAGCATTTTCCTCCCTCTCTGAGAGCTCAGGACACTCCAGCATTCCCTGAGAAGAAGATGAAGACCTCAGTTGTAGCTGTGACCCTGCACGAGCAGAGCACCAAACCCGTGGCTTTTCACCATCAGTTCTTTATTCAGAGCAACTCATGAGGGAAAAATATCTCGGGTTTGAGCTTTAGGGTGGTGCCCTGGTTTTTACTTCTGTTTTTTGTGGTTTGTGAGGAGGGGTTGGTGGATGAAGGGGAAGGTGCTCAGGGCAGTCGTTGTAAGGATGTTTTTTCTTCTTTTAAACGACATTTTGAAGGGTGTGAGGAGCGAAATGAGGTGGCCAACACCACAAACCTCACCAAAATCTGTGTCTCCTCCTCAGCTTCTCTGACCTGGGGCCTGGGGGGGTTTTGGGGATGAATCTGCACCTGGCTGGAGGGGATTTGTGGATTCCTTGTGAGCAGGAATCATCTGACACCACACGGAGGCTCAACTGATACAAAACAAACCCATCCCTTGTTCCTAGAGCCAAAACCTTGGAGAATTGCGGACCACCCGAGAGAAATGATGAAAATTGGTGCTTGAGGCTGAAAGTCCCTGGCTCAAATAAAAGGTCAGATGAGGTTTGAAGAATCATGAGCTCTTTTCTTCCCATCAAGGGAACTTCTTGGGATGGTTTCACAGGAAAAAGGGGTCAAAACCACATTTGTGCTTCTTGGGCTGCTGATTGCTGAAAAATCTTCTGTAAATGAAGCACAGGATCACAGACACTGCAGAAAAAGGAGGACAAACTCACCACCAGGTCTGTGAGGAGCTTTCATTTCCTCTCTCATTCCCCTCACTTTGGAGGGATTTGTGCATTTTTATAATTTTGGGGGAAAGCGTTGTTAACACTCCTTTAAAATTGAAGATTAAATCTTCGTTAAATTCAGATTTACTTTGAGTTTTGAGTCTGTGGATGTGAAGCACTGTTCACCTCATTTAAACGATGAAAACCACCCCATAATGCGTTTTTATGCTGGAATTAATAATGTTGCTAATTATTAAGTTGCCAACTGATAATGTTGCTAATTATTAAGTTGCCAATTAATAATGTTGCTAAGTACTAAGTCATAGTGGGCATGGTGGTATTCAGCTGAAGGTTGAACTTGATGATCTTGGAGGTCTTTTCCAACCTTAATTCTTTAATTATGGTTCCAGAAATCTCTGTATTCTCCTAAACAGTTTTTTTTTCATTCTGACCAACACCAATCCTTACCCCAAGATAAATATCTGGGCCTGGCAGCACAGAAAGCTGCTCCCACCCTTTCTGACCTGGGCTGGTTTTGGTTTCGCTACAGAACTCAAGTCAGACGAGGAAAGCTCTAAAAAATTCCAAAAATAACTGAAGCTCCCTCTTCCCATTAATTTTTGGATGCCTAAAATGCTTCTGTGCCTTTTTTTTGCGCGCCCAAACAACTTTTAATTGAAGCAGAGACTCGGGAGTGAGACTTTCTAATCAAGGCCTTTCCTGTCCTTCGGCAATGAAAGAACTTTCACCGCCAAGAAACGGCAGAAAATACAATTTATTTTTCTGTCCTCTTCCTGTGACCTTTTCCACCAGCGGAGCCTCTGAAGTAGGGCAGAAAAATGAAATTTAGAGGCAGCGTGGCCGATATTCAAAGCAACAACATAAAGCAGATTTTTTTCCCCTTTTCTTTGTTTCTTTGCTTCATGCTTGGGCTGTTTGTTTGGAGTTGACATTGCGGAATCGCTCTGGCCGGTGGTGGATGATGAATGAAAGAGAACAATCCCTGCCCATGGCACGAATCACAGCTCCCTGCTCACCAGGAAGCTGGGACGTGGGCAGAAAGGTCTGGGATGTGCATCCCATAAAAAAAAAAAACCAGGGAAAAGTTGAGAAACAGGCTCTCAAAAGTTGTTATTTATTTTCTTCTCACCATTCCTCTGATAATCCCCTTTTCTCTGTGAGATCTGGTGGAGTTTGATGTTTTGTTTTGATAAAAGAATCTTTGTGTGATACCCACGGATAAATTCCTGATGGTGTTCTGGGAAAACAAAGGAAAATTACATTGTGGTGTAATTATAAAATGCATTTTATCATGCAGTGGGAAGGGAATAAAACAACAAGTTCGGCTTTAACTGAATATTTAAATTTTTTTTTTCAAATATTTAATTGGGCAACAGCCTGCTAGGCTAAATAGTTATAATTTTGATATATTTATAATAAATTTATAATATTTATTTATAATTAATGTTTATTTATTAACAGTGACTTTGCATTTGCAGGGTGAGGAGTGTAAGGAAGGTGATGTTTGGTAGATGTTGGAGTTCTGAGGGTGTTTGTTGGAAAGTTCCTTTCCTGGGGGAATGGCAGAGCAGGATTTCTCCACCAGCAGAAAATTCTGTTTTTCTGTTCCGTGTCTGTATTTCCGTGAGCACAGCACTGCTTGTTCCTTGCAGCATTCACAGTTCTGGGACCTAGCAAACCTGTAATTAACACTCACATCATCACAAATAATTATTAACTAAAGTTTCTTGAGTAATTTGTTGTTAAGGAGGGGTTTTTTGCCAAATCTTTTCATAAATGTATTTTATAAACAAGACCAGATTAAAATTGGGCAGTTTTAGGCATTCCTGCGTGTAGGTTCATGCTCATGAAACAGTGTTTTTTTTAATTTTTAAAGATAATTTTTGCCCACCTGGGATGTATTTTTTAGTCCAGAATCGACCTTTAACTCAAAAAAAAAAATCAAATTTTGAGAGCTCCAGAATTTGAATGCTCTGCTGCTGCCGGGATCGTGTTTGTGTTTGGGTTTTCCATAATTCACCATGTGTCAGCCGTCGTGTCCCAAGGAACTGCAAGGAACGAAGTGACAAGTTGTCTTGACAAGTCTGGAAAGAGGAGAGGGTGGGATGAGAAAACAAAAATAAACTCAGACATCGCTGCTCTTTTCCGGGCCGCCGCAGGGATGGAATCTCCAGGCTGAGGAGTTTGGGGTTGCTCTGCCCCTGCCTGGAAAGCTCGGCCGTGCCTCAGGGTCCTGTCGGGTGGGGACCCTCGGAATGGGGAGGGAAGAGATGATCCTGTTCAGTGAGCAAAGGGAAGGGGTGGCATGGGTGTGGCTGAAATTCAAAATTCCAGCAGAGCTGCTTCCCTCTCCCTCAGTGCTCTTCTCTGAAGCTGGAGGGATTTGCAGAGTTGGTCATTGGTGATTTTAGTGGTGATTTTGGTGAAAATTTCAGCTTTCCTGTGTGGAATATAACTGGGAAAAACCATCAAAATATAATCAAAGCTTAAACGAATGAATGTAGGAAACGCAGAATTTTCATAGGATCACGGAATGGTTTGGGTTGGAAAGGGCCTTAAATCCCATCCAGTGCCACCCCTGCCATGGGGACACCTCCCACTGTCCCAGGCTGCTCCAACCCCTGTCCAGCCTGGCCTTGGGCACTGCCAGGATCCAGGGGCAGCCACAGCTGCTCTGGGAATTCCATCCCAACCCCTCCCCGCCCTCCCAGGCAGGAATTCCTTCCCAATATCTCATCCAAAATCCGATTTTCTCATTTCTAACGTAATTTTGACCCACAATCCCCTTAAATGTACCCACTCAACACTCACCGTTGTTTATATTTTGCTGTATAAAGCAGGATTTCAACTTAGAGGTTTAATTAGGATTCAAAGCTCCTTGGATCTACCCACAATTCCCAGTGACAGAAAACCCAAATGACCTTTGATGTGTCAGCAAGAAGGAAAAGGAAAGTCAAGCCAAGTGGCAGGTATTCCACAGAGGAGGATCTAAAAGCTGCTTAAAGCCACGTCCCAGCCTTTTTGAAAAAATTAAATTAATTAAAAACAAGGAATCCCTTTAAATCCAGTGTCAGTTAATTGTTCTACAGGTTCAACACCTAAAATAACCTCAAAGTCACTCATTGGGCATAGCAAGTGTTGTATCCCTCAGCAGAAATCGTGGAATGTTGCTCATTCCTGGCACTGAGGGGTTTGTTTGGAATTATTTCCCGGCTGTGTGTGTGCCAGTGGCCCCTTGTGGATTTTAGCCATCCCCACCTCCTCTTAATGCAATTGTACATTCCTTAAATGGGATTTTCTTATCCAGTTCAACAGATCAGGAAGGGTAAGGTCACCTTAACTCTGCCTTGCAGCTCTTTCTGGTGCATAATTGAACGTTTTGTTTAAAAATTGACGTTTGAGGCAGGAGCGCCGCTCATTTCGCTCCCCAAACAGCGGCCACGCGGATTTATTTGGATCCCAGGCCGCTTTTATCAATTCCTGATTCATTTCTCCACCACGTGGGAGGATAAAGAGCAGCTCTGTATTCTCCAGCTTCCACCTCTCCTGGTTCTTCCCATCTTCCTGCATGAAACAGGTCGAGTTTGCCCGTCCAGGGATTGATCACAATTTGTTCGAACAAGAGAGAATTCCCCGCTCATCGCTCGCTGCTGATTTATAAATGGCTTTTCCGGGCCCGTCTGAGCTCCGCGTGCCGTTCCTGCATTTCAAGAGGCTTCCGTACATTTATTTTGACGGCAACTTTTTGTTTAATAATAATATGTCAGGCTGACAGCCCGGCTGGCATAAATAATTCCTTCCAACAGCATGTTGCTCGCACATGGAAGTGTTCTTCAAACGATTCCCCAGTAAATGTCTCTCGAAATTCGTTTCGCTCCGCGCTGAAAGCTCCTCACGTGCATTTTTTATGTTGGAATTGGCTGTTGGGTGTGAAATCATTTCTGGTGCTCGTTTTGGGGGCTCTGGGCACTTTTTGAGTCATTTATGGGGCATTTTTATAAAATATAATTGTGGTTTTTCCTTCAGCTGATATTCAAGCCCATTGATCAATGGGTGTTGCAAGGGCAGGACAGAGAATTTTAGGTTATTTGGAAAATCTCATTATTTATTATTCCTGATCCAGGATTTTGGCTAGACATGGAAAAATAAGCCCATGAAGTGTAACCCACTCAGCATCTCCAGAAGAAATGTTCCAGAAAATTCTGATTTTGGCTCTTCTGCTTTTAAGAGTTATTGATTCCAATATTTAATTACCTAATTGTTCTAATTTAAATCAGGAATCATTGATCTCCTGCTGGCCACCTGAAGAGATCGGGGTAAGTCCACCTCACTATGACAACCTGTACAGAGAAATTCAGGAGAAGCTCCTGGGAGGGAATTTTTATCAATATGATGAACTGAGGTGCAGGTGTTCCTTTGGGAAAAAAAAAAGAAATTTTGGATTTAAAGATTTTCATGGCATTATGAGATATTACTTCTTGAAACCACATTTTTTCCCAATTTTTAGGCAGATTTTTTTCCAATTTTTAGGCAGATTTTTGCTGCCTGGAAGCTGTAGTTCCCGAATTTCTCCAGGAAAAAAACTTAATTTTGCTTCCACTTGTGCCCTGATATTCTCCAAGCTGAAGCTTTAGGTAGGTTAGACTCAATAACTTGGCTCACATTTAAAATTCCAGGATTTTTCCTGGTTTTAAGGATCCAGATGAGGTCTCTGCTGCTGCTTTTCAATTCAGGCTTCCCAGTTTTCCCTCACAGTCGTGAAAACGAAAAACTTTTTTAAGGAACCAAAGATTTCAGTGAGTCTCTGTAACTTCAGGAGCTGCGAGGGGACATTTGACACCCTCCGGATTTATTTTTTCCTTGGGGAAGCTGATGGAACTTTGGGATTTCTTGCTGTTTATAGTCGCCAGGACGGCTTAAAAAATTGAAAACTCGGAGGGGGAGAAAAAAAAAAGGCACATCCTTCCATCCTACCCAAAATACATCCACAGGAGTTATTTTTGTGCACTGAGCACACGTTTAGGGAGCAGCTCTCCACGTCATTCCCCTCTGAGTCACACAGACGTGAATCCAGGATGGAATTTGTTCCCAAACACAGGAGCAGCATCTTGGCACGTAGCAGGACTTTATTTTTTTTTTAATTTTATCTTGGAAAGATTTCCATCAGAAACGATGTCCCCGTGCACAAAAGCAGTTGGAAAATTTTTTTTTTGTTCAGTGAATCGTCCTTTTTATTGTTTACAGGGTTTGTTACTGATGGTTTGGGGAGAGTATATTTTAAATAAATTAAAATACTCTGGTTGCAGTGTTTATAGCTTGTGTTTGCTAAATAAACACCCAAAAACTGCAGCATCACAGCTGCAAAAGAACTTTTCCGTCTCGAAATGGCCTTTAATTTGATAACAATGAAATAATAACAATAATAATAAATCTCTCTTACTGCCATCAGTCCCACTTAAATCAGTGTGAATATTTTATTAAAAGGCAAGATTGCAACAAAGTAATTTTAAGGCAGCAGAGTTGAAGTCGGCTCTTGTGGGAATGGACTACTGTTCTTTGCTTCAGTCTGTGATTAATTTTTAAATAAATGAAACTACACAGGCATGAGACCTTAGAGGCTTCTGATTTTCTCCTCTCTGAGAAAATGTTCCGATTAAACAGCGAGACAGAAGGATTGCAAAGATCCAGATTTGAGAACTCTGGTAAATATTGCAGTTTGTCTCGCCCCGGAAGCTCCTGGTACAGCAGGGCCGGGCTGCGATGAATAATTTATCCCCTGTTGTTATCAGCGCCGGGGTGAGGCGAGGTCCTGGAACGGGGAGGGTCTTGAGGGTGAGCCGGGGCTGAATCCGAGGAGCTGAAAGGAAAAACCTCGATCAGTTACCCTGTGGAGATATCAGTTGCCCTATGGAGTTATCCTATGGGGATATCAATTATCCTATGGAGATATCAGTTGTCCTATGGAGTTATCCTATGGGGATATCAATTATCCTATGGAGATATCAGTTATCCTATAGAGATATCCTATGGGGATATCAATTATCCTATGGAATTATCCTATAGAGTTATCCTACGGAGATATCAGTTATCCTATGGAGGTATCAATTATCCTATGGAGATATCAGTTATCCTATCGATATTTCCTGTGGAGATATCAATTATCCTGTGGAGATATCAATTATCCTATGGAGATATCCTATGCAGTTATCCTATGGAGATATCAATGATCCTATGGAGATATCAATGATCTTATGGAGATATCAATTATCCTATGGAGATATCCTATGGAGTTATCAGTTATCCTATGGAGATATCCATTATCCTATGGAGATATCAATTATCCTATGGCGATATCCTATGGAGTTATCCTGTGGAGATATCAATGATCCTATGGAGAGATCAATTATCCTATGGACAATCCCAGGATCCTTTAGGTTGGAAAAGCCCTCTAAGATCGAGTCCAAGTGTTCCCCACCCTTGCCCCATGTCCCCAGGTGCCACATCCTGGTGGCTTTTAAATCCCTCCAGGGATGGGGACTCCACTCCTGCCCTGTTCCACGTGCACAAATTTTTCCAAATCTCCAGATTAACCCCTCCTCGTGCAACTCGAGGCCATTCCCTCTCCTCCTGTCCCTTGTTCCCTGGCACGAGAGCCCGATCCCCTGAGCTCCACCTCCTTCTGGGCAGGTTCAGGTGCTCACCCACCCTCAGCCTCCTCTGCTCGCACCCGGGCACAGCTCCGAATATCCAGAACAACCTTCCCCTGCTGCTCGGGAACACTCAGCACACGAAATCATGATGTTGGGACTATTTCTGCCTCCTCCCTGCCCAGCAGGATTCTGCCGTGGGGTTTAGCAGGAGCTCTTTGTGCAGCCCCATCCTCTGTGCTCGTTCCTGGGGGCAGGTGAGGCTTTGTTTGAAGCTCCAAGCCGTGGTGACTCACGCCGGCGTCTGAGCGCTGTAAATTTAGAAAACACAGCCCCTAATCCTCAACCCAGCAGCTGTTTACTCCATCTGATGAGAATCCACGGCGCTTTGGCTGCGACAGAATATATAAAAAATACCTTAAGTGGCCGAGGCAATTGTGCCAAATCCCGCTTGATTCATGCCCTTCATCTCCCCGTTGCTCCGCTGGCAGCTTTGGACCATCCTCAACAAAAAAAATCTCAATAGAAACTGATTTTAGCGTGGCTGTGACATCTCCTGACAGTGGGTCCCTAACAGCCTCTTAGAGCTTAATTTACTTTCCTGTCTTAAAATACTTCTAAAATCTAAACCCCCAAAGCTCTCACAAGTTTTTCCTTTTTTTATTTCCCCCAGAAAACAATTATTGCCCATGAGGAATTCAATCATCATTGGTTTTAAACCTCTGGAGTGAATAGGTAAAGCCAAACTGAGCAAAGCTTTATTATTATTATTATTATTGTTGTTATTATTATTATTATTGTTATTATTATTATTTATTGCCGTTGCCAACCGCCTGTGATATTTTTCATTGTTAATCATCCCTGCGTGAAACCGGGAACAGCTCGGAACTGAGCTGCTGAACGAGTCCAAGAGGTGCAGGGCTGCTGGACCCCAGATGAAAGCGGTGTGAGGTGACAGCGCTGATCTATTTTCGATTTTTGTGTGGATTAGAGGCCGTAAATCTGTCCCGGGGAGGGTTTTGTTCTGTTCAATGCGCTCTGCGCCCAGCCCGCGTTATCCCACGCGCCTCCTATCACCGACGGGATCGCGTTCGCTCAGCCTAATGTGGTTCGTAGCCATTTGGCGATCTATTAAGCCTGGATTTTTTATAAAAAACCCCTAAAATTTGCCTTTTTATGGAATTAATTAGATCAGACAACGTCTATTGAACGACGTGGCGGTTTTGTGTAACCGTGATAAGCGCGGAGTTGGCTCAATATGAAGAGAATTTAAATATCTGCCCCTCAGGCGGTAGAAACAACACAAACTTCTAAGGGCTCCCCGCGTGGATTCCGTGCTTTAGACATCTGCTCCGAGAGCGGAGAAGCTGGCGGAAGTGATTAACGCCGTGTCGAGGATTTGCAAAGTTTGTGCTCTGAGCCGAGCGCCATTGCCAACGAACCCACTCATCTTCTTGCTAAGCTGGAAAGAGTAGAACGATCCGGGGGTAAAAAAGATCATTCTCGTGACCCCCCAACCTCAAAACCCCCAAACTGAGCTGCTTGAGGAGTTACTTAGGAAAAATTATTGATTTTGGCATCCCAGGAGCTTTGAAACGGCATCAAATGCGTGATGGAACCACAGTTCCACCGTGCACAGGCTGTGAGATCAGATTTCCTGGGGTCTTGATGGTTTCTGGATTTCTTATCTTGGTAAACAAAGAGTTTCAGATAAATCTGTGTGTTAACTCCATTTTTATCTGGTTATTTCAGCCGGTGATAAACAGGCAGCTCCGGACTGGGAATGGAAGTTCAGGAGGAGTTTGGACAACACCCTCAGGATGGATTTCTGGGATTGTCCCATGCACAGCCAGGAGCTGGGCTTAGATGATCCTTGGGGGTCCCTTCCAGCTCAGGATATTCCAGGATTTTATGACCCCGACATCGTGAGGGAGCACAGCAGCAGCTTCTCCAACCACAGCCTGCTGGTTTGGGACATTCCCTTACGGAACAGGGATAACGAACGGGGAAAATGGAATTAGGAGGGGTGTTTGAAATGGGAGACAGCGGTTTCTACCAAACCGGTAGAAATCTTTTAAAATACAAAATAATATAAAATATAAAATCTAAAAGACTGGTAGAGGTTTTTAGGTCCTATATCCCAGAGACACCTTCTGAGGGCATCACCTGTGTGGGATGCAGGGTTGTGTCCCAACCACCCCACTGATGTCCAGCCCGTGCCATTCCACGAGTACAACTGCCATGGACTTAATTAACAATCAATTAATGGGGAAACAATGAGAAAATTTGGGGTTTTTAGGTCCAACGGGGCCGTGGGCATGGGGACAGCCAGGACGGGGGAAACACCTGGATGTGTCCAACAAAGATATCCCGGGATTTCTTTGGAGCTGAGCACCAGAACACCTTGGAGGCAGCAACATCGAAGAAGTGAAGTCACTGATGATTTAAAAAACCCCAAAATAACCAAAAAAAGAGCAAACTACTTAATCTAAGCCTGTTTTCTGTTTACCAGCAGCTGTTGCCCAAACACCACCGGGGAATATCTGATATTCACTGGGGCACAGAGGGGCTTTGTCGCTGGCGTTCAGCGAGTGACAAATCAAATCCAGGGATCTCCAGCTGGAGAAAGGATCTGCCACCTGCTCGGCATCCACTTGGGAACTCTTTTCATGCTGGGATGGGAGAGAGAAGATTCAAATGGTTGGGACGCTACGGAGAAACGTTGTGGGTCTCTTTATCCGCTAAGAAATCCCATAAAAAGCCTTTTGCTTTGAGCTTGGTACAAATGCAGATTTCAGGCTCTCAAAAAGAGCGTTTCTGTTTGAGATGATGAATCTTAAAAGGGAAAAAAGCTGTTTTTCTTTCCCAGGTGGATCAGTTGGATCCACCTGAGGAAATTTGGAATGTTTGCCTTTGACCAGCGGTGTGTTGGGATCACCAGCAGAGCAGGGATTGCCTGGAAGAGCAGCTGAGCCAAGGGAATTCAGTTTCATGGAGTTTGCTCCTGAAAAGATCAAGAATTTTCATCCTCAAACCATCCCTGAAGACAACTCCCACAGCAGCAAAACCCAAACCGTCAAAATGACGAGGAGAGACTTTGTACAAATCATGAATAAGCACAAGGAAACGCTACAAAATATTCATTGTCATTTCATTATAAAATTTGATTTAATTCCAGTTGTGGGCAAACATCTGCCTGTCTTTGCTCAAGCACCACGAAGCATCAGAAACAATTCCGGAGTCGCTACATTTGCGATTTCATCGCAGTTCTGGGTTTGTTCTCCGATAAAGCACATTTTAAACCGCAGCAGACGCCAGCTTTCAGCGTGATTTTTAAAGGATTAAGTCTTATTCTGCTCAGGTTTGAGATAAAACAGGTAAAGAGTTTCTGAACTCCCGCTAAATCCCTTCCTAATTAAAAAAGAGGGAATTTGTTTCGAGCCTAATTGGAGGGATTTCTTCAGGATGATACCGCTGGAGTTCGTTATCCACCTTTATTGCAATTAATGACGTAACTACAATCGGGAGGGATCTGAGTGGGAATGCTGGTAAGAAATGGGGACTGGGAATAACTTTGGACACCATGGAAAATCTTGTTTGGATATGAAAAAATTAAGGATTTTTCTCCTTCATGTTTGGCATTGTTTGGCCAAGACCTGTAAGGCCAAGAGGGTGAAATAAATTTGTTTATTTTACAGAACCGAGGGACCTCACAGCCCACGGCCAACGAGGAAACACCGTCAGGAGCTGCTTTTGGAAGAGTCTGCAGGAAATTCACTTTAAATTATTCCCGTGAACAAATCTCTTCCACCCAAGGTTTGTTTTGATGATGCCTTTGCCTGGTTTTCTTTTGCTCTGCAGCAGTATTTGCTGGGTTTTGGTTTTGGTTTTGTTTTTTTACGGAAGGTTTCTGTTCAGTGATTACCGCAAGCCCTGGGCTCCAAAGGACACAAATTGCCAGGGCCAGGCGTGTCCGCGGAAATCAGGATTGATGGGCAGGGGAATGAACTCGAGGGTTTGAGATAAATCCGGAGCTTTGAGACGGGAATTGTTTGCTTGCGGAGGTCCAAGATGTCAAGAGGAACGTTTGGGTTGTTTTCGCTGATTTTTACGACTCTTTTCCGTGCCCCTGTTGGAATGCAGCTGGTGGATTTCAGGGGATTCTGATCAAGTGTGGCTCAAGTGCCGGGTTCAGCAGGAGAGAGAAGCTGGGCAGGAATCACAAAATAAAATATGAAATATAAAATAA
>VYZT01065340.1:0-13273 GCA_013400735.1 Pomatostomus ruficeps
GAGATTTCCCTTCCGTCCGTGACAGAGATTTCCCTTCTGTTCCTGACAGAGATTTCCCTTCTGTCCATGACAGAGATTTCCGTTCTGTCCATGACAGAGATTTCCCTTCCGTCCGNGAGATTTCCCTTCCGTCCGTGACCGAGATTTCCCTTCTGTTCCTGACCGAGATTTCCCTTCTGTCCATGACAGAGATTTCCGTTCTGTCCATGACAGAGATTTCCGTTCTGTCCATGACAGAGATTTCCCTTCCGTCCGTGACCGAGATTTCCCTTCTGTTCCTGACCGAGATTTCCCTTCCGTCCGTGACCGAGATTTCCAGAGGCAGCAGGGGAGATGCACAGTCCTGCTCAGCTTTGGATTGACCGGGCTGAGGAGATCTCCTGGGAATCATGGAATTCCATGAGAGGAACCCTTGGGATCTGCCCCAGCCCTGATTCCAGCCCGGAGCCTTCCCTGGCTGCCCCATCCCTGCTCCCGCCCTGCTCCCAGCATCCCAGAATATCCCCAGACCCAAGTAAAATTCTCGGAGCTGCAAGTCCTGGGATCACAGAGAAGCAGAAAGCGCTATTATTTGGCAGTTAATTAATTAATGATGGGTTATTATTCATTTTCTCCAGGTCTGTGTGTATTTCCTCCTTTCACACCGGAGGAGCTCAGCGCACCTTTGCATTTATCTTCCCAAATCAAGAACTTTGATTGCTCAGCAGAGAGCAAACGGGGCAGGAACAGCTCTGAAACCGGAGCCTGATGGGATTTTACTCAAAGCTGAAAAACAGGGAGCTTTGGGAAGATGGGAGATTCAGTGGGAGATGGATATTTTGGAAAAAATGTTAGGAAAAAAGGTATATTCTGGGATTATTGCTAATTATTGTGAGATTTCACTTCCATCAGTGCCCGGCTGAGCTTCAGCCAAGGCCTGGAGCCACCAAAATTCCACCTGGGAATGCCCGAGGAGCCCACGCAGGCAGAGCCCCCAGCTCTGATTCTCAGACTCCCAGAGCCCAAAGCACTCAAATATTCCTCAAAATCCCTCCCAGGGCTGCTGTGGGAGCCCAGCTGTGGAAGATTTTCTGAGTATAAAACAGAGGAAAATCTGAAACACCTCAGACGTAACAAATATGTGAGCTGCTCTGATCCCGTACCGAGAAAAATTCCCTCCAGTGAAAATCTCTGAAATCTTTGTAGTTTTTTGGGGTTTT
Organism: Pomatostomus ruficeps; assembly: GCA_013400735.1. Taxonomy (NCBI): domain Eukaryota; kingdom Metazoa; phylum Chordata; class Aves; order Passeriformes; family Timaliidae; genus Pomatostomus; species Pomatostomus ruficeps. The sequence goes on from VYZT01065340.1 coordinate 1,200, forward strand.
TTTTTTTGTGTTTGTTTTGTTTTTTATTTTCTCATTTTAAGTTTCAAAGTGGAAAAAGGACAAACCCCTGCCATGCCTTGCTCTCCCCTTTTCCTGTATCCCACAGCCAAATCCTCGATCTCCAATCCCTCCGTTCCCCCAGGCTGGTGTTTGCACTCACACATCCTGCAGAACGGGAATTATCGGGAATTATCCTCCTGGCCCAGCCGGAAATAAAATCTGAAAATCTGATGCAAGTTAAAAACAAAGATAAGGGACACCCCGGGTTGGTTGGTGTGAGGTTCCCATCATGGAATAATCCCATAAAAAATCCCAAATCTCCCTCAGGTAAAAACTGACAACCTCCTCCTCCAATTAGCAAAAAAACCCCACCACAAACAAGACAAGATTTTGTATTCTTGATTTTGTTACCAGCCTGAAAACAAAAAAAAAAACCAAAGGTGGATTAAATGTACCTACCCCAAGGAACGGGGATTTTATTTTAAGCCTCTCTACACCGTCAAGCAGCAGAAAAAAAAAAAAAAATTGTCTCTCTCTTTTCCAGATAATTCCTAATTAATAAAGTTATATTTATTACATGCAATTAAAAATATAACCTCGGGGCACAAGCAACAATGGAGATATTCAGGCTGAGAGTTACTTATCAGAATTATTTTCGTTGCTATTTTTCCCGAGCACTCCGCAGATGAAAATTCATTTCTGGGAGCTACAGTATCCCCTTTCATTAAAACAGTGTTTTCTAATTAAATTAATTTAACAAAGGCAAAGAAGGGATGTTGGGCTGCTGCACGTCGGAGAATAAAGCTAATTGAACCCGAGCAGCTCCTCGGCGGCAGAGGCAGCGCTGATCCCATCTCGTTAAGAAAAGGAATCGGCCCTGTTTAATTAATTCATTTATTCCTGCCCAGGACCATCGCCTGGCTGGCGCTTCCAAGGATTCTGTCCAGGATCCCGATGGGGGGAATTAAATAAACCCGGCCCTGTGCCCCCAGCTCGGGGAGAAATGAGAGGGGAGCTTTGGGGTCTGGGCACTGAGGAGCACTTTGGGGTTTGGGCACTGAGGGGGATTTGAGATCTGGGGCACTGAGGGGGATTTTGGGTCTGGGGTGCTGGAGCAACTTTGGGGTCTGGGGAACTGAGGGGGATTTTGGGGTCTGGACACTGGGGGATTTTGGGCTCTGGGCATTCAGTGGGACTTTGGGATCTGGGACACTGAGGGGAATTTCAGGGTCTCAGCACTGGGGGGGATTTTGGGCTCTGGGGCACTGAGGGGAATTTTGGGCTCTGGGCACTGAGGGGGATTTTGGGGTCTGGACACTGGGGGATTTTGGGCTCTGGGGCACTGAGGTGGACTTTGGGATCTGGGCACTGAGGGGGATTTTGGGGTCTGGAGCACTGGGGGGAATTTTGGGGCACTGAGTGGCACTTTGGGGTCTGGGCACTGAGGGGAATTTTGGGGCACTGAGGGGAATTTTGGGGCACTGAGGGGCACTTTGGGGTCTGGGCACTGAGGGGACTTTTGGGGCACTGAGGGGGATTTTGGGGCCTGGGACAATGAGGGGAATTTTGGTGTCTCTGTGCTGGTGCTTCACTAAAAGGGACCCGAAGAACTGACCTCCAGCCCAGGTTATATGTTAAATATTTCAATTAAACACAGGTTAATCAACATTTCAGTTAAACAGAGGTTATTCAACATTTTCATTAAACAGAGGTTATTCTGTATTTCAGTTAAACACAGGTTATTTGATATTTTTATTAAACATAGGTTATTAAACATTTCAATTAAACACAGGTTACTCAGTATCTCAGTCAGGGGAAGAAACAAACCCCCCATGGTTCGAGGTCTGCAGGTGACAAAGAGCAGGGGAGGCCGTGGGGACGAGGGACAGCTCAGCCCCCAGCCGGGCACATACAAATCATTGATCTGAAGTTCAGGTTAATTATAATAGCCAATTAAACATCCCCAGTGCCAGAGTGGGGAGCTTCAGGGAGCCCCTGGCTCCGAGTGTGACCCTGAGTCCAGCAGTGACACCGGGCTCTGACCCTGCGAACCTGGGGGTGTGGAGAGAGACAGGAGGGGATTTGGGAGAGAATCCCAGAATCCCGGAGAGGTTTGGGTTCAAAAGGACCCAAAATCCCCCCCAGCGCCACCCCTGCCGTGGCAGGGACACCTCCCACTGTCCCAGGTGCTCCCAGCCCCAATGTCCAGCCTGGCCTTGGGCACTGCCAGGGATCCAGGGGCAGCCACAGCTGCTCTGGCAATTCCAGCCCAGGAAGCTCCTGCCCCTGTCAGTTCTGCAGCCCTTTAGGGCACAAGGGACACCCGTGAGCTGGAAGGGTCCCCAGGGCCATGGGGTCACTCAGGGAACTCAGCAAACCGGGGCCTGATGGGATTTTTCTCACATCCCAAAAACAAAAGGAAGTTTCAGGAAGGGAGCACTCGACGGCAGATGGATATTCTGGCATCGTGGGGAAGAAAGGAGCTCAGCCCGAGGAGGGAACGGGGCGTGCTGGGAGAGGAAAGGGAGAAAACTCCTTTCATACTTTTATTTTTAATCCATTTGTCACCTCAAACCCCACGAGAGTCGTCGGCGGTGGCAATCCAAAACCAAAACTGGACTTTTTGTCTTAAAAGCCGTTCCCTCATTAAAACAGGAATTAATTGTGGGAGGTTGATGGCCGGGCTCAAGCTGAAGCTCCTTCTGGCTCCATAATTGAGGGATGTGCTGCGTGTGGAGCCGCAGGGCTGAGGGGCTGAGCTCCCCGCGATAAATATCCAAGGCCATTTAAATGGGAATCACAATTTCACTGCTTTGTGTTACATCAGCGAGCTCTGAAATGAAATTACTGCTCCTGCAGACGAAAGAAGTGAAAATCTGCTCGTGGTTTTTTTACCCTTAGGTTTAAAAAGGCGAATAAATATGTAAACAAATAAATCAAGAATATTAAATCTCGTCTAATCGGCTTTAAGCGCAAAATCTACAAAGATGCTTCTTATTCTGTGGCTGAAAGAGTGGGAATGTGAGTCTTTCCCAAGGAAAGCTTTTCCTCTCGGATGAGTGCTCAGAACCCGAATTAAATCAGGGCTAACAAAGCCAACTTGCCTTTTTAAATCTGGATTATGAACTTTAATATCCTAAATGTCCTTTATTTATTCTGTGCGATACCAGACCTTCATTTCCCCATTTTCTGCAGAAGTCCTCCATGGAAAATAACCAAATGAATGGAGTGAGAGGGGATTTGAGGGCCCTTCCAGTCTGTGATTCCATAGAAAACTCCACCCTGGGATGGCTCTCCGTGTGGTGTCCCTCCTCTGCAGGCACCAAACCCATTCCAGGGTTTTAGGCTGTTCGTCCCTCACACCTCCTGAAAAGCCCAGCTCTGTTTGTGCCCTGGGATTTTCCTCTCCGAAATCCCCCAGGAGCAGGGAATGGGAATGTAAATCCCCTTAAAACCAGCGGGAATTCCTGAATTCCTGATGTGCTCAGCCAGCCCCAGAGGGATGTCTGGAAACCACAGAGCCCGTCCCACTCTGGAGCAGCATTCCCGGTGCAGAGGGGGAATCTCAATCCCTGGAATTGCCCCAAAGGAGCAGGACAGCCCCGGGGCTCAGGGACAGGGCACTGTGGGGTCCCAAGCTGGGCTCTGATCTCTGGAATTGTCCCAGAGGAGCAGGGAAGCTCTGGGGCTCAGGGACAGGGCGCTGTGGGGTCCAAAGCTGGACTCTGATCCCTGGAATTGCCCTAAGCTGGGCTCTGATCCCCAGAATTGCCCTAAACTGGACTCTGATCCCCAGAATTGTCCCAAAGGAGCAGGGCGGCTCTGGGGCGCAGGGACAGGAAGCTGTGGGTTTCAAAGCTGGGCTTTCATCCCTGGAATTGCCCCAAGCTGGGCTCTCATGTCTGGAATTCCCCCAGAGGAGCAGGGCAGGCTGTGGGGCTGTGCCTCAGGGACAGGGCGCTGTGGGGTCCAAAGCTGGACTCTCATCCCTGGAATTGCCCCAAACTGGGCTCTGATCCCTGAAATTGCCCCAGAGGAACAGGGCAGGCTGTGCCTCAGGGACAGGACAGGGCACTGTGGGGCCCCAAGCTGGAATCTGATCCCCGGAATTGATCCAGAGGAACAGGGCAGCTCTGGGGTTCAGGGACAGGAAGCTGTGGAGTCCAAAGCTGAGCTTTCATCCCTGGAATTGCCCCAAGCTGGGCTCTCATGTCTGGAATTCCCCCAGAGGAGCAGGGCAGGCTGTGGGGCTGTGCCTCAGGGACAGGGAGCTGTGGGGTCCAAAGCTGGGCTCTGATCCTGGATCCTTTTCCAGCCTCACTGATGCTGTTATCCCTCACCTACACCCCCGCCTGCTCCTGTGAGCTTCCCTGAATCGCATTTTCCCAAGCTGCAGCCCCTGGGAAAGCTCCTGCCCCTCTGGAAAATCCCACATTTCCCCCTGTTATCCTCGGAACCTTTTTCCCTCCAATTTCTCCACCCCCACTGGGAGCGCTTTGGCTCAGAAGGGGCTGAACAAACATTCCCGGAGCATTTGGGAGCTCACAGGGATTATTTCCCAAGGGTTTCCCTGGGCTTTTCCTCAAGCTCTGCTGCATTTCCCGTCCCGTTGGTTTCTGTGGAGGATCCTCCTCTCCATTAACTCTCTGCTCAGCCTGGGCTGCTCCAGGGCCAGGCCATTCCCACTCCACGCCCAGGCAATTCCCACTCCTGCTTTTTCCTTCCTGAGCCAGCAGAAGGGCAGAATTCCCAGGGAAAGAGAATAAAAACATCCCAGACTTTGCTGTTCCCTTTCCAGCAGCACCTCCTGCTCCAGGACCCCACAAATCCATCCCCAGCCGGGCGCTGTGCCCTTCATTCCCGTAATTTCCTTAATTCCCCCTCTCTTAATTCCCAGCTCTCCTGGTGTTTTCCCCACTCTGATTTTTCACTTTGTTCCATTCCCCGGCTTTCCAGTCTTCCCAGGGATGGACGTCAGGGCTGAACTGCCTGCGTGGGCTGGGAAACTCTTCCCGGGTTATAAATCCCAGATATTGGCACTAAACCCGTCCTTCCCCGGACATTAAACCTCTCCAGCTCCCCTCTGAATCCCGAATCAGAGCACTATGAATCAGAAATGAGGTTTCAATCAGTGTCAGGTGTGATGCCCATAAACCCCGATCATCGGGCCACCACATTTTGGGGGAAAAAAACAAAATAAAATCACCTTTCTGAAGCTCCTTTGACCTTCAGCCACCCACGAGGAGATATAAAACCGGCATTTCACTTCTGCCTCGGAAGAGCCACATAAAATTATCAAGCTCCGTGAAAATCTTGTCTTCTTTGGCGATCAGCGGGATGAAATAGAAATTCAAATGGAAAAATAGACAATTACGTACTGTGGGCAATTTCCCCCCGGTGTTTGCGTGGCACAAAGTCCATCAAACCGTGCAGCGAGCGCGCTGCTGTCGTGCCGAGCTCCAGGTGATGGAGATAAAACAATCCAGGCAGCAGCTCCGCGCTCGGGCAGAAATTAGTTAAAATAATTTGCCTCCGTGCGCTGCGGAACACGAGCGTGGAGGAGAAAATGCTGTTAAAAATTTAGTGAGCATTTCCCGGCTGAGCTTTCTGTGAGCGATCGTCCTGCCAGGAGATCCTGCCCCATCCCAGCTCAGGGCGGCTCACGGGGCACAGGAAGGGCCGGGAGCTGCTGGGTGATCCCACAAACGGGAATAACCTTGGTGTTTCCCAACCTGATCCCACAGTTCCCTGGTTCTTCAGCTGCCCAGGTGGCTGGGGACAGGGACAGGGACAGGGACAGGGACAGGGACAGGCCACCTGTGTGTCCAAGGACAGCCCAGCACCACTTGAGGGGGGGGCTGCAAAGCCAAACTCTCTTTGGCAGGGTCAGGAACAGGAATTTGGGAGGATTCAGCCCAGATTTTGGGGTGGGCACCTGAGGAGGGGACACCTCTGTCCCTGGGGATTTCCAGCCAGTCAAAGTCACGGCTGAGCTGCCCCGGCCAGGGTGGCACTGCCATGGGGTGACCCTTCCGATCCGTGTTCGTCCTTCCCGGCCCTGCTGTCCCTTCCAGCCATGGAGTTTTCCGGGTGATCCCGCAGCCCTGAACTTTATTGGCATTCAGACCCCAGAGCTGTGGCTGGGCCCGCTGTAAATAACTCAGCATCTGCAGAGGCCCCCGTTCATTAACCACTCCCTTCCCTGCTAATTAGCAGCACAGGCAGCCACAGTCCTAGGCCGGAATGCTCCGGACATGCCCGATCACCTTTCCCAGAGCCACACGAGCGTTCATTCCCTCCTTGTGGCGTTCATTCCCTCTCTGTCGCGTTCATTCCCTCCTTGTGGCGTTCATTCCCTCTCTGTCGCGTTCATTCCCTCCTTGTGGCGTTCATTCCCTCTCTGTGGTGTTCATTCCCTCTCTGTGGCGTTCATTCCCTCCTTGTGGCGTTCATTCCCTCTCTGTGGTGTTCATTCCCTCTCTGTCGCGTTCATTCCCTCCCTGAGTCCTGGGAGTGCCAGGAAGAGGTGCCAGAGGAGCTCCCTGTGCCGCTCCCGGGAGAATTGGGCTGGGATTCCATGTGGGAATCACCACCACACAGCATCAGCAGCTCGGCCTCGGCTCCCGGGGGAGGCTGTGAAATCCCCGCTGCCTCTGCCGAGCTCAGCCCCCACATTCCCGGGGCTTTGGGGATGTTTTCCTCGCTCCTCCCATGGCTCTCCTCGTGCTCCGTGCCACTGGCTGGGAAAGGAGTTAAAAATAGAGCTGGGCTATTAAGCAGGAGGAAAACACTCATTCCAGGGCTATTTATGTGCCTGTGGAGACCGTTCCTGAAACGCCTCAGCAGCTCCGAGTGCAGCCGGTCACCCACGGAGAGAGAGCTCAGCAACCCCGGAACGTTCTTCACACACGGCCACAGCCCTGGGCCTGTGGGATCCCTTCTGCTGTGAGGGGAGGAAATTCGGGAAACACAATCCAGAATCCCATACAGGCTCACTGTGGGACCAAGGGCAATGGTGGAGGTCAAGAGCCTCAGAATCCCAGGATCCCTGAGGCTGGAAAAGCCCTCCCAGCCCATGGAGTCCCAACTGTGCCCGATGCCACCTTGTCCCCGAGTGCCACCCCCAGGAATTCCCGGGACACCTCCAGGGATGGGCACTCCAAACCTCCCCGGGCAGTTCCTGAGCTCCCTTTCCATGGGGAAATTCCTGCTGCTGTCCAAGCTGAGCCTCCCCTGGCCCAGCCTGAGGCCGTTCCCTCTGCTCCTGTCCCTGTGCCCTGGCAGTAGAGCCCGACCCCCCCGGCTGCCCCTCCTGCCAGGGAATTCCAGAGAAGGAAAAGATCCCTCGGGATCCTCCTCTGCTCCAGGCTGAGCCCCTTGCCCAGCTCCCTCGGGAATTCTCCAGCCCCTTCCCAGCTCCCTCGGGGATTCTCCAGCCCCTTCCCAGCTCCCTCGGGGATTCTCCAGCCCCTTCCCAGCTCCCTCAGCTGCTCCTCACAGGACTCCTCTCCAAATTATAAGGGAAAAGAAAGGTGGCTGGTGCTGGATGAACCAGAAAATCACCAAAATCACCAAAATCACAGCACGGGTGTCACAGAATCACAGAACTGATCAGGCTGGAAAAGACCTCCAAGATCACCGAGCCCAACCATCCCCAGCACCACGTTCAGCTCTGAGCCACGTCCCCAAGTGCCACATCCACTTTGGGGTTTGGGAAACAGGAGCAGAGCTGGGACAGGGCAGGAGCGGGACTGGGAGCAGTGACCACAGCCCGGGTTGGGCTGGGATGGGGACATGGCCACGGCCACCACCCAGGAGCAGAGCTCCTCATAAACCCCTGGCAATTAATCCCAGGAGCAGCTCCCGTCCCAGCGCTTGTTTGCATCCATCACGGTCTCGTTATCAGGGGAAAGGCAAACTCACAAAAACTTATCCCAATTAAGTGCTCGGAGCTCAATGAGGCTTCGGCTCCCGTCTCGGCGCTGCCGCGCTCTCCAGTGCCAGGGAAGCCTTTTGAAGTAGTCAATGATTATTTTAACAATTCAACTTATTTTCAGATGATTTAGCCGGGAAAATAGCAGCTTCTAACTTCCTTGGATCCATTGAACCAAAGTGCTCTAATCTGTCATGTAATTAAACTACTCATTAAGACTTTTCCTGGCTGGAAGAATCAAATCTCGGAGGCTCCTGACCTTTGGGCATTTCAGCCTTTCACACTCCGCTTCCCCAGTTGTCTTAAAATTGCCTATTAGTGACTGCCTGCCTTTATGGGCTTTCCAAAGAGCATTTGGAGGGGAAGATGTAACACTAAATAAATCCGTGGCTAATAGCTCCACTTCTTTTTAATTCCAGAGTCCTGCTGGGGAATGCAGCCCCCGCTCCCTGTAGGTGTGCTGGGCCATGTTAATTAATTCCTCGCCGGGAGAGCCTGGCACGGGCACCGCTGGATTTCTGTTTTCCGTAGATGGGTGGGATCAGGGCAGCCTGGGAGATCCTTCCAGGCCATCACTGCCAGAATCTGCTGAGCAGGTGGGAATCTGCACCTCAAAAACATCAAAAATTGAGTTTGGAGGTACCTGAGTCCCTGACCTTTGTCTCTGCTTTATCCAGGGAAAAAAATGGTTACACCAAAAATGGGGAAAACCTCCCCAGGCTCAAGTGCTGAGAAGTGTTTATGGATAAGAGAAATGTGAATATTGATGGGATAGGCAAGGACAGGATGAGCAAAGTCCAGGAATGACAGCAAATGAGATGAAGGGCAGCTCAGGGACTGGCCGGACACAGGAACAGCACAGGGAGATCCAGCTTTTCCTGTGGGATTGATATCAGCTGTGGGAGTTTGTATTTTAAAATAGTTCAGATTTTGGCTTTTTTTCTTCACCAGGTGCCAGGACACAGGGAATGGCTTCCCAGGGTTAGATGGGATATTGGGAATTGGGAATTCCTGGCTGGGCTGGGATTGCCAGAGCAGCTGTGGCTGCCCCTGGATCCCTGGCAGTGCCCAAGGCCAGGCTGGGATTGGGGCTGGAGCACCTGGGACAGTGGGAGGTGTCCCTGCCATGGCAGGGGTGGCACTGGGGGGGATTTGAGGTCCCTTTAACCCAAACTACTCCAGGATTCTGGGATTCCCTCCACTTCAGCAGGAGCAGAGGAGTCAGTGGGATGCTGGACACGGGGCTGAGTCCAACCGGGCAAAAAGGGTCTGAGTTCCAACAAAAGGAATTAAAGACAAACCCCAAACCCAACCAGAATTTGAAGGCGTCGCTGCCATTCACGGGACATTATTTATACCCAATTCTCGCTTTAGTGCATCGTTAGGCACCCTGAAGTAATTAAAAGGGAAAAGATCATTAAGGAAAATTATCTGCAGAGCCATTAGTGTGAGTTTTGAAGGAGTGAAAGGAAATTCTGGCAATGATGAACTGCCCAGATAAACAATGAGGAGAAAGGAGATTCCGCCTGAAAGGCCACGGTCAGAAGTGCCGGATCAAATAACAACGATTTGTCCTGAATTCTTGGAATTGTTTTAGTCTGACATGCAGGAAGAGAAACGTGGGAGATAATCAATGAGTGTGGAACAAAGGGGGTGTAACAAAATGAGCTTTAAGGTCCCTTCCAACCCAAAAAATTCCATAATTTCCACCGGTGAGATAAAAAATGCCACAGAGGAAAGGCAGAGGTGGCTGGACTCCAGGGCAGGGTGGAATCAAAGGAGGGGGAAGTGGAGCAGGGTGAGGGGATTCCAGCAGGAGCTCCAGGAAAACACTGAAATTCCCTGGAGATGCTGATCCGGAGATCCAGGGGATCCCAGGGAGGCTGGGAATGGTTTCTATTGCTGCCTGGACTGGCCGTGGAATTCCCAGCCCCAAGGGATTCTCATCCACTTGGGATACAGGAAAATGCCCTGCAGGGGGATTCAAACCTCACAAGGTCAAGTGAAAAACCTGAACGACACAAAATTCCACGGTCTAATTACCAAACCTGAATGAGGAATGCGGGAGAGGAATTAAGAGCCAGGGTTTTTTTGCCTTTTTGACTTTTTCCAGCTCTGTTTGCCAAGGGCAAAACAACAGAGGGGAGCACAGAAATGTGAATATTAACAGCAACGGGAGAGGCACGGGACGCTCGCAGAGACAGAGATGAAAGGAAGAACCGCAGTTATTCACCTTTATCGTTAATGGCACCGAGAGCCAGGCCCGACATCTTTAACGGGCCGGTTTGGTTGAGCTACAAAAGCCAAAACACTTCAGAGAAATAAAGAGAATGTGCTTGGTGCAGGGACCTCCCTGGCAGCTCCTCCCACACCCAGGGTGCCCCGGGACAATCCTGGCAGGGTGGGCACGGCAAATCCTGTGCCCGAATCCAGAACCATGGGATGGTGAAGGCAGGAAAAGCCCTCTGAGCCCCTCAAGTCCGACCAGGGAAAGCAGGGAGTGCCCAAGAACAGCAAATCCTGTGCCCGAATCCAGAACCATGGGATGGTGAAGGCAGGAAAAGCCCCCTAAAACCATCGAGTCCAACCAGGGAAACCAGGGAGTGCCCAGGCCACTCTGTCCCGTGTCCCCAAGTGCCACATCCACAGGGCTCTGAAATCCCCCCAGGATGAGGACCCCATTCCCTATGGGGCCATTGTGGGAGAGGGGCTTTGGACAAGGGCAGTGATGGGACAGGGGATGGCTTTGAGCTGCAGAGGGGGAGATTTAAACTGGGTATTTGGGAGGAATTCCTGGCTGAGAGGCCCTGGAATAGAATTCCCCGAGCAGCTGTGGCTGCCCCTGCATCCCTGGCAGTGCCCCAGGCCAGGCTGGACATTGGGGCTGGAGCACCTGGGACAGTGGGAGGTGTCCCTGCCATGGCAGGGGTGGCACTGGGGGGGCTCTGATGTCCCTCCAACCCAAACCATTCCAGGATTCCATGTTTATCCTGGCTGCCAAAACAGCCAAGTGCATTTGCTCACTGATCATAAAACACAATCTACAGTGAAAAACCGGGATGTAAGAAATGACAATGAAAACCGGGATGTAATAAACGACACTTCAGCCATTCCTCCTCAGAACGTCCCCAGGGGCTGCGGGACTCTGCCTGTGCCATCCCCACCTCCCTTCCCAACCCTTCCCTTTCCCCAGGAGCTGATTTCCCAGAGACATTCCCAACATGGCACTTGGAGGTGTTTAATTCCATCAGGCCGCTCCAGAGCTGCTGCGATCCAGCCCTTCCTCTCCTGATTTACCAAAGGCCTGGGGAGATTTCCTCCTCAGAGCCATCCCGATGTGATTCCTGTGTGCTCCAGCTCAGGAGTGCCTGGCTGGAAATAACGCAGCTTTGTAGTGCTCCATTCAGGCCTCAGGAGAATGGGCTGCAGTGGGTGGAACACCCAGAGGAGCTGTCCTGGAGGGAGGGCAGGGTAATTTTTTGGCCTGGGACAGACAGGAATTGCAGGGATTGGGTCTGTGCCGTCACCCAGGGACTGTCAGGGCAGGAGGGAGCCGGACTCGTCCCCCTGGAGCTGCAGCAGGAACCGCAGGGGGACAGGGATGCCCTGCCAGGGGCAGGTTCTGTGTGACCCCTCTGTGTCCAGACCCCGTGAGCAGGGTGGGATCAGAGCCCCGGGAAGGTCCTTGGGATGGGGGAGATTTGTGTGAGCAGGAACCACCCCGGGGAATTTGATATCGAATCTAATCCGGGTTTGCAGCTGACTGAGGGGTCTGAATTGGCCATTCCCCCTCCTCACGGTGCCTGGCCGGCTCTGAGTCCCTGGATTTGCCAGCTGAGTGCCCAGAAACCTCATCTGTTAACGCCACATCCTAACCTCATCCTGCCGCTGCCACCAAGCAGGTCCAGGGCTGGACCCCCGCCTGGTTCTCTGGCACCCCCTCCCCGCATCCGGGCCCCGCTGGGTCAGCTCTCCTCTCATCAGCTGCTGCCCTTTCAGTTGTTTATTCCCTGTAAAAACAAACAGCCTCTCACCGCCTCCTCTCGGTGTTTACCCTCTGAAAGGGAAAACCAGGAGGCGTCACATCCTCCCCTGCCCCTGCTGTGACGCAGGAGCCACCACGAACACGAGGGGCTGTCCC